>QLOH01000802.1:65000-402084 GCA_026901365.1 Sesbania bispinosa | reverse complement strand
AAGTCGAGATACCAGACCGTTTCCTCAGGCCCTTTAGCAACATCTGCCTGTATACTGGAGAAACCGATCCCGGTCGCCATCTCGACCGTTTCTTCAACGAAATGCTTTTTCTGGGCGCCCAAGATGACATCATGTGCCGAAGTTTTTCCAGGACGCTAGACGAGGAAGCCCTCACCTGGTTCCGGACATTGCCCCAAAATTCAGTGGACAAGTGGGATGACCTCGCTGCCGCCTTTGCCAAGCGCTTCAGCATGGCCAACCAAGTTCCGAGAGATTCGCACACGTTAGCCAAATCAAACAAGGAGAAACCGAAACCCTTAGAGATTTCTTGGCCCGTTTTTACAAAGAGGTGGCCCTTACCCCAAATGTAGCAGATGAGGTGCATGCACTGTGCGGTAGAGGCACTCCGGACAGGAACCCCACTGGATATCTCCCTAAGAAGAATAAAGGTACTCAACATGACGGCCTTCAGAGAGCGGGCCGCCCAGTTTGTAAACGAGGAAATACATCTAGAGGGAGCGAACAAAACATCGGCTGTGAAAGAATTGCCGGCCCAGGAAAGGGAGGAAAAAAGCAGGAAGGAAAGAAGAGAGGAAAAAAAGAAATTTAGAGGGCGTTATGAAGGGAGCTACACCCCTTTGAATAACACCTTATCCAGAATATGGCAGGAGGTGCACAACACAGAACTAGCAAGCATTAAGAGACCACCCCCAATCAAATTCCCACAAGGAGACAAGAGCCGGTATTGTGCATTTCACAGGGTCACGGTCACAATACCGATGACTGCTACCAGCTGAAAGATGCAATCGAACAAATGATCCGAGAAGGAAACCTTGGGCGATATTGCAGAGGGAAGAAGCCTGGGAAGGCCGAGGACACGACCGCCAAGGAAATGACAGGCGTTCACCTGCCAGGCAAGAAAGAAGAAGACATCGCTCGCGATCACCAAAACATAAAGATAATACTGAGAAAAGAGGCAGAGATCCTTCACCAAGGAAAGATAGAGAGCAACCACGGATCACCATTAATATGATAGCAGGAGGCTTCGGAGGTGGAGGGCGTTCCTCCAACTCCAGGAAGAGGGCTTTGAAAGACATCCTCAGTTTAAGAGATGGAGAGGAACGACCCCGGCGATACGGCAGAACTCCAGCGACGCCAGCCATTACTTTTGACCACAAAGACTTGTGGATATCCATCAAGGCCACGACGACCCAATGGTCGTAACTGCCGTCATTGCCAACGCCGAGGTCAAGAGGGTACTCATAGACCAGGGAAGCTCAGCCGACATCATCTACGAAAACTGCTTTGACCAAATGGGAATCAGCCGAGACGATCTCATCCCCTATGACAGCGACCTCGTTAGCTTTCCGGAGACAGGATCCAACCCCTCGGATACATGGACACTCTGGTCACCCTTGCGGGTAAGGAAGGAAGCAGAACGGTCAGAGCAAAATTCCTTGTAGTACCATGCAAAAGCTCGTACAACGCGATCATGGGAAGACCCAGCTTAAATGCAATGGACGTGGTATATACGCTTCATCTAGCAATGAAATTCCCCACTAGAGAAGGCAAGATAGCTACCGTACGAGGAGACCAACAAGTGGCCAGGAGTTGCTACAATTTAAGCTTGAAGAAAAACATTGCCCAACCAGCGCCAACCCCAACCCCAAGATAAGACACAACGTCTCTTAGTAGACCTTGATCCCAGAATAGACGCAGAGGAAGAAGGACGGGGCCAGCAGAGGATAACCCCGGAAGGAGAAACCGTACCTTTGAAGGTGGGGCGAGAGGCCGAACAAACAAACAACCAAAGTAGGAACCCACCTTCCCCGAGATTTACTCAAAAGGATGCAAACACTCCTCCTGGAAATTCGGACCTCTTTGCATGGACGGCGGCCGACATGCCAGGGATAGACCCAGAATTCTGCTGCCACAAGCTATCAGTCGACCCCCGCCTGCGACCAGTTGCTCAGAAGAAGAGAAAGATGGGACCAGAAAGACAACAAGCCATTAAAGAACAAATAGCCGAACTCCTGAAGGCCGGGTTCATCCGAGAGACCAGATATGCAACGTGGCTGGCCAATGTCGTATTAGTCAAAAAATCAAGTGGGAAATGGAGAATGTGCGTCGACTACACGGACCTCAACAAAGCGTTCCCAAAGGATCCTTTCCTTTGACAATATTGACAGGTTAGTAGACAACTCCTCGGATATCAGTTCCTTTCCTTCATGGATGCTTACTCCGGTTATAACCAAATACCCATGTTTACCATGGACGAGGAAAGACTGCGTTCGTAACCGACCAAGGCACTTTCTGCTACACCATGATGCCTTTTGGCCTCAAGAACGCCGGAGCCACCTACCAAAGAATGATGACAAAGGTCTTCGAAGGGCTAATTGGAGACGTGGTCGAAGTCTATGTCGACGACATCATTGTAAAAACCCGGAAGGAGGCGACCCCGTAGCTGACCTGGAAAAAGTCTTCAACAGACTTAGAAAACATACATGAGGCTAAACCCTCTAAAATGCACCTTTGGTGTACCAGCAGGACATTTCCTTGGCTACATGCTGAGCAGCAGAGGCATAGAAGCAACCCTGACAAATGTAAAACAATTCTGGAGATGAAGAGCCCAACGTCGGTAAAGGAAGTTCAACAGCTAACAGGAAGGATAACGGCCCTAACCCGTTTCCTCGCCAGATCAGCCCACAAGTCCCTACCACTCTACCAATTACTAAGAAAAGGCCAAACATTTGAGTGGAGTAAAGAGTGCGAACATGCATTCCAGGAGTTCAAGAAAGCACTAACCAATCCACCAATACTGGTGAAGCCAGATCCCGGTGAGAGACTATTCTTGTATCTGTCAGTAGGAGACGAAGCAGTCAGTTCAGTCCTGATAAGAGAGAGAGACGGTAACCAAGGGCCCATATATTTCACAAGCAAGTCCTTGCAGGCCCAGAACTGAGATATCAACGATTGGAGAAAGCAGCTTTCGCGATCGTCACATCGGCTCGACGGCTAAGACCGTACTTCCAGGCACACCTGGTGACAGTTCGGACAGATTCCCATACGATCAGTTCTTCACAAGCCAGACCTCGCCGGACGAATGATCACATGGGCAGTAGAGCTATCCGAGCATGACATCTCATATGAACCTCGGACAGCAATCAAAGCACAGGTGTTAGCAGATTTCGTCCTAGAAATGACATATCAAAGATACCTCAGACAGCCAACACTTGGACAATCTATGTTGATGGTTCCTCCAACACGAAAGGAGCCGGGGCGGGGCCGGTGGAGTTGTACTGGAATATGGTTCCGGGTAACGATAGAGCAGTCGCTGAAATTTGAATTCAAAACCTCCAACAATCAAGCAGAATATGAAGCATGCTTAGCAGGTCTGGCCTTGGCAGTTGATCTCGGTGCCGAAGTAGTCACTTTGTGCAGCGATTCCCAGTTAATGATCTCTCAGATCAATGGTGAATACCAAGCCCGAGAACCAGTGTTACAACAATACCTGAACAAGGTAAAAGAAATTTCGGGACGACTGAAGAAGGTGAGTTTCACACGTGCCCAGGGAACAAAACACACGAGCCGATGTTATCTCGGTGGCCAGCACCAAGAAACCAGGAAACAACAAATCAGTCATCCAGGAGACGCTAAACAAGCCAAGCATCCCAACAGCAAACAGTGATGGAGATTAGCCAAGAGGCATGTTGGATGAATCCCACACAAGATACCTACAAGAAGGAATTCTTCCTCCAGAAAAGAAAGAATCCAAAAAAACTTACGCACGGCAGCATGGTATACCCTACTAGGAGATCAGTTGTATAAAAAAGGTTTCTCTTGTCCACTGCTTAAGTGTTTGCCCCCAGCCAAAGTCCCTTACGTCCTGGCTGAGATCCATGAAGGAAGTTGCGGTCAACATCTCGGCGGACACGCGTTGGCCAAAAAAGCCTTAAGAGCCGGCTATTACTGGGCCGACTATGGAGGAAGACACGTTGCAGCCTATGTTAAGAAGTGCGACCCGTGAAAAGACACGCGGATTTTCACTACGCACCAGCTGAAGAAATGTCGGCCACATCAACACCATGGCCATTTTCCAGATGGGGGATGGACATATTGGGACCCTTCCCACCAGCCCCCGGACAAGTAAAATTCTTAATAGTAGCCATCGACCATTTCACAAAATGGATCGAAGCCGAAGCCCTTGCCACTATCACATCTGCCAAGATCCAGAAGTTCTTCTACAGGAATGTCATCAGCCGATATGGCATACCTAAGGCCGTGGTCACTGACAATGGCACGCAGTTTACTGATAAAGGATTTAAAGGCCTGTGCGACGACTTGCAGATCACACAGCATTTCACATCAGTAGAAACACCCCAACCAACGGTCAAGCCGAGGCAGCAAATCGGGTTCATCCTAAGAGGTTTAAAAAGAAGGTTGGACGGGGCAAAAGGAAGATGGGCAGAGCAACTTGACCACGTCCTATGGGCTTACAGGACAACACCACATTTCTTTAACAGGAGAACGCCATTTCGGATCACTTATGGGGCGGAGGCCGTCATTCCAGTTGAGATTGGAGAACCAAGCCTACGAACTGAACCGAATTTAATGAAGAGGAAAATGACAAAGCCTTACGTGAAGAACTCGACCTACTGGAAGAAAGAAGGGCGGTTGCACCCATCAGAGAAGAAGCGGCCAAGCAAAGAGCAGCAGCAAAATATAACAAGAAGGTGATACCGAGAAAACTACAAGTGGGAGACCCTCGTCCTCCGTCGCGCAGACATAGGGGGAAGAAACCACACGCAAGGCAAATTAGCCCCAAATTGGAGGGCCCATACAGGGTAACATCCTCCACTGGAAGAGGAGATATCGGCTAGAAACCCTCCAAGGGGACGAGATCCCCAGGCATTGGAACATGAACAATCTTAGGAAATACTATAGTTAAAGGAGCGTTGGAATCCTGTGTATTTTCCTTTCCAATGAAATGAAATGAAGTCATTCCAATACACAAACTTATTGAAAAAACCGCTAAGTTAAAAACAAAGGCCAAAAACCTTCGTAAAAAACACGAACAAATAGTTCGGCTACTCACCAAGAGGGGTCAATAAACCGACTTCTACAACGTTCTTGGAAAACATGAGCGCCAAAAAATACGACGTCAAAACTACATCCGATATAACAAAACTTAGCGAGATAACATTCATAAAAGCCTTAAAAGGCAATTGTCAATAAGTACAAGGAAATTACCACGACATGCAAGCCGGCACCCAAAAAAAAAAAAACTGAAGTCACTACACAACATGAGAAGGAATCTCAGAAGCAGCCGACATCGCCTCAGCAGGAACCTCGACCTTATTGCCATGACCATCATCCCTAACCACAACTCCATCTACAACCTCATAGGCATAAGACAAGTTACGGAGGTCCAAGCTGTACGCCGGGTTCCGCACCTTAACTTGCCCTCAACAGCAAGGTCAAAAGTCTTCTCCAACAAACCCAAAGTCTCACCCCAAAAGGCTTGCTCTGGCCGACTCCGCCTCCACCAGCTTTTGCTTCAGCTCAGCCACCTCGGCCGCATGCTCCGTCTTCACGACCTCCATCGCTGCTTCGTGACTAGCTTTCATTTCCTCCAACTTAACCTTATGGTCGGGACCGTGCATCCGACAAGTCTTTCTCCAGAGCCCTCACCGCGGCCTCAGCATCCGCCTTCCCTTTCTCTACCTGCCCAAGCTGCTCCGCCAGTTTATCTTTCTCTTCGGGACACAATCTGAGAGGCTTTCATAGCCTTGTTATATGCATCGTTCGCCCTCTCAGCAGCAGGCAGAACCTCCTTTATCCAAGTACTTGAGAAAGGACACATGTTGAAGAGAGGACACCTCAAAGTCCCGAATCATGGTAGAAATACGGCTTGCCCTTTCTTCAAGAACTCATGCACAACCAGGAGAAAGGAAATAGGCATCCAACGGTCCGGCGTTGGGATCGAACTTGGAAGAAAAAGGGTTCGGCACAGCAAGCTTCGAACCCCCAGCCGAGGAACCGCCAGTCTTAAACTTTCTCCAGTTCCTTCCCACCGACATTCTTTCCTTCTCTCTTTTGTCTTCTCCTTCCGAGATTTCTTGGGATTGGGCAATTCACTGGCGGCATCCCGGACCGCGGGCTGAGGCTGCGGATCGACCTTCTGGGGCACCTCAGAAGCTGGAGGAACTGAAACTGAGGTTCGGCTATGACTATTAGCCATGGAAGCCGAGGAAGCATCACCACTAGGATTCTTCCGCTTGTTACCCGTCGGCAATCCGGCTGCAGCAGCCTGTCGCAGCAATTCCTGGATATTCATCCTCTCTTCTTCTAAAAAGAAAACAAAAACCACATTAGAAACAAGAAATAATTATAAAACAAAGTTAAATACCCCGGACCATTACACACATACCCAAGGATGGCTGGCAGCTGATCTTCCGGGGTGTCTATCAACACCTCGGGAGGAGAAACGATCATTATTCCTGGCCCTCAACGGCCTTCTCCAAAATATTCAAGTCACTTTTCTCGGCAGGAGAAAGATGTTTCTTCTCATAGCTATAGGACTTCGGATTCCTATCATAATGACGGCTACACCAATAACGGTAAAAGAGGCTCACTCTCGGCCCAGGACAATCTCCAAAAAGGCAACACCCCTCCTTGGGAATTATCTTAAAAAAATCATGCTTGAACGATACCCCGGAAGTCTTGGCCGACTCAGTATATACACTTAGCAGGTGCCTCTTCTGACGGCCCCTCAAACTAACCCATATCTTCCCAGGCGCATTCCGAGGTAGTACAGCAAAAAAATAAAAAAATATTTCACGGTCGGAGTCACCGACAACAACCTACACAAAATTTGAAACGCCTTCACATAACCCCAGGCATTCGGATGGAGTAGGGGTCGGCGCCACTTGCAAGTGAGAAAGCACATGGCGTTCCAAATACGGAAAAAAGGGACCCGGACTCCTAACGGGAAACCAAATAGGCATACATTATACATATACCCGTCTTTTGTCTCCGCCAATCTCACACACCAGACCCTCGGCGTCCGGGGCAACCACAGAATACTGCTTCTCATATCAGCGGCTCAAAAACTTGGAGGTTCCCATCAATCACCAACTCTGAACCGGGAAGATAACGGGATGGAGTCCCCAACACCTCGGCATCTACCCAGAAAATACGGCCCGGATTAGCAGGACCACGGCTATTAATTTCAGGAGCACTAGTACTAGCAGCATCCATCCTCGCCCAACAAAAGGATCTGCATCAGAAGTAGGTGAGTCAGAACTTTCGACATCCTCATTCACCGAGTCAAAGTCGGAATCCGAAGAAGACGCGCAAAGCTCCCTCACCCACGGCCGACAACTCGGCCGGCGAGGGTTTGCGAGTCCCCCTCGCGGGCCGAGGCCTGTTGACTGTTGATATCGACTCACCATCGCCGGGATAGTTAAGAGTCGAGCAAGCCTCGGACTCCTACTTTCCCGGCAACGTCGGCCAAGATGGAGGAGGAGCGGCCAGAATCTCAACAGACTCACCGCCTACTGCCACCATCCTCCCCCTCCTCAACCCGCACCATGTATTACTTAAAATCAAACTTAACGAGAGGAAAATGGGAGGAATGGAAATTTACCTGGATTTTCAGGCAACAGAAACGGTGGCGCGTGACGGAACAGAGAGTAGAAGCTAACAATCGGCACAGAATCAGCAATGAAACCACGAGAAGGGAGGAGGAAACCTTGACAGCAACGATGAACGAAGGCAAAGCTTCAGAGAAAATACAGGAACGAAGGTAAACGAAAGAGCAAAGTGGAGGGACGGTTACACCCCCTAGCCACTTAACACTAACAAAAGGGGCAAAACCGTCCGTTCATATGAATTCAAAAAGCCACGTTCAAACAGAAGGGGCACCGACGTCTTTTTACACAAGGGTAATAACGAAAACCAACCAAAAACCAAGGGCAAAAATGAAATTGCACCAAGGGATAGCCGGGGCAAAAGCGTCACCAAAACACCCACGATCTCCATGATTGCTGCAATTAATTTCACACGTCCCGAAGGCTGCTCACGAAACACAGAACGCCACGCGTCGAACCTAGGACGATAGACGACCTGAAAAAGCCTGCCACGATAAGACGGGCGCAGACGAAGGAAAACACATCACCAGGAAGTGACCCCGGATTCACCTCGGACAAATCCCTACCCTAACTACAGCGGCCCCACGGTTAATCACCAATTAACCATCGGCCCAAGGGGCAAATGACCCAGACTTTGGAAAAAACTCATAATCAAAGACGGGCCGTTCAGTTCAGAACAAGACCACGGTTGTATTCAACCCGACCACACGTATACCAAACAAAGGCAAAGACCAGCTTAAATGGATAGACCCAAGCCGACCATTACGCTGGGAGGAAACTGATCCGGACCTGGCTGATGTCCACTCCCATGACACAGCCAGGCCGGGGTCCTGCCCCATGACAGCTACAAGGCCTACACCGGTTCCAAACTAAACCCCGTAGAACCTCCTTACCCCGGCCCCATCAGACACCTACTACTGACAGGCCCTGAGGCTAAGTTCTACCTACCCCATCCCATCGCATTTAATGTGATAAGGAGTGTCTTTGATAAGGGGCGCTCCACTGACACACGCCACCGTGATTTGCGGCCGGAACAGAGGGATTACGGCATGGGCATGCCCACCGCCGCCTGCAACAGCCATCCCCCTGATGTGACATCATACCACTATATAAGGAAGGTCCCTCAAGGGGCACCAGGTAACACATCTTTTCTCATTAGATAGCCCCTCATCCTCCCTAAGCTGACTTGAGCGTTGGAGTGCCATTGCAGGTACCATCGCCGCTCGCCCCCGCACCGGAGCTCTGTCCAACTCCCTCCCTGTCGCCACCAGATACCTCTCCACCGTCATCGATTACCTCGCACCACCTTGCATGATCTCGGCCTTGATCAGTACAGAATTTCACCAAGTCAATTGTTATGTTTCAAAAATCCAGAAATGATGAATTTCAAAGAGTTTGATTCAGAGTTTATCAAAAACTTATCTTTCACAGAGAGTTAGAACTACTTGATTCAGAATTTTATCAAAGTTCTAAATTTTCACTTGACTTCTTTTAAATTCACAGAAATATGAACATAAAGTTCAGAAGAAAGAAAAGAAAATTGCTTGAAAGATAAAATTCAAAATGTAGAATGCAAAAAGTAAATGATTGAAAGATAAAATTGCATAAAGATAAAAGTGGATGGGTTCATCACATACAGTCAATCCTTGTAAACCTGTTGGTCGCAGTGTGATCGGACGTGAAGGTGTTAAAGGGTATGAGTGTAATGAAATGCCAACCCTTATTACATTAAGAATTCACCTATTTATAGTTTCCTATTTCTAACGGCTAACTAATGTCCAATCGACACATCATCTAGCCCTATGTGTTGGCAGCATGCATGCTTGCCACGTTTTCTGCTAACCAGAAAACTGCTTTTGATCCTTGCACTTTTCAAAGTACTTCCATTGGGATGTTGCCATCTGTCCTTGATCAGCAAACTTCTGTAACTTCCATTAACTGATTTTCTGCCCTTTTCTGTTTCTCGAACAGAGTCTTTCATGATTCAGAAATCGGCTAAGTCTTCAAGAACCTTGTTTTCGATTTTCTGCCTTCTGTTTTCTCGAAAACTTACTTCCAGAATCTCGAAATCTTTCTATGTTTTCAAATATTTTATTTTTGAGTTTCTGCCTATAATTCTCGAAATCTTGCTCTCTGATTTCTCGAAATCTTCTTTCTGGTTTCTCGAAATCTTCTTTCTGGAACCTTGGCTTCATGGATTCGAGAACATCTTTAACTTACAAGACTTAGTCTTTCTTGATACTTGAAATCAATGAATCTATTCTCATTTTCGAGACTTGATTATACTCTTCTTTGTGCTGTGTCAAATTTTATTTGGCTAATTCAAAGTCATAAAGACCACCGGCCACCGTCCATTCAACTTCATTATGAGAATTCTTTTCATTAGACGTTAAAAATGGTCTTATTAATGACACTTAACTCTTTTTACTCCTATAAATAGGAGTGCCTGTACACAATCCTTTCATAATTCTTCATTCCTTTCTTCTTTCTTTTCTAAATTTCTAAAGAATCTCCTCAAAGAATATGAAGAAGTTAATCCCTTTGGCTATTGCGTACAATCCAATCTGGATTGATTTCATTTTTGATGGGATTGATGAAATAGCCAAAGCTATTGGCTTTTTCAACCATTCTCTTTGAAAGTTTTCTTTGGATTGTATGTAGTAGCCAAATATAGGTTCATTTACATAATAAATGAATCTATTTATTAATCCCCATGCTAACCTTGATTTCTTCCCCAAGTCGAAGGTAGTTCAACAGATTGGAGAAAGAATTCTTCTTTGTGTTGGCTCTATTAAAGCTTGTGGGGGAGGATGAGGATAAAGAGGCATGTTAGGCATGAGTAAAGTACTCATTCTAGTTTAAGATAGTTTCCTTTCTAATGTATTTCCAATGTATTCGAACTAATGTAATTCGAATTTGGATCATGAATAAAAGAACTATCATTTACCCTTTTGGAATACTTGTAATGTATTATTTCTCGAATTTACATTTATCTTCTTTTCGAAATTCTAAAGCCTTTTTGTGTTAACTTCACTCAAAAGAATTTCTAAGTTAACAGAATTATTATCAAATTTCGAAATAAGGTAATTTTAACCTTTTCTGTAAATTCGAAATGGCATCATATCCTTGTCACTTGTGGAATTAGAAACAATTGAAAATCAAATCCCAACAGATGCCCCCCAAAAATAGTCTCTTTCAAGTAATAATCTAATTTTTGCAGAAAGAGATATTTTTGGAACAAACCTTTAGTATTCCTTATAACAGTTATTTAAAATTTTAAAAGGAAAATTTAAATATTTGTTTCATATAAACCTTCATTTTCCAATTAAATTAATATTTCAGTTAATTTTTTGAAAGCTAACTGACTTTCCCACGTTTTTGGGATACTAGCTCACGTTCCAAGAAACGTGTAATCATGATCACTTTTTAACTTCTTTGTAATCATGCCTTTTCTCTCTCATATAAATACTAAGTGAAAACTTTTCATTCCCACTTTTCATCTTCAACCTCCAACAAAACCTTTGCTATTTCTCTCTTCACAGCGTCCTTTTCTTCTTCTTCAAGGTATAATCTTTATGCTTTTTAATCAGTTTTTTTATGTTTTAATCTTGATCTTCACCGATTAAATATCTCAAAGCCTCTGATTTTACCTTTCTTGATATATTTCCAGCTCATTTGCACCGTAACATTGTGTTTCTTTCTCTCTCAAGAAATCCAAGAAACACCATTAATGGCTTCTGAAGGTTCTATTCCGGTGCCCCTTGCTGTTTGCAAAGGTGACCTCCTTGCTAGGGATGACCAAGTCTATGTCCCTGAGCCTGAAAATGCTGAAGAGAAGTTAGCTATCTGGAATTCCCAGGTACTCATTCCTTATTCCATTAGGAAAAAACAATTTGCTTTTCTAGGTCCATATACACCTCCTTCTTCTCTTGATCAGTATTATGAGTTTTTCCCAAGTCTCCCAGAAGAGAAAATTCGAATTTTTAAATCTGTCATTCGAACTGATCATGTCGAAAACCTTACTGATGTTTTTCGAGCATCTCCTCCTGCTCGAAAGGATTCTTATGTCATGTGGTTGAATAGAATCGAAAGTACTATGGGAGCTTTATGGAAGCAACTTGGTATTTTCGATCTTATTCAATTGAGTAAATTTGATCTTAGTTCTGACCCTTCTCTCATTCTTTCTTCCCTTCTTTTCTGGGAAAGATCCACCAACTCTTTTCACTTACCTTATGGCATGGTTACACCAACACTCTTTGATGTTACTGCCATCACTGGCCTTCGACTTGAAGGCCAATTAATTCTTCCATTTATGAAAGTCCCTGAACCACATGTCAATCCAAACTTTGATAAATTGACTTATTCTAATTTCATTCAGAATAATGCAAAATCTGGTAAGGTTTCTGAAAATGAACATGTTGCATTTCTTTTATACTAGTTGTCGGCTTTTGTTTTCTGTTCCAGATCCAACCAAATTCCAAAATCTTTCCTTCCCATGGCTCAAATGTTAGCCAAAAGTATTCGAATTGATCTAAACAGGTTTCTTTTAGCTCATGTTTATGATATGCTTTCTGAAGCTATTTATACACTTAAGTTAAAAGATCCTGTTCGAAACCTTTGTGGTCCTTTCTGGTTCCTTCAACTTTGGTTGAATGCCATCTTTCAAAATAAATTCGAAAGTTCTGAACCCCCAGAATCTAAACTTCCTACTTCAATTGAGGGTTACAGGTTGTCTTTTCTCACACCTTCCTCGAAAAAGAACCGTCTCGAATGTTTCAGATCTTATATTTCATCCTTTCTGAAAATCAAAAAGCATTCTCCTAATCTTGCACCTTTTGCTTCTCGAATTTGAGGACCTGATTGGTTCATTCGAAAATTCCCTTGTGATACTCCAGGTGCTCAATCTGAAAGTTTAGAAATCTGGAAACAATTCTTAACTCCTGATCTTTTATATTGTGGTTTCCAACTAAAAGACTTTAGAGTCTTTCATTACCAACCACAATTTGTAGCTCGTCAATTTGGTTTGAGTCAGCTTCGTCCTACACCCTTCTACACTTCTAGAGATCAAATTCTGATTGAAGATTTAGTCGATGGTGAAGAGGGTTTCGAGAAATTACAACTCTCGAAGACTCAAAAACCTTTGTCTATTGAACCAGTCTCCTTCGAGCTTTCATACTACTGTACCTTATCATTTGAAGAATGGTGGTCTCAATACTTCCTTAGTATTCAAGTAGATGAAGATACTTGCCTTTCGAGACTAACCAATGCTCCTCCACAGAGATCTATCAAGAAGACTAAAGGTACGCACATCAAAGAAATTGAAACTTTCGAGAAATATTTTCATGTGCTCTATATTCCCAATAAAATTCATAGAACTATTTCTGAAGCAGCTTCTTCTTTAAAAGAAAAAATTCCTTTGAATCAACAAAGTTTTAAACTTGTGAATCCCAATGGTACTACTGTTTTTGAAAAGTATTGTCCAAAGTTTCCTTCTTTACCAACAGCAAAATTTGGTTTAGCAAAGAGTTTATATGGTCCTGAATGGACTAGACCTGCAAGTCTTGATTTTCTTTTCAATAGTCTTAAACCTCTTTCGAAAAGAGTTACTTTAACAAAATATACTTTGGACAATTATCCTTTGTACCTCATGTGGATATAGAACATGTGAGAATAATTTCTAAGGACTTTATAGTTCAAGGTAATAACATGAAACATTTTTCCTTATATTTCTCACTTATCCCAATTCTATACTTATAATTTCCTTTCTTATTTCAGCTCAAGAGTGTAAACTTTCGAAGGACACTGAAGAAGATTGGGAAAGTGAGGAGGAAGAAGTCCTTGAAAAGGAAATCAAAGAAAAGGAAAGCTCCATCCTGTTCTCAGAAACCTTCTGTAAGTTTCTTTTCGAAATCTAAACTTGTGTTATCCTAGGATTTCGAAATCTTGACAAATCTTTTCCTTTTATTTTCTTTTAGACTACTGCTTCTAAATCTAGGAAGAAGGCTATGTCTAGTAAGGTCGAAAAGAATGACGAACCTTCTGACAAAAGTCAATCTGCTTCTGTGGGTAAAAAGGAGAAAGCAGATGTTTCCAAATCTTCCAAGGAAAAACCAACGAAAACAGTAAAAGGCCAAGAGAAGAGTCCATCTGAAAAATCCCAAGAACAATCTCTCTCAGAGGTAATTTCGAATTCTCTTATTACCAATCTCGAAATTTTATAAATTTTGAGGAATCTGATGTTTACCCCTTTTTGGTTTTAACAGGAAACCACTCCTGAACGACAAGTTGTTCCTTTGAGAGCAAAAATCACAAAGAAAGAGAAGACAGAAAAGAAAAACTCCCAAACAGAAGATTCTTTCAGTCATTCCACCTGGAAAGACCATTGGAGCAGTAAGTTTTCAATTTCCCTTTCTTTCGAATTATCCTTAGAACTCCTCTTCGCGCTCCCAAGCTGAAAGTGGTGGTAACGAAGAAAAAACCATAGAGAGTCCACTTCAGGCTACCTCTTCAAAGAAGTCCTTACCAAAGAAAAAACCTTTGGACAATATCGAAGAGAGTGGTGAGGAACAAGAAGAACAAGGGGAAGAAGAAGTTCAATCTCCTTTTGATCCAAACAATGGGGATTCTCGAGAAGAAGAAAAGAAAAATGATCCATCATCTTCTCAAGATCTTGATTCCCAAAGGACCAAGGATTCTGCCTCGAAGGAAATCCAAACTACTCAGACAGAATCAGGCACTCCTGAAAAGGCTCCTGCTTTTCAAGGGATTCATCTAGATCAACACCAGTATACAATGCCAAAGATTTAGATGACTGCCTCAAAGACCTGGATGAGAATCCATTCTTGATCCTAGATGTGCTCTCAGGGGGAGTTTCTTTATCATCTGCTCATTCTGAAGCTACAGTTCAGAATCCCTTGAGTGAGGAAGACTCTATTGATAAAGTTCTTCAAAACTTTAAGAAGTTGGTCTTCGAGAGGTCCATGATGAAAGAAATCCCCAAGGATCGTCTTTATAGAGAAGAGATTGAAAGTTATCTCATCTATTTTGACAAGAAGAATTCTCAACTCTCTGAATTTCAACAAACATGGGTAAAAAGTTTTGCTGAACTCTACCAGAGTAGTATTGGGACTGTCAACCAAATCGAACAAACCAAATCTAAGTTGGTCACACAGAAAAATGAACAAGCTGAGTTGGTTGATAAGATTCAAAACAGTAAAATCACAATGAACAAATATGAACAGTCCATTCAGCAAAATTCCTTGAGAGTTGAAGAATCGGAAAAAGAAAATCTAAGGCTCGAAGGCCTTATTAAGCAATATCAAGAAGAACTCGAACAAACCAAGAAGGATAAGAGTGAGCTCGAAACCACACTTTCGAAGCAGAAGTCTACTCGAGTAGATATCCTGAACTCCGTTCGAGGTATCTCCAGAGATGTTGTTCGAGTTTCCAAAGACATTGAAAATCTGAAAAGGAACAACCAAAGTCTCAAAATACATTATGAAGACCTCATACATGACTTCGCTAAACTGAAAAGCGAGGCTCCCTTTTAGCTTATTCTTAATTTTCTTCTAGTTTCTTTATTCTGACTCTTTATTTCGAGCATAAGCTCGAATTTCTATTGTTACTTGAACAATTTGTTTCTATTGGTGTACAA
Source organism: Sesbania bispinosa (assembly GCA_026901365.1). Taxonomy (NCBI): domain Eukaryota; kingdom Viridiplantae; phylum Streptophyta; class Magnoliopsida; order Fabales; family Fabaceae; genus Sesbania; species Sesbania bispinosa. Next base: position 386,778 of record QLOH01000802.1, on the reverse strand, counting down.
TCTTAATTTCTTGCAAGTTTGGTCTATATTCCTTTAAGTATTTTCCATTTATTGACATGATGCGCAAATCACCAACTAATTCTCGAATTGAATACGCATTACTGGAAAACACTTTTTCAATTTCGAAGGGTCCCTCCAATTAGGTGACCACTTACCAAACTTCTTAGACTTTTTATCAATTGGCAGAATTAACTTCCAAACATAATCACCTATTTGGAATTCTTTTTTCTTAACCCTCCTATTATAACAACGAGTAATTTACTCTTTTTGTCTAATTATATTTTCAAGAGCAACCAACCTTTCTTCATCAAGTTGATTTAATTCATCAACATCAAATTCCAATAATCTTGAGAAGGTAACTCAAACTGCCTTTGAACTCTTATTGATTGTAAGTTCACTTCAACTGGCAATATAGCATCATGACCATACACCAATTATAAGGGGTAGTTCGAGTAGCTTCTCTTGGAGAATTTCTATAAGCCCAAAGAATTTGATTCAAAGTCTCATGCCAATTTCTGGGACGTTGCCCAATATGTCTTTTAATCAAAGCAATAATAGTTTTATTAACTGCTTCAACTTGACCATTGGCTTGTGCATAGTAAGGCGTAGAAGAAAGTAATTATATTCCTTTTGATTCAGCAAACCTAACCATTTTTCTCCCAGTAAACATCGTTCCTTGGTATATGGTAATGGTTTCTGGTAAGCCAAATCGAAATATAATATTTTCTTCAATAAAACGGATGATATCTTCTTGAGTAACTTCTCTTAGAGGAATTGCTTCTACCCACTTGGTAAAATAATCAAACTCCAACTAAAATAAACTTGTGGTTTCTCGAAGAAGCTGGATGTATCATTCCAATTAAGTCTAGAGCCCATCCTCTAAAAGGCCATGACTTTATTATTGAATGTAATTCACTTGTTGGAACTTGTTGTACATTTCCATGCTTTTGACATTCTTCACAAGATTTTGCGAAATTGTGACAATCTTTGGCCATTGAAGGCCAAAAGAATAATTTTCTTTTCAAAATCCATTCCATTTTCCTTCCTGCTTGGTGAGCACCACAAGCTCCTTCGTGAACTTCAACTAAAGCCAAATAAGCTTCAGTTTCTCCCAAACATCGAAGTAAATTCCCATCAATAGCTTTTTTATAAAGCTCTTCACCTAAAATACAATAACTTGGAACTTTATATTTCAAGTGTCTTTTATTTACCAGGGAAGGATTTTGGATAAGATTCACAATTTCTCTTCTCCAATCATTCTGATATAAAAGATTTATATTATGGATATCAAATTCTTTCATTGGAAACCTTCTTTGAATATCACTAATTTTTCTAAGAGTCCCAATAGAAATTCTATATCCTGAAGCTATTTGAGCCAATTCATTGGCTTCGAAATTTTGGCCTCCATATGTTCGATTCTTACTTCATCAAACATTTTCAGAAGTTTATTGGCTTGAACCAGATATTTAGCCAATTTTGGATCTAGACATTTATATTCTTTAGTTACCTGTTTGATAACTAATTGAGAATCTCCTCGAATATGAACATTTCTCGAATTTAGAGAAACCAGAATTTCGAGACCAGCAATAAGAGCTTCATACTCTAATGCATTATTCGAACAATGATGTTTTATTTCAAACATCATTCGAGTTGGAAACCCTTGGGTGAAATTAATAGAATTCCAATTCATGATCCATTCTTATGTTTGGATCCATCAAAATATAATTTCCAAGGCTCTAAACCTACATATATTGATTCTTCAATTGGAATTGGTGGATGATCAACCAAGAAATATGCAACCACTTGTCCTTTCATAGATTTCAAAGGGACAAATTTTAACAAAAATTCAGTTAATGCTAATGCCCATTTTCCAACTCTACTGTGCAATATAGGCTTTAATAACATGTGCTTTATTACATCAAAGTGAGAAATTACAAATACATCATGAGGTTTGACGTAATACTTAAGTTTAGTACAAGAAAAGTACAAACATAAACACAATTTTTCTATAGCACAGTATCTAGTTTCTGCATCATTAAGGACTCTACTTAAATAATAAACAGCTCTTTCAACGCCGTTTTCGTCCTCTTGAGCCAACATACTTCCTATTGTAGCTTCTGAAGCAGAAATATATAACTTTAATGGTTTTCCTGGAAAAGGAGGAGTCATGATTGGAGGGGTTGTCAAATATTTCTTGATTTCCTCAAAGACTTGTTGATGTTCATCTTCCCATTTGAAGTTTTCTTCTTTCTTTAATTTCAACAATGGGGAAAACACCCTTGTCTTTCCTGATAGGTTCGAAATGAACCTTCGAAGGAAATTCACTTTTCCCAGAAAAGACTGTAATTGTTTCTTGGTTGTAGGTGGAGATGCTTCGAGAATTGCCTTAGCTTTATTCTTATCAATCTCAACACCTTTCTTGTGTACAAGAAATCCTAAGAAACTTCCTGTAGATACACCAAAAGCACATTTAATAGGATTCATTTTTAACCCATGCTTTCTCATTTTCTCGAAAGCTTGTCTCAAATGATTTAAATGCAAGTCTTTTGATTCAGACTTAACCACAACATCATCTATATAAACTTGCATAGAGTTTCCTATTAAATCATGAAAAATCGAATTCATGGCTCTTTGATAAGTTGCACCAGCATTTTTTAAGCCAAAGGGCATCATTACCCATTCATAAGTACCTATTGCACCGAGACATCGAAAAGCTGTTTTCGAAATATCCTCTTCAACAATGAAAATTTGATTATAACCTGAATACCCATCTAACATACTTAGAAGTTCATTCCCTGCTGCTAAATCTATTAACATATCAGCAACTGGCATTGGGTATTCATCTTTAGGGGTTGCATTATTAAGATCTCGAAAATTAATACATACCCTTAAAGATCCATTTTTCTTAATAATAGGCACAATATTAGAAATCCAGTTAACGTACATGGCAGTTCGAATGAACTTAGCCTTTAGAAGACGCTCTATTTCTTCTTTGATTTTCGAAACTATTTCTGGAGCAAATCTTCTTGGAGCCTGTTTCACTGGTCTCTTTTCTGGAAAAGTTGGAAGTTTATGCTCCACCAGTTCTCGGCTCAAACCAAGCATTTCGTGATAATCCCAAGCAAACCAATCTTTATATTCTTTCAACAAGCCAATGACTTTTTCTTTAAATTCTCCTTCAAGATTCTGACTTATAAACGTGGGTCTTTTCTCACTATCATTTCCCAGGTTTACTTCTTCTAAAGGATCTTGAGCTTCCATTTTCTTAATACCTTGAGACAAAAATCCTTCAAAACCCAAAGGGGAGTCATCATAAATGCAGTCTAATTTTTCGAACTCAACCCCTTGTGTTTCTTGAACATATGTCTCAACCTTTTTGACCATTTCCTCAAGATACTTCTTTTCGGAATCCTTACTTTTCTCAGAAATTTTTTCAGAATCTTCACTTCTTATTTCTGATGAAATTTCTTCTTCTAATATCTCCTCAATGACTATTCTTCCTTCTTGCCATTCGGCCTTGGGGGCCGTTTTCTTCTTTATTTTGTTTATTTTGATTAAATTCGGCTTCGAGAGCCGCTTCTACCCTTTTTTCGGCCATATAGGCCGAAATTCGAGCCCAAAAGCTCGAATCTATTCTGGGTCTGACCATTCAGATATTTCTGTGGCCTCGAAAGGGCCGACATCACATTGTAACATAAACCCACAATCAGGATTTAATTTCAATGAATAAGGTACTTTTATAGGTACCAACATATACTTATCAATCACTTCATATGGTCTTGTTTTCATAACCTTCTTTTCTGTGCTCCTCACATCTACTGCATCTTCTTCAACTTTAAAATAATTCTTGTCCCCATCAACATAAATGGGTACACCTTCTTTAGTCCACATGCAAAGCCTCTGATGCATTGAAGATGGAACAACACCTATACCATGGATCCATTCCCTTCCAAGTAACAGATTATAGTTAGCCTTCGAATCAACTACAACAAACATAGTGGGCCTCATGATGGTTCCCACTGTTAAATCCAAACATAATACACCTTCTGATTTCGAAGTCTTGCCACTAAAGTCTGTGATAATCATTTGATGAGGCATCAGATCAAACTTAGTCTTCATCAATTTCTTCATCATAAATTTCGGCATCAGATTTACTGCCGCTCCAGAATCTACAAGCACCTTTCCAATACTTACATCCCCAACTAAAGCTCTGATAAACAAAGGCTTCATGTGAAGCTACATCTCCTCAGTTGGCCTTTTGAATACTGCAGAAGTATTCTGGCAAATCCGTTTGCCAATGTAAGTATAACATATTGGATCATCACCTATATCATCTTCCTCGAAATCCTCATCTTCTAAGCTTTTTTCAAGTTCCTCAGCATACTCAGCAGGTAGTACAGAAACAACTGCACAGATGTCTTCAAGACCATCTGCGAATCCAGTTTCAAAATTCTCTGTTAATAAATCATCCTCATTCTCATCAAAACCCCCAATAACTTGGAATGAAGGCTTCTTTTTCACCACTTGAGCATAAGATGGATGATTCAAATTTGCTTGAACTTGGAGTACTTGAGCAACCATGTTCCTCTTTCCTTGTTTCTCGAAGGCAGCTTTTCTCATTCTTTGTGCCCTTCTCCACTGGGTCTTCGTCATTTGAAGTCTATTTCCATAATAAGGTTTCTGATGAAAAGCTTGGAAATTGTTCCGATACTTCACATAACCCGGACGAACCCATTGATTCGGAGGAACTGAAGATGAAGGCACAAAAGTGCGAAGTTTCATATTTCCTTGAAACCCGTGGTTCATGGGTTGTTTCCCTTTATCGAACCTATTCATATTACCAGGTGCCTTTCCTCCAGAAATGGATTCAGACTTCGAAATCCACCCCCCATAAGAAGGATGAGGCTTCTTCTGCTTATTTTTGTTCTGTTGACGATGAGCAGTCACTTGCTGATAGTGTGTTTTCATTTCTGATCCACGAAACGCCTTGGCTGCAGACCTATCGAACAAAGCATGGAACCTTGGACAAAGGTCAATTGAGGCATCTTCTGCCTTTTTACGATTCAGAAATTCCAACAAAGATTCACCCCATTTTGGGTAAACATCATGTAACTCCTGATCTCCATCAAGGGCCATTTCTGTGGCCTGTCCCACAGAATTGGAATCCTCTACTCCGACCATGTTCACACTTACAGGTTCAGCGTAATTCGCGTTCACCTGGAGTGGGTCAGAGTCAATCTTCATGGCCATTGGAAGCTTTTTCTTCGAATTTCAATCTACCTTGTTTGATAGCTTCTTGAATAATATCCCTGAAACGAACAGAACTATTAGTCCAATGTCCATAAGTATGATGGTATTTACAATACTTTCGACCTCTTCTCTGTTCTTGAGAAGGAATTTTATGGTCATCACTTAGAGTTATTTGTTTGTCTTTTACCAATATATCGAAAATTTGATCTGCTTTCGAAATGTCGAAACCATAACTTTTCTTAGGAAACCTATCTTTAGTATCATTACTATAATTTCCACTAGGTTTCAAAGATTGACAAACATAAGGAGGTCCTAGCTTAAGTTCTGCTACATGAACATCATTATCTTCTATATCGTATTCGAAATCACTATCATCGGATACTTCCAAATATGCTATTTTATCTTTTCGAAAGATTTTGTCAGGTTTTCTGAACCTTTCTTTTTCTTTCTTCAGATGTTCAATTTGCCTAATCTTATCAGCCAACTGGGCCATATCTCTAAGTTGTTGATTGATCAATTTCTTTCGAATTGAATAATCTAATCCTCCTGCAGCCATTTGGACTAACTCATATTCAGGAATCTGAGTAAAACACCTAGCTTTCATTTGTCTAAATCTATTTAAATAGTCATCAATTGATTCATTCGAAGATCTCTTAATGTTTACTAAATCCATAAGAGTAACTTTTGTTTCCCCTCGAAAGAATTGTTCGTGAAAACTTCTTTCTAATTGATTCCATGAATGAATCGAATTTGGGGAAAGAGTCGTAAACCAAGTGAAAGCATTTTTGGTCAAAGAACTAGGAAAATATTTCATTTTGAATTCTTCATTATTTGCCAAATCACCTGCTTCGATTTGATATTGAGCAATGTGCTCGACAGTAGATTCTCCTACTTCTCCAGAAAATTTAGTAAATTTGGGAACTTTCCATCCCCTTGGCAATTCAGTTTGTAACACCATCTGGGTAAAAGGAGACATTACATAAGGATGATTCGCAAATCCTACATTGAATCCATGTCTATTCAGGACTTATTCAACAATTCCAACAACATTTTGTTTCCCCCCTAAGTTATTTGCTCTTATACTTTCGAGGATTTCGTCAGCATTTTGATTTCTATTCAGGATAACTCTAGGAGCATTTTCTTCCCTATTTTCGACAGGATTGACAGGATTTGGTATTTGATTATTTTGATCCCCTTGATTCACAGGGGGATTCATATTAGCCACTTGTCTTACTATAGGATCTGTGGGTGCTCCAAACACATCCGTAATCCTTTCCATTTGCCTAGCCAACAAATTATAATTGGTATTTGTTGTTTATACTAGTGGATCAAACACTATGGCCATTTGTCTTGTCAACATATTCACCATTTCATGGTTACTTTCATCCATTTGTTGCCTTAAAGCTTGCAACGTAGAATTTGTAATAGATGAAGAAGAACTTCCCACAAAGGGATTAAAAATGGGTCCACAAGTAACTGTAGGACCTACTGTTGACATAGTTGGTGGGGCTGTCCCAGAATTTGGGACAAATCCATATGGCAACCCATAAACTGGTTGTCCATTTTGAGACACAGAAACAAAATTGGGTATAGAGATAGTAGAACCAATTTGACTTACTACATGCTCTGGCATAGTAGTAGTAGTTGTAGTAGCAGTTGTTGATTGTTCTCTGTTAACACTATTATTCCCATTTGCCCCATTCTCATTGTTGTTTACAGACTCAATTCTTTGGGGTGACGAATTCTCAGAATTCGTAACATTAGTATTATCCCTATTGTTGTTTCCATTTGCATTTTGTCTTGAATTATTAGCCATTTGAATAGAAATTGTTCTCCCACTTCTCAAACGCATGCAAGAACAAATTTTTAGAAAATCATAACACACACTACTCTTTGGCAATTAGTCCCACTGGGCGTGCCAATTTGTTTGTGGTGAAAAAATCTAATCTCGAAAATTAAATTTTAATCACTTTGATTCTAAGAACAATCTGGGGATTAGAATCAGATCCTCTTACGGGACTCTTTTAAAAAGTAGATTTATGGTGTTTCTGATTTATCAAAGACTTTCAAAAGTTCAAGTTTTCTGGCAAAAAATGGTTGATTGGTACAAAATTTCACCAAGTCAATTGTTATGTGTCAAAAATCCAGAAATGATGAATTTCAAAGAGGTTGATTCAGAGTTTTATCAAAAACTTATCTTTCACAAAGTGTTAGAACTACTTGATTCAGAATTTTATCAAAGTTCTAAATTTTCACTTGACTTCTTTTAAATTCACAGAAATATGAACATAAAGTTCAGAAGAAAGAAAAGAAAATTGTTTGAAAGATAAAATTCAAAATGTAGAATGCAAAAAGTAAATGAATTGAAAGATAAAATTGCATAAAGATAAAAGTGGATGGGTTCATCACATACAGTCAATCCTTATAAACCTGTTGGTCGCGGTGTGATCGGACGTGAAGGTGTTAAAGGGTATGAGTGTAATGAAATGCCAACCCTTATTACATTAAGAATTCACCTATTTATAGTTTCCTATTTCTAACGGCTAACTAATGTCCAATCGACACATCATCTAGCCCTATGTGTTGGCAGCATGCATGCTTGCCACGTTTTCTGCTAACCAGAAAACTGCTTTTGATCCTTGCACTTTTCAAAGTACTTCCATTGGGATGTTGCCATCTGTCCTTGATCAGCAAACTTCTGTAACTTCCATTAACTGCTTTTCTGCTCTTTTCTGTTCTCTCGAACAGAGTCTTTCATGATTCAGAAATCGGCTAAGTCTTCAAGAACCTTGTTTTCGATTTTCTGCCTTCTGTTTTCTCGAAAACTTACTTCCAGAATCTCGAAATCTTTCTAAGTTTTCAAATATTTTATTTTCGAGTTTCTGCCTATAATTCTCGAAATCTTGCTCTCTGATTTCTCGAAATCTTCTTTCTGGTTTCTTGAAATCTTCTTTCTGGAACCTTGGCTTCATGGATTCGAGAACATCTTTAACTTACAAGACTTAGTCTTTCTTGATACTTGAAATCAATGAATCTATTCTCATTTTTGAGACTTGATTATACTCTTCTCTGTGTTATGTGTCAAATTTTATTTGGCTAATTCAAAGTCATAAAGACCACCGACCACCGTCCATTCAACTTCATTATGAGAATTCTTTTCATTAGACGTTAAAATGGTCTTATTAATGACACTTAACTCTTTTTACTCCTATAAATAGGAGTGCTTGTACACAATCCTTTCATAATTCTTCATTCCTTTCTTCTTTCTTTTCTAAATTTTCTAAAGAATCTCCTCAAAGAATAAGAAGAAGTTAATCCCTTTGGCTATTGCGTACAATCCAATCTGGAATGATTTCATTTTTGATGGGATTGACGAAATAGCCAAAGCTATTGGCTTTTCCAACCTTTCTCTTTGAAAGTTTTCTTTTGGATTGTACGTAGTAGCCAAATATAGGTTCATTTACATAATAAATGAATCTATTTATTAATCCCCATGCTGACCTTGATTTCTTCCCCAAGTCGAAGGTAGTTCAACAGATTGGAGAAAGAATTCTTCTTTGTGTTGGCTCTATTAAAGCTTGTGGGGGAGGATGAGGATAAAGAGGCATATTAGGCATGAGTCAAGTACTCATTCTAGTTTAAGATAGTTTCCTTTGTAATGTATTTCCAATGTATTCGAACTAATGTAATTCGAATTTGGATCATGAATAAAAGAACTATCATTTACCCTTTTGGAATACTTGTAATGTATTATTTCTCGAATTTACATTTATCTTCTTTTCGAAATTCTAAAGCCTTTTTGTGTTAACTTCACTCAAAAAAATTTCTAAGTTAACAGACTTATTATCAAATTTCGAAATAAGGTAATTTTAACCTTTTCTGTAAATTCGAAATGGCATCATATCCTTGTCACTTATGGAATTCGAAACAATTGAAAATCAAATCCCAACACATATATACACAAATATTTTCAAGCCATAATACTGAAGTTCCCTTTTAACATGATCGGATGATTTTTCTATATGTGCAGGTTTTGGTAAAAACCCAAACTAGCATTTACTCATCATGCAACCTTTATCCATGCAATGAGTCCATTTCTTCCGAGCTAACTCATTCAATCTTACTAGAATTTTGGCAACCTTATTCATCTTCTTTAGGATTCACAGGGTCCTTATGGAAAATGACTAACTTTTTTGGGTTATGTTTTAAGCATGTCTATAAAGATAGACACTTTGAATACATGTATTGAGTGCCTACATGGGAATGTTCACCAAACTATGAACAATTCTACAATTGAACAATGCATTATCTCCATCAGATGTAGACTGTATTAACTATTTTTTTTGGCTTTGGCTTATTCTTTAAAATAGGTCCTCTTAATCATTGGAATGATTTCAAATCTATAAATTGAGTGCTTTTCCATTTAGTTCTCTATCATATCTAAATTGCTTGACTACATAAATTGAAATCTATAAAGATATTGCTTGCTTACTTTAACTTTGAAGTATTTATCATAACTATTTTTATCCCGTGCAGAGCACGGGCAACAAAAGTCGCACCATCAATTTACCCGTGCGAATGCACGAGTCACTTACTAATATATCCCTAAAAGTGACTTTCCTATATGATTAACCTATCTCTCACATTTTCACTATTCACTTTCTCCTACGCTACTGTAAAATTCATTTCTACTTTCTCTCCTTCAAATGTGTAATCCATTTTCACCTCCATCAAGTGTGTATCATTGCTAAAGACTGACTTAGTGTAATCAAGTATTTGGTTCACTTTCATCAAATTTTCAGGTAATGTGCTTATCATTGAATTTTACCCAATCACATTTACAATATCGCAAAAAGTTCGTTGGGTTTTGTTGTTATACTCTTCCTGAAAGTTTTGTCCGTAAATTCTTACAGATACAGGTATTCATACCGTTGTCCGTAAGTATTTTACGGACAAGCTTGTCTGGAATCTAATACCACAAAATTGATATTGATCATATTCCAGACACATATCCGGGACTTTACGGACAACTCATGCTCGGTAGTGTACGGACAAGTGTGTCAGGAAGTTGTTCAATAAGGGAAAAATGTGTTTTTCGTCCCTATTGTTTCAGTCAACTTTAGTCTTCGTCTCTATACTTTAAATCCTTTGTTTTTGTCCCTGAACTTTCTAAACCCCCAATCCATGGTCCCTGGCCGTTAGTGACATCTATTAACCTGATTAGCTGGGTAACAAAAGTTACATGTTAGCCTCAGTAGTGGGCCCCAAATAGCTGACTCATCTAATTAATCTTTTTTATTAATTTTTTAATTATTATAATAACCATAATTGTGAAATTAGGTTTTTTATCGGGTAAAACTGCTTAGGTGAAAACCCTAATTTAGTAATTATGGTTATTTTAATAATTAAAAATTAATAAAAAAGTTAATTAGATGATCTGTCAGTTATTTGGGACTCACTATTGAGGTTGACATGTCACTTTTGTTAGTCAGCTCATCAAGTTAACAGATATCACTGAGAGACAGGGACCCCAGTTTGGGGGTTTAGAAAGTTTAAGGACAAAAAACAAAGGATTCAAAATACATGGATGAAGACTAAAGTTGACTGAAACTATAGGGATGAAAAACATATTTTTCCCATATCAATTTTATGGTATTTGCTTTCTAACAAGTTTGTCTGTAAGCTTCTTTTGGACAAGCTTGTTCGTAAACTTTTTACGGACAACAGTGCTAGGAAGTAGTTTTATTTTTTATTTTTTTATATGTGATGGTTTATGCAGTAATGGAAGAAATTTGCTGGAACATTTCTGAAAAATTCAATATGACAACTGACATTGGAAATGATGCAGAGGTAATATATTTTTATATAGAGAATTTGGAAATAACTTACAAACTAAATGTCACTTTAAATCAGGATTATCATGAGATGGATAAACCTATCCAAGAGAGGATTGATTACATTGATACTTTTACCACGAATGAGGTAACTTAACTTAATTGATAAGTCATTGATAATTATGGTTAAGTTATCAGTGCTTTGCTAATATTAAACTTGGAATGAGCAGATATTTAGCAATTGAGATGATTTGTTGAACTGGGTCCGTGAAAAAGCAATGACACATGGTTTTGTTGTGGTTATTTAGAGAATTTAAGAACCATGATTTCTTAGATTTGATGTATCACCTCAAGTTATTGTAACTGACAGGGATATTGTGTTGATGAATGCAGTGGAGAATGTTTTTCCTTTGGCTACTCATCTACTATGTCAGTTTCATATTGCTAACAATGTCAAGGCCAACTACAAGTGTTATGTGACTGTAACACATGAATGGCAACCTATTATGGATGTTTGGATGAGTTTAATGCATTCACTCACAGAAAGTGATTTTGAGATGCATTTGGCTTATTTTGAACAATTGTGTTCACCTTTTGATATTTTATTGGCTTATGTGAAAAATACGTGGCTCATTCCTCATAAAGAAAAAATTGTAGATGCATGGATCAATATGGTGATGCATCTAAGGACAACCATAACTAATAGGTATTATATAATTAAAATGGATGTAATTGTTTTCATAATTTTTTGTACATACTGTTCAATGTAACATAGTGTTCTTTCTGATAGGGTTGAGAATGCTCAAGGTTGAAGAGCTTGCTTCAAGATAGTCGGGGTGACTTATGCAACTGCTGGGATGCTATGAATAATATTCATTATTCAGCATACATAAGTTAAGGCTTCATTTCAAAGGAGCTTAATGATAGTGGATAATCGGTTCAACAAACCTCTTTATAATGAACTTAGAGGTTCAGTTCACGTAATGTTTTTGTTCTTATTGATGTTGAGAAGAAACACATTAAGTATATTAGTATTGATAGTTTCGCTTATGGCTGCACTTTGAGAATGACACATGGATTACCTTGTGCATGTCAGATTGCCAGGTACAATAATAAGGTTTGATATTTTTACAGTTCATACTTGTATCAAATAAACTAATATGGCTTTCTTATGACAGATATGCTAGTATGGATTACCATATTCATGTTATTGATGTTCATACCCATTGGATGAGATTGACATTTATTGACCAAGGCATTGATGAGCCTTGGTCAGAGTTACCAATTCAACTAGAGTGCGATGGAGTACTAAGGAGATTCCAAGAACTTGACCATACTAGTAAGGTCACAACAACAAAATTCAGCCTTAACAACAATTAATATGCTTTTTAGCGACCATACAAATGGCCGTTAAAACTTTTATTGGAAATTACCTATTAGCCAGTGCATCCAACGCCGATAAAAGCTTTTACTGGCATTTATAAGGAGTGTCGGTAAGGACCCATAAAGTGGTCGGTAAAAACATCGAATTTTTAGCGGAAATTTTAATGGCAAGTGATTTGATTTTGCATCATAAGTCATTCATGGAATAGATATGAAAAATTTCGTAGTTAATATGTTGCGAATTCCAAGCTAAATGTATGATGCAATTTATAAATTTCACATATTTCTAAATTCTACCAAATAGTAATTTGCAAACTATAATAAAAACATATATACACAGGTTCTTGCAAATCTAGAATGTCTATTTAATAACAAGATATCTTTAATCTTTAATAAAATAATAAATAGTGTATCTCCTAGAGTAAGTTGTTTTTGTAGCATATCAACTATATTCATGTAGAAAATCATTATGAAATAAATCATAATATAGGTATAAGCATCAATCTAAAAATAGACAGATAATATAAATATTTGAAAAACGCAAGAATAGTAATGAAAAATGTATAACATACCTTGAATTATGAGGGGCTTTAGTTTTTTTTTCTTGTTGAAGATCCATAGTAAGTAGATGCATGGAACTTTACAGAGCCATAGTTGATCTGAAACTTAAATGATACAAATTGAGTAAAGTAGGAAAAATATTGAAATTTGTCATATAATTTTCATCATTATTTAAGACAGTAAATCAACTTCAAATTGTTGTGGAAAATAGATCACATATGGAGGGTTTGATTTTCTATGCTCGGAGAGAGACCCCCACCCCTCTGAAACCACCTGATGGGGGTGGAGGAGGAGATGCTACGGAACGTACTGAAAAGGAAAAAGTCTCCTTCAGAGACAAAGTGCTAGGAAATAAAAATGCACCCCCTAAGCGAGTTATAAGAGATCTCATCAAAGATAACCTATTTCGAATTGAATTTCAGGATGGTAACAGGCCGCTGCCGAAGTGCTACATGCAAGAAGCCTTCCTTCAAGAACTTTGCGAGCCTTGGATTGATTCCATTATTGTCAAACTGTTGGGGAAGAATGTGGGTTATAAAATAATGCGAGAGAGGCTTATGTCTATGTGGAAGCCTTTAGGGGGTATGGATATAATGGATGTGGGCAATGGCTTTTTTATGATCAAATTTGATTTGGAAGAGGATAGATCTAAGGCGATAAATGGAGGACCTTGGATGATATTTGATCACTACTTGACTATCAGGAGCTGGACACCAGATTTTGTAACATCTGCTTGCAAAATAAAGAAAACAATGGCTTGGATACGATTTCCTAGCTTATGACTCATGTACTATGATGAGAGCGTTCTTCTTGCTTTAGCTTCTGCAGTAGGGAAACCTGTGAATGTTGACATGAACACTCTGAATGTTACAAGGGGGCGCTTTGCCAGAGTTTGTGTGGAGGTAGATTTAACTCAACCTGTTATAGGAAGAGTATGGTTGAATGGACATTGGTATCATGTGGAGTATGAGGGACTACATTTAATTTGTTCACATTGTGGGTGTTATGGGCATCGTTCTAGACAATGCTCCAAGCTATGTACTAATGGTGACGATGGTATTATTGGAGGCGATGGCTCTCATGGTGGCGTTCCTGCCACCCCAAACCCTATTCCAGCAAAGGAGCAGAATCCCAGTGGGGATCCTGTAAATCCCGTTATTTTAGTGGGATAGGAGGATTCTCAGGGAAATCAGAAGATTGACCCTATTTATGGTGATTGGATCACTGTTTATAGAAATAAAAACAAATTTAAACAGAAAGATAGACAGCCAAATCAGAAAGGGGAGAAGGTTAAGGGAGAGAAAGCAGGAGATTTGCACCAGAATAAATTTCAGATTCTGGCCCCTAAGGATGCGTGCACTACTCATGTTGGTGAACATATTGACAAAGGAAAGGGGGTCCAGCTGGTGGACCACACTGATGTAGGCAGGTCTTCTAAAACTTGGGTGCGAAAGCGTCAACGTAAGGAGTCCAACAGTCCAGTTAGTGGCCCAAGTGATTTTGGCAAAGCAAAGGCCCATTTAGCTCCATTAAAGGCTTTACCCTCTTCTAAGAGTCTCGCTAATATGGAGAGTAATTCATCCAGCCAAGACCAATTGTCACCCACTATTTTGTCTTGGGCAGATGGGACACGGACCAGCTGGCCTTTAGTTCGCGCGTCAGCTAACCGATTTACTTTTGTCAATGAGATTGACAACAAAGAGCAATCTAATGACACGAAGTCAGCTCACATTCACAAAGAGCCTTCACCACCCACTCCCAAAGAGCCACCTGACGGCGAGGATGAGGCACACGTGGATGCAATTATGCATGTGGACAATGACGCCTCTCATGCAAAGAATTCCGCGAGCGTTCATGTGGCCAAGGCAGCGAGCTAGCTGGATGCCAAAGGATGGATTTTCTTGTTCCCTTTCCAATTAAGTGTTTAAATGAATTCCTCCAAAGAATTATCTATCCTTTCCTGGAACATTAGGGGAGCTAGAAGCAAACGTGGTAAGAGGTTTATTAAGAACCTTGTGCAAAGACATAAACCTTCTATGTGTTTTGTTTTTTAGACTCATTGTCCATTCCATCTAGAAATAAATTTCCGGGCTTCCTTGGGCTATGTTCATTGTGCTATTGTTGAGGCCCAAAACACTCCGGGGGCATATGGGTTCTTAAGGATCAAACGGCCCCTTTCCAAGTTGATATTTTGGATTCCTTTCACCAAGCACTTACTTTCCGCTGCACTCTTGGTAATTATAGTTGGATGGGGAGTGCCATTTATGCTAGCCCGGTCCCTACTGTGAGGGAAAATCTCTGGGAACATCTGTCCCAGGTACAAAGAAACTATTCACTACCTTGGCTCTTACTTGGTGATTTTAATGAGATTATTCATCCCTCTGAAGTTAAGGGAGGTAGCTTTTGCCATAACAGAGCTGCACGTTTGGAAGCTGGATTGACTCTTGTGATCTTATTGACTTAGGAAGTATGGGAGGAAGGTTTACATGGTTCAGGAAAGCTGAAGGAGCCCCTCCTATTGCCAAGAGACTTGATCGTGCATTTTCTGATTTGCATTGGCGACATAAGTTCTCAGAAGCTTTTGTTGAACACTTGTGTAGACATCACTCTGATCATGCTCCCCTCCTTCTCCGTTTCCTTGTGAATCTTCATAGGAGAGGCGAACGACCCTTTCGCTACCAGGACGCTTGGAGCACTCATGAAGCCTATGAACGGGTGGTCCAGAACGCATGGAATAAAGGACGTGGTTCTATTTCTCACTGCATTGCGATGGTTCAACAAGATTCCATGGCTTTCAACAAAGACCAGTTCGGGAATATATTCAAAGAGAAGAGAAGGGTGGAGTCTAGATTGAAAGGGGTTCAGTTAAGTTGGGAGCGAGGTGACTCGAATAATCTACTTACTCTAGAGAAGCAACTCCAGCGAGAATATGGTTTGCTACTTAGGAGGGAGGAAGTCTTTTGGTACCAAAAGTCCCGTGAGAAATGGGTTAAATTGGGAGATCGCAATACAAAATTTTTCCACTCACAAACTATCATGAGGCGTAAAAGAAATAGAATTCATAGTTTACGCTTTGATGATGGTTCCTAGTGCTCAGAGGAGGAATTATTGGTGAATGAGACTCTGCGTTTTTTCAAGGATTTATTTTGCCCTCAAAATAGGAGTCCAAATTCTGTTATGCCACCACATCCAGGTCCTGAATTGTGCTCTGTTGGCCGTGACTCTCTGCTCATGGAGGTCTCAAAGGATGAAGTTTTCAAGGCTCTTAGGAGTATGGGCTCTTATAAAGCTCCTGGGCCAGATGCCCTCCAACCTATATTTTTTAAAAAATATTGGGAGATTGTGGGTAATGATGTGTATTCTCTTGTCCGGGATGCTTTCACTTATGGTTTTTCCAATGGTCAATTGGTGGAGACTCTCATTGTCTTAATCCCTAAGGTGGATACTCCTTCCTCCCTTAAGGAGTTTAGGCCGATTAGCTTGTGTAACGTTATTTACAAGCTTATCACTAAGGTTCTTGTTTCCCACTCAAGGCTGTTTATTTCTAATTTAGTTGGTCCACTGCAAGGAAGCTTCATTCCAGGTCGTAGTGCTTCAGATAACTACATCCTGGCCCAGGAGGTTGTGCACTACATGCACCGTTCTCGAGCAAAAGTTGGTACAGTGGCATTTAAAATAGACTTGGAGAAAGCGTATGATCGGCTCAGTTGGGATTTTCTTAAGACACTCTTCTCTTCTTTGGGTTTCCCCAAAGGACTATTGAGCTAATCATGTGGTGTGTCTCTTCTCCAAGACTGTCTATTCTTTGGAATGGGTCTAAGCTTGATAGTTTCGCCTCCTCTAGAGGTCTCCGCCAAGGTGACCCCATGTCCCCCTATCTCTTTGTGTTATGTATGGAGAGACTTTCCTTATTAATTCAAAGTAAGGTGGATAATGGAACCTGGCACCCTATCCATTTAGCTAGAGGAGGACCTGGTATCTCCCATCTTCTTTTTGCAGATGATGTCTTATTTTTCTGTAAAGCTAAAAGGGATCAGGTGCAACTGGTGGCTGATACTTTACAGGAATTTTGCAATGCTTCTGGTCTAAAAGTTAACTTGAATAAATCTCGAATGATTTGCTCTAAAGGGACTCCCAATTCCAATCGTAACCTTCTCTCTTCGGTCTCTACTATTCGTATAGTCTCAGACCTTGGGAAATATCTGGGATTTCCACTGGTCAATGGTAGACTGCAAAGAAATAACTTTAATCCACTTTTAGAGAAAATTTCTCATCGGCTTGCAGGTTGGAAAAGTTCCCAGAGCAGGGAAAACGTGTCTTGCTCGCTCAGTGTTGACTTCAATACCTATTTACCAGATGCAGTGTTTATGGCTTCCTGAATATGTTTGCAATGAGGTGGACAGAAAAGTGAGGGACTTTATTTAGTCAAAATCTTCTAACCAACAGGGTATTCATCTTGTGGGATGGGATTCCATCACCTTGCCTAGAAAAGATGGAGGTCTTGGAATCAGACGAGCTAGAATGTCTAATACGTCTCTGTTGGGTAAACTGATCTGGAATTTTTTGAAAGATAGTGCTAGCATGTGGGTGAGAGTATTATCACACAAATATATCCATTCGGGCTCTATCACGAGTGCTTCAACTTCCCAAGCTTGTTCCATTGTGTGGCGCAGCATAATCAAAGCCAAAGACGATTTAAAGGATGGTTTTTCTCTCTTATATAACTCTGGGAATTCCTCGGTTTGGTATGAGGATTGGACCGGCTTGGGAGAACTCTGTCAGCATGTTGCTTTTGTTCATATTTCTGATACTCAACTTGTGGTTAGAGATTTGTGGCGGAATGGGGCTTGGTCCTTGTCTTCTATGATGACTGTGTTAGAAATTTTATTTCTAATAATTAATATAGGCAATATATATTATTTGTAGCATTTATATTAGCTATTTACAATTAGTTGGGCTCAATAAAAGTGATCTAATTTTAGTGAGCCTTTAGACTGCCAATAGGAAAAACTGATATGGGCTCAAATAAGTGGATACCAGATTAGGCCCGTTAGGGGTTAATGGGAACCCTGACAGGTTTATAATCATAAAGTTGGTCATGGTCCCCAATACGCCAAATTAGAACACGTATCTCTGTCTTCCCATCAGAAAGAGAAACATCCAGTCCCATCTGAGGAATCCGGTGATTTGGCTGAGGAAGATCATTGCACCAAAGGGCTATTCCGCTGCAACCTTCGGTCACCATCAATGGATACAGGTACGCTTCACTAACCTTAACTCTGTAATCTAGCACAACGGTTCTCGATTGATTAAAGGAAAATTTCTATTTGGCTTAAGAAATTATCCCAACAAGTGGTATCAGAGTCATCGTTGTCGTTAGGTTATGGGGTTCTACAGTGTATCATCTATGTATGATTATTGTGTATGCATTGTTGTTCTACAACTTGTACAAATACCTCTTTTGATTCCACGGTTTTAACTTTTTAAAGAATTACACGGTTTATTTTTTTTTTAAAGAATTAAAGGGATCCAATTTTGACTTGATTTGATATATATTCAATTGTATAATTGGTCATATGGATATAGAATCAATCTTTACATTGGATACAGATTCATTGGCTGAACTTGCGTGTATGATTCTAATGGGTTCTAAATCTTGTTTTTTTTTAAGCTAATAAACCATACTATAGTGTACTGTACGTGCATATGGTTAAGTTCTGAATGTTGATTTTTTTTTGTTGTGCGATCTTGATTATTGCAATTGCATTATATTCTGCTGCAATCAATTCTAATTTTTTCTGTACGATTGTTGCCTTTATTTTCTTTACAACAATGAACCGTGTGAAATTGACAAGCTTTGACACAGAGGCATCAAGAAATAATTATACAGTGTGTGAAAATCTGAGTTTTTTTTAATTATTTTTTTCCTCCCTATGGACCAACGATTCTTTTTGTGGAAATTGTTTTCAAAATTGTGGTAGTTATCTTCATAATGGCCTCTGCATCATGGTTTCCATGGAGATTTGTTAATGGCTGCTTTCAGGTCTGTTCATTTCAGTTTGCGTTTTTTTTTCTCGTTTTTCTGGGAACTGTAGTTTTTATGATTTAAAGTCATGATAATTGTCATTTATGAATGACTTGTCCGTTTAGTCCAGTGGTAACTGCCTCGCTTTATTGTCTCTGGTAATCTAAGTTCTAATCTTGATATTGGTATTTTTTTCACGTTTTGTTTCAATCCAAAGAATATTTTTTTTACCATAAAAAAAACGTGAAGAGGGAGCTAAACCCGTGACCTGATGGTTTTAAATTAACCGGTGATCCGCTGCCTCAATATTGTGCTTATGCTTGAGTTGATATAATTAAAACATGTTTATGCTGCTAATTTTTTAAATACTGCACGTTTATACGTTTTATGCGAATTTTCGTATCAAATTTGAGTGCAAATTTTGGTAGATTATAGACCCTCTTTTAAATTAATTTGTCTAGTAATTTTTTAATTAGATTAATTGATATAATATATTGCCAAAGCAGTCCCTGTTATAGAAATTAGTTTAATTAAAATTACAATAGATATTAGTATGTGATTATTTATGCAATTTGTGCTCATCCCAAAGGAAGACACAATTTGGCCAAATAATAACATGTCTGTGATGATAAATATGTGACAATTATAAAGTTATATTCATATGATTAATAGTCGGTCCAAAGAAAGGCTATTATTTGATAGAATTAATTGTCAATATTTGATCGTTGCATTGAGAGTACCACTTACAAATTAATTTGTATGTCCAAAGACTAAAAATTAATGTTGTGCTCGGTATCTTGTAATGGGCCTGTCATGTAAATTATCTGCACAGTTTTTTTTAACATATTATTAATTGTATCTATATTCTCTTACAGTTGCAATTTCTAGTGCTGTTAACTTGTCTGCTCAAGTTAATTGTATCCCCATGCTTAATGGGACAAACTTTAAGTGGAAGGAAGCAGTCGAGATAATTCTTGGCTGCATGGATCTTGATCTAGCACTTCGGGTTGAGAAACCCACTCCAACTTCGGAAAATCCGGAGGAGGATAAGGTTGAAAAGTGGGAACGCTCAAACCGAATGTGTCTGATGATCATGAAGCGATCCGTTCCAGAAGCTTTTCGGGGCTCTATTTCTGAGAGCCAGAGTGCTAAAGGTTTCCTTGATGCTGTTGAAAAGTATTTCACCAGTAATGAGAAGGCTGATGCAAGCAGTTTGCTTGCCAAGCTAACCTCTATGAGATACAAAGGCAAGGGAAACATAAGGGAGTACATTATGGAGATGTCTAATCTCGCGTCAAAACTAAAAGCACTAAAGTTAGAGCTGTCTGATGACTTGCTCGTGCACTTAGTTTTGATTTCCCTTCCTGCACACTTTGGGCAGTTCAAGGTGAGTTATAATACTCAAAAGGATAAATGGACCTTGAATGAACTCATTTCTCATTGTGTGCAAGAGGAGGAAAGGCAGCAAAGAGAGAGGACTGAAAGTGCTCATTTGGCCTCAAACTCTCAGAATAGAAAGAGAAAGAGCAATAAGGATGTTGCAGAAAGGACTTCTCAGCAAAAGAAAGTTAAAAAGGATGAGAAAACACCTACCTACTTCTTCTGCAAGAAACCTGGACACATGAAGAAAGAGTGTTCCAAGTACGCTTCTTGGCGTGTAAAGAAAGGTAATTTTCTCTCTTTTGTTTGTTCTGAAGTTAATTAAGCTTTTGTACCCAATGATACTTGGTGGGTAGATTCTGGTGCTACTACTCACATTAGTGTATCTATGCAGGGTTGCCTTTGGAGCCGACCGCCAAGTGATAATGAAAGATTTATCTATGTGGGCGATGACAACAAGGTCATAGTGGAGGCTATTGGAACTTTTAGATTACAGTTAAAAACTGGTTTTCATTTGGATTTATTTGAGACTTTTGTTGTACCGTCTTTTAGGCGGAATTTAATTTCTATTTCTAGTTTGGACAAATTTGGTTTTTCTTGTTCATTTGGAAATAATCAATTTAGTCTCTATCAAAATTCAAATGTTGTTGGTTCTGGTTCTTTAATTGATAATCTATACTTGCTAGATGTAGTTAGTTCCAATAAAGAAATTCTTCACATTGATTCTCGTGGTACAAAACGTAAATTAAATGAGAACTCAACCACCTTATGGCATAAGCGTTTAGGCCATATCTCTAAACAGAGAATTCAGAGGCTTGTGTCGGATGAGATTCTTGGACCCTTAGACTTGTCGGACTTTGAGGTCTGCGTTGAGTGTATTAAGGGTAAACAAACAAACTCTAGAAAATTAGGTGCCGAAAGGGCTAAGGACGTTTTGGAATTAATTCATATTGATATATGTGGACCATTCCCTACGGCATCTTGGAATGGACTACAGTATTTCATTACGTTCATAGATGATTATTCAAGGTACGGCTACCTATTTTTAATTCATGAGAAGTCCCAATCCCTAGACGTTTTCAAAACTTTTAAAGCTGAAGTTGAGCTTCAACTTGGAAAGAAAATTAAGGCCGTCAAATCTGACCGTGGAGGTGAATATTACGGCAGATATGATGGATCAGGTGAACAACGTCCAGGGCCTTTTGCGCTTTTCCTACGATAATGTGGCATCGTTCCTCAATATACTATGCTTGGGAAACCAAGCATGAACGGTGTTGCAGAACGTAGAAACAGGACTCTTAAGGATATGGTGAGAAGTATGATTAGTCATTCTTCCTTGCCAGAGTCATTGTGGGGAGAAGCGCTTAAGACTGCAGTTTACATCCTAAACAGGGTACCAAGTAAAGCAGTTAACAAAACTCCTTATGAGCTATGGACCGGTAAAAGGCCAAGCATTAAGCATTTACACATTTGGGGTTGTCCAGCTGAGGCGCGTCCTTATAGGCCGCATGAAAGCAAGTTGGAATCAAGGACTGTTAGCTGTTATTTCGTTGGCTATCCTGAACGCTCTCGGGGCTATAAATTTTACAATCCCGCTACAAGATCATTCTTTGAGACGGGGAATGCGAGATTCCTTGAGGATGTTGAGTTTGGGAAGGAAGAGAACATAAGGAATGTTGTCTTTGAGGAAGAACCTGTCATTGACAGTGATCAAGTCCTCGTGCCTATTACTATTCCAGTATCTACCCCAGTAATAGATGACAATGATGGAGTTATTCCTAACATTGTCCCAGCACAAGACAACAATGAGGTTCTCCCTCAAATACCCATAGAGCAAGCTCAACAACCTCAAGAAGTGCCATTAAGGAGATCCACTAGAGAAAGGAGAAGTGCAATTCCAGATGATTATATTGTGTTTCTTCAAGAACATGAGGATGGCATTGGTTTAACCGAGGATGATCCAATCAACTTCTGTCAAGCTATGCGTAGTTCTAATTCTCAAAAGTGGATTGATGCCATGAAGGATGAGATGAAGTCTATGCATGACAATGATGTCTGCGATCTCGTTGAATTACCTGAAGGTGTGAAACCTATTGGTTGTAAATGTATATTTAAAACCAAGAGGGATTCAAAAGGTAATATCGAGAGATATAAGGCTCGTTTAGTTGCTAAAGGTTTCACTCAAAAGGAAGGCATTGATTTCAAAGAAACCTTTTCTCCGGTTTCTTCAAAGGATTCTTTTAGAATAATAATGGCACTGGTAGCTCATTATGATTTAGAGCTCCATCAGATGGATGTTAAGACTGCGTTTCTAAATGGTGACATTGAAGAAACGATTTATATGATGCAACCGGAAAATTTTGTGTCTGGTGACTCAAAGTCTATGGTATGCAAACTAAAGAAATCCATCTATGGTCTCAAACAAGCTTCTCGTTAATGGTATCACAAGTTTCATCAAGTTATTACCTCATATGGTTTTGAGGCAAATATTGTTGATGATTGTGTTTATCATAAGTTCAGTGGGAGTAAATATATATTCTTGGTGTTATATGTCGATGATATACTGCTTGCTAGCAGCGATATAGGCTTATTGCACGAAACCAGGAGATTTCTGACAAAGAATTTTGAAATGAAAGATCTTGGTGAAGCCTCTTTTGTATTAGGTATTAACATATTAAGAGATCGTTCTCATGGTATCTTAAGATTATCACAAGAGAGCTATATCAATAAAGTTTTGGACAGATTTGGCATGAAAGATAGTAAACCAGGAGACACCCCTATATCCAAGGGAGACAAATTTAGTCTCAAACAGTGCCCTAATAATGACCTTGAAAGAAATGAGATGCAAAAGATTCCCTATGCTTCAAGTTTGTACTCGTCCCGATATTGCATTTGTGGTGGGAGTTTTGGGCAGATACTTAAGTAATCCCGGGATGCAGCATTGGAAGGCAGTAAAGCGTGTAATACGCTATTTGAAGAGAACAAAAGGGTATATGCTCACTTATCAGAAGTCTGAAAGTTTAGAGATCATTGGGTACTCTGACTCTGATTTTGCTGGGTGTCAAGACAGCAAACGCTCCACGTCAGGATACATCTTTATGTTGGCTGGAGGAGCTATCTCTTGGAAGTCTGTTAAACAGACTATTATAGCTTCTTCAACCATGGCTGCGGAGTTCATTGCTTGTTTTGAGGCGTCCAACCATGGGATATGGCTGCGAAATTTTGTCACTAATTTACGTGTGGTCGATGACATTGAAAGGCCATTGAAAATCTTTTGTGACAATAACTCAGCACTTCTTTATTCCAATAACAATAGGAGTACAACCAAGTCAAAATTCATTGATATCAAGTTTCTGGTTGTCAAGGAAAGAGTTCAGAATAAGCAAATTTCTATAGAACATATAGGGACTGACTTCATGCTAGCTGATCCACTTACTAAGGGTTTAGTGCCTAAAGTTTTTCATGAGCACATTGCTCATATGGGTGTAATTCCTGATAGTACCTTAGTTTAAGTGGGAGTCCCATTTATACTATATTTTCTGATTGTTTTCCATATTTTTCTAAAGAATAAGTTGATGTTTGTCATTCTGCTCTACCTTATTTTGTGCAACAATTATATTGCATTTTGAATTGATCTCTATAAAGAATAAAGTTTGGACCAGTTGGAAATAGACATGACTAAGATCACATTGCATGTAATTTCCATGCCACTTATCCATATTTGATCTATGTCATT
The DNA here is from genome assembly GCA_026901365.1 of Sesbania bispinosa. Lineage (NCBI taxonomy): Eukaryota > Viridiplantae > Streptophyta > Magnoliopsida > Fabales > Fabaceae > Sesbania > Sesbania bispinosa. Next base: position 362,609 of record QLOH01000802.1, on the reverse strand, counting down.
GAGTACATACAATTGTGGTGATCATTGTGGTTTAGTCACATTGGGTTATGATGAAAGCTGCAGTGGTTCCCTGTTGTTGTATGAGATGGACCAGATTGTTTAAGGGTAGTCTAAAAGTAAATAGCATACGGTTGCGCGCCTAAAGAATATTGTGATATAAATGCTTAAATGAATATTAAGCCCAAGTGGGAGATTGTTAGAAATTTTATTTCTAATAATTAATATGGGCAATATATATTATTTGTAGCATTTGTATTAGCTATTTACAATTAGTTGGGCTCAATAAAAGTGATCTAATTTTAGTGAGCCTTTAGACTGCCAATAGGAAAAACTGATATGGGCTCAAATAAGTGGAAACCAGATTAGGCCCGTTAGAGGTTAATGGGAACCCTGACAGGTTTATAATCGTAAAGTTGGTCATGGTCCCCAATACGCCAAATTAGAACACGTATCTCTGTCTTCCCATCAGAAAGAGAAACATCCAGTCCCATCTGAGGAATCCGGTGATTTGGTTGAGGAAGATCATTGCACCAAAGGGCTATTCCGCTGCAACCTTCGGTCACCATTAATGGATACAGGTACGCTTCACTAACCTTAACTCTGTAATCTAGCACAACGGTTCTCGATTGATTAAAGGAAAATTTCTATTTGGCTTAAGAAATTATCCCAACAGACTGTTCTTCCTGAGGCCATCTCTAATTTTATTTGTAACCTTTCTATCCCAGCCCAACCTAATGATGATGCAGACGTGTGGAGTTGGCAGCCTCATTTCAGGGAGGGTTACACGGCTATAAGAGGTTATATTTGGCTCCTGGGGCGTGATCAGAGCGGTCTCAAGGATGTAGCTTGGAGATGGATTTGGCGTTTGAAGGCTCCTGAGAAGGTTTGTTTTATGCTTTGGTTAGCATTACATAATTCTCTGCCAACCAGAGAAGTGCTCAATCGTAGACATATTGTGGAGATTGCTACCTGCCCGCAGTGTGGGGGTCAATCAGAATCCATCTCTCATTGTTTCCGTGAGTGTCCTGTTGTCCAAGACATTTGGATTCGCTTGGGTTTTCAAAATGTTGGTGTTAATGCTGGTGATGAAAGCTTTCGGGCATGGATCATCAGAAATATTAGAGGGTCGCATGAGACCTTATTCTTATCCATTTTGTGGTGGTTGTGGAAATGGCGTAATAACGTCGTTTTTGAACCATCTCCTTGGAGGAGTGACTTTGTTGTTCGCAATATACTTGCCACACATGTTGATGTGATTTCTAGTGCAGGCGATGAAACGAATGATGAGCACCTTTTTTCCAAAATTTGGTGGCAAGCCCCGCCTGCTGGGTACGTGAAGCTTAATCTAGATGGTAGCTTCAGTCCTGTTGTTGGTGTAATGGGCAGTGGCGGTGTTGTGAGGGACTCTGTTGGGCACTGGCTTTGGGGCTTTACAGGTTGTCATGAGCAGGGGAGTGCATTGTTAGCGGAGCTCTTGGCATTTAAGGTTGGCCTTACTATTGCCTGGGAGAAAGACTACCGGAAGATTATTTGTGTGTCTGACTCTTTAGAGGCAATCCATCTACTGCAGAATGCAAATAATCCTTATGATCTATTTGTGGGAAATGTGTTGATTGAAATCAAAGAGATTCTCAATAGGAATTGGGAGGTTCAGCTAAGCCATTCTCTTCGTGATGCTAATATGTTGGCAGACCGTTTGGCTAAGTTTAGAAATGAGGGGATCCCAGGTGTTTCTATTTTGGATGCTCCTTTGCTGGATTGGGAGGACATTATCGCCTTGGATAGTGTAGCTTAGTTTTCCTTTCTATCTGTTTGCTTTTCTCTATTTCCTTGTAACAAAAAAAAACTTCAAATTGTTGTAAATTAATTTAAATATTTTAAAATTATTTATTTCTTAAATTTCAAATTTGAATGAAAATTTGAATTCCATAAATTGATTGTTATGATTCCTTTTATTTACTTAATTCTAATTAATTCATCTAAATTGATTGGCATGTTTCCTTTTTTTATCCCTTTTCATTTTTACTAAGCATAATAAGAGAAATTTGACATAATAAAAAGGGCAATTTAGTGAAATATAATTATGTAACTTACCATCCATCATTTTGAGTCACGTAACTCTCACGTACGTGAGACTATCATTTTCCTATTCATTATTATATGGAATATGGATATTAATTTTTGGGTTAAATATGTTTTTGGTCCCTCAAAATATGATGAAATTTGGTTTTGGTCCCTCATTTATTTTTTTCATTGGTTTTGGTCCTCCATTTTTTAAAATCACATGCTTTTAGTCCTCCTTATTAATTGTACTATGTTAAGTCACTTTCGCAGTTTCACTACAACGTTCCCGGGTAAAAATTTACAGAAAAATTCTTGTAATTTTTTCTCTAAAAAATTCATGTTCAGTAAATTTCCAAAATAAAAAACCTCAATTTTTTTACATAAAAATACTGCTATAAAATTTCTTTGCTTTGTTGTAAAAAAATCTATAGTGAATTTCCTGCAAATTTTAGAATCTAAACAAAATTTCCCTTGAACTTTGAAATCGGCAGGAAAATTCGAATGTAAATCCATAGAAAATCTACAAGAAATGTTACTACGTTAATTAGCGGAATATAATGAACGACAAGGACTAAAATCATGTGATTTTAAAAAACGGAGGACCAAAACCAATGAAAAAATTAATGATGGACCGAAACCAAATTTCGCTATATTTTGAGGGACTAAAAACATACTTAACTCTTAATTTTTTTTATAACAAAAGTCTCACGAGTCCAATATGCTAAGGTTGGTTTATCTAATAAAAGCCCGTAAATAAATATTCTTTATAAATAACCTTTAATTTTTTTAAAAAATTTAACCTTATGATTTTTAATTATTACAATCTATTTATTCTATAGTTATGAAATATGAAAATAAAACTGAAATTCATGACATGTTATGAAAATAATGCTGACAATATAAAAGTAGAGAGTAGAAAGAAAGAGAAGAGAAGAAGAGCGGAGAGAAGAGAAGAGAAGAAGAGACCGAGAGTTGGTCGTGTCTTATTCCATTCACATAAGGGGGTATTTATACAAGTAAATAAGATTTAATAATGGAAACTAAGTAACCTACAATTGAGGAAACTATGTAACCTATGATATACAATATCTTCTCAAGATCAATTCCTTCTATTAAAGGAAACAAGTATAGTCATATCATATCAGACTAAATCTGATGGATATCCACCATATCATAATTATTCATAACACTCCTCCTTGGATGTCCATTATTTCAGAATGTGTCTCATTAAAACCTTACTAGGAAAATCTTTTGTGACAAAAACCTAGTGAAGGAAAAAGAGTACATCATTCTTTAATATGTTGTTGGATACTGCCTCATTAAAAACCTTGTCAGGAAAACCCAGTGGGAAAAAAACCATGACGAAGGGAAAAAGAGTGCAGAACGTATTTCGTCTCCCCCTCATTTGGACAATCATGTATAAGACGAAGGAGACCAATCTTTTATACTAGTTGCTCAAAAACATTAGTTGGCAACGACTTTGTAAAAGATCTGCTGCCAGATCCTTTATGAGCTTGTTGACATATTGTTGGGGAGAAATTTACAAATTTACTAAGTTATTATAATATTAGTATCTTCGAATTCGAAGTATACACCTGAAGATTCAAAAGGTGGATTATGAATTGAATGATACTATAACTTAGTGAAATTTCGGAGTTTACATTTTGAATTCGAAATAGTAAGGCATTCTGTTATATGTATTTGAAAGGGATACAAGTTTTTAATTAAGTGCCTATTCGAAATCAAAAGTAATCTGAAGAATAAAGAAATGAAAAAGTACAAGTCTTTTATTCATGTATAAACAAGATTTGAATTACATGTTTCGAATGAAAACATAAAGAATACATGAAAATAAAAGCTATTCTAAATCTTCAGAGAACTTGACTCCCGTCTTCCTGGGTCTTCAGAGAACTTGACTCATGTCTTCTTGTTCTTCATCTGACCCTCCTCATCCTTCTTCTTCTTCCACAGGCTTTGATTGAGCCAAGGCAAGTGCATTGAGCTTTTCTAGTTGCGCAACATCTAATGCATGGGGCGGAAATAAAGAAATCCTGGGAAACTAACAAAGAAGAATCAATTTAAAAGTAAGAAGGATGGGGTGAAGACGAATTGAAATTCTAATTGGCTATTACGTTCAACCCAAGAAAATCCTTAATAAGGATTGGAGAAGATTATAGCTTTGGCTATTCCGACAACCTCATCTAAGATTAAACCAAGAAAGATTAGGTTGATCGTAATAGCCAAAGGAAGAAACTTCTTCATTTTAAACATAGAAATAGTTGAAGAAGAAGACTGAATGAAGAAGAACGTCAAAGCCAATGGCTATTTATACTAATAAGATTGGACGGTGCCATTAATGTTCCTACAGAATGACCCAATCAGTTTGGAAGTCAAACCCACGTGTGGTCGGTGGTCAAGATTCAACATTGAATTGACCAATAAGGATTTTAAACACGTTAAACTTAAGGAAAATTAATCAGTCAATATTCGGTTAAGTTTTTTGATCTGGTTTCACAGTTAATCAAAATCGAAAGCTAGTTCGATTTTGAAAGGAGTCCAATAACTTAGAAGAATTCATGAAGACAAAAGCGGTTACTGAAAGTCACTTCAAAGGAAATTTGAATTTCAAATAAGACGGTTACTGGAAAACCATTCAGAAGATATTCAAATTTCAAATGGAGCGGTTATTGGAAGGTTGTTCAGAGAGCGTTCAAATTTCAAATGAGCAGTTAGTGAACGTTGCTGTTTGAAGACAGGTGTCAAAATCTTAAACGGTCAGTTATTGAGAGATTGAAGATGGTTGCTGATTTGAACACGTGTCATACATAGAAATTTGACACGTAATATAGGCTTGTAAACGTGTCAAAATCTGGCTAAGTGTCTGTTAGAATAGAAGTCTATAAATAGGTCAAAATACAATGTAACAAAGGTTGGATTTCATTTTACTGAAACTTCTCTGAAACACCCAACGTCTAATATCGAAACGACTCAGTGGTTTACTAAGGAAAGTGTCCAGTATGTGTATCCATACCAACTTTCAATTAATGTCATTTACAATTCTGTCATTTTCCTTTCTTTGTTTACATTCTGTTCTTTACTTTCTTTGCATTTTTCTTTGTTGTTTACTTTTTTTGTATTTACTTTCCAGCAAATTTTTCTTTTCTTTTATTTAAATTTTGCAATTTCAATTCTTGCACTTTGTCCTTTAAACTTTCATTTCTTTGAAATTCTGTCTATCTTTCAAAACTGATTTTCGAAGTTAACCTTTTTCTTGAAGAAATAAGTGATTCAAAATTGTTACTCTTTGAATGCGTTTTTCTAAATAAACCTGATTATAAAAATAACCTTTAGAGGATTCAGATTCTAGTCCCAGATTGTACTTTCAAAATCAAGAAGATTTTCGATTTCAATTGAGAATTTTCACAACAAACAAACTGGCACGCCCAGTGGGACTAAGTGCTAAATCAGTTTTAGAAATTGCATGATCTTGAGAAGTGGTAAAACCATTTCTAATTCAATGGCAAATAACAACCGAAACAGAAACACTTCTGAAAATGTCGCTGGAAATGCTTCTGCAAATCAAGGAAGTCCTACAAATCAAAGGAATCATAATGAGTCTGTTAACAATAATGAGACTAATGGAGTGGAAAATAATAATTGTGTGAACCGTGATCAACGTGATCAAACACTAAACACCACTCAGGCTAAAGATCCTTTAAGGACTCAGGCTATGAGTACAAATCCACCATCAAGTGGGGGCATTGAGGTTACAAATTCAAGTGTTACCTCCCCCATATGGACTTCCTTTCGATTTTGTTCCTCCTACTCAAGGAACGGCCCCAGTCGTGTACGCAAGTACGGTGACACCTGCATTCAATCAGGCTGGTCCTTCAAACTTAGGTGTTTTTGGAACTAGTTTTTCTGGATTGAATTCTGGGCAAATTTTGAATTCATTAACAAATACTGCTTTGAATTCGATTAGGCAACAAGTTGATGAGAGTAACCATGAAATGGTTAATATGTTGTCCACTCAATTGACAACAATGATAAATCCACTTATTGAAAACACTAGTCAAAATTATAATACATTGGCCAGGCACATGGCTAGAATTGCTGATGTATTTGGTGCACCCCCAGATCCCGAAAACCAGCAACATGGTAATATTGGCCTTAATCCAAACCAAAACCAAAATCAGAATTTAGGAAATAATAATGGTCCAAGGGAGAATAATGAACATGTCTTTCGAGAGCCAATTCAAAATGTGAATGCCCAACCATTTGTTTTGAATAGGAATCAAAATGCTGATGAGGTTTTAGAAAGAATAAGGCAAAACAATATTGGGGGAGAACAAAATATAGCAAATATAGTTGAATTAGTGTTGAATAGACATGGATTTGATGTGGGTCAAACCACTAGACCACGTTTCGTTTCTCCTTTAACACCTTATGTGTTGCAAACTGAGTTACCAAGGGGTTGGAAAGTCCCAAAATTTACTAAGTTTGTAGGAGAAGCTAATGAATCCACAGTTGAACACATTGCAAGATATCATGTAGAATGTGGGGACTTAGCCAATAATGAAGAATTGAAAATGAAATATTTTCCAAGTTCCCTAACTAAGAATGCTTTTACATGGTTTACAACCTTGGCTCCTGGTTCGATTCACACCTGGAACTAGTTAGAAAGACAATTTCATGAATAATTCTTTAGAGCTGAAATGAAAGTTAGTCTTATGGATTTGGTTACAATTAGACGAACTTCAGATGAATCTGTTGAGGATTATTTGAACAGATTTAGACAATGAGATCTATGTGTCTTGTACCTATTCCTGAGAATGAATTAGTTAAAATTGCAGCAGGAGGATTTGACTATTCAATTCGAAAGAAACTCGTAAATCAACAATTGAGAGATATGGCTCAATTGGCTGAAAGAGTTAGGCAAATTGAACAGTTAAAACTTGAAAAAGAAAAACATAGGAAACTCGAAAAGGTAGGAAGAAAAGATAAAATTGCCTATGTTGATGTTAATGAAAAATTTAATGAGGAAAACTCAGATTTCGAAGAAAATGAAATTGATGTTGCTGAGTTAAAACCAGGACCTCCTTATGCATGTTCATTCCTTAGACCATATAGTAGTTCAGGGAATCAAAATTTACAAAGTAAATATCCCAAAAAGACATATGGTTTTGATATATCAAAAGCTGAACAAATTTTTGATATATTAGTAAAGGATAAACAAATTGTCCTTAGTGAGGATCATAAGATTCCCTCTTTCGAACAAAGAAAAGGAAAGAAATATTGTAAGTTTCACAATGCATTCGGACATTGGACTAACAGTTGTATTTGTTTCAGGGATCTCATTCAAGAGGCCATTAAAGAAGGCAGATTGAAGTTCAAGCAAAAGCAAAAAATGGCAATGAAGGTTGATTCTGACCCTTAGAATGCCAATGCTAGCTATGTTGATACTGTTGAAATCAATATGGTAGGAGCTGAACCCGCTATAGATTCTAAGAAATCAATTGACATCGCAATTGAGGAATTCGAAAAAGAAGTGAAAGACATCTTTCCAAAGAGTAATGAGACTTTGGTTGACTTTTTGCTTCGAAAGAAAGAGGAAAATACTGATGTTTCCCTTTGTCCTCGTTGTAAGGCAGTCTTTGATCAAACGGTGGCCAAATCTTTTGAGTCATCAAGAATCAAGAAACATTATCAACAAACTTTGAATCAAAGGTTTCAGAAGGTAGCGAAACCTGTTTCAAATGTTGAGGTTTGGAGACTTTCTTTCCAAAAGAAGTATGAAATAAATAAGGTACAACCTCCTATGTTCCACAAGCCTAAATCATATGTGCCTCCTTCGAACGTTCCTCCTAATAAGTGGATTCAAGTGACAGATAGTCAAGAGTATCGTCAAAATCTACAAGTACTTAGGCAGTACAATAATTCCTTTAATGGAAAGCATTTTATGACTAAGACACAATGGAGGAGAAACCAACGTTATCGAAAGGCAGCAATGGAACAAGGGGCCAGTTCTTCAAAATTTTCAAAGAATTTGAATGCCAAGAATGCACAGTTGATTCAAGTGCAAGGGACCTCCAGTCAACCTACATATTCCCAAATCCTTCAGAAAGACAAGTTAAGTATTGTCCCAAAGAAAAAGGTTTTGGTTGAAGAAGACTTACTTATTGATGACTTCGAAACTGGATTCCCGGATAGGATTGAAGATATTTGTGGTGTAGTTTTGATTTTGCCTGCAGAATTTGAAAAGGAGTATGAAGAAGGTTATGAGGATGACTTCATAGAGGATGAATCATCAGAGCCACAGACGTATTAAACTTGTTTGTCAACACAGGCTGTTAAACAAGATTCAGCAGTGTTTGATAGACCTTCTATTGGAATGGTTTCTCATATAAAACCTTTATTCATTCAGGCTCAAATCGAAGGGGTCATTAAGGTATTGGTTGATGGTGGAGCGGCAATCAATTTATTTCCAAGTTCTCTGTTGAAGAAATTCAACAAAAAGAAGTGTGATTTGATGCCACACAATATGATTATCACTGATTTCAGTGGAAAGACTTCGAAATCAGAGGGATTGTTGTGTTTTGACGTGACTGTTGGTTCAGTCAAAAGGCCCACTGTTTTCGTGGTTGTTCCATTGAAGGAAAATTATAATGTGCTTCTAGGGAGAGAATGGATACATGGTGTAGGAGCAGTGCCTTCAACTGTTCATCAAAAATTATGTTTATGGAATGATGATGGCATTCCAGAGTATGTTGAAGCAGACACAGTCAATGCAAGGAACTGTGAGAAATGGATAATGAATCAGACACCTTGTACAATTGAAAAGTGTGGTTTTATGCCTGGTAAGATTCCTCACAAGGCGTTTTTCAATGTTGAATATGGTTTGATCATTCAAAGTGCAACTGGTCCTTCAGGGACCGCCTCTACTTTTGGATGGATTTCAGAAGAAGAGTAATTTCGAGCTTCATAGCTCGAACCTCAACATATACTGTTGAGAGGAAATTTGAAGCGGCCTTAGAGGCCGCAGATTGTAAAACGGTCTTCGAGACCGAAGTCAATTTTGAACAAGAGTTCAAAAATAATTTTGAAACGGCTTCAGTGGCCGTACGAGATTTCGAACATGAAAACATAGAAGATTCAAACATGAGACTTGAGGAGGAAGAAGTATCTCTTGAAAGGCTTGATTGCATATATGATGATACTCCTCTTGGGTTCGAAAGAGCTTTGTCTCATGGGATTGAAAAGATGGAGGCTCAAGATCCTCTTGAAGAAGTAAACTTGGGAGATGCTAAAGACCCAAGGCCAACTTTTGTAAGTAAATATTTATCAGAGGATTTTAAGTGTAAGTTGGTCAAATTACTTAGAGAATATAAAGACTGTTTTGCATGGGATTATCATGAAATGCCTGGTCTAAGTAAAGAGCTTGTGGAACATAAATTACCTACATTTCCTGATAAGAAACCTGTGAAGCAAGCACCTCGAAGATTTGCACCAGAAATCATATTGAAGATCAAAAGTGAAATCGAGAGGTTATTAAAAGCTAAGTTCATTCGAACTGCCATGTATGTTGACTGGATTTCTAATATAGTACCAGTTATTAAGAAAAATGGTTCTTTAAGAGTTTGCATAGATTTTAGAGATTTGAATAAAGCAACTCCTAAAGACGAATATCCCATGCCTGTAGCTGATATGTTAATAGATTCAGCAGTAGGAAATGAAATATTAAGTATGTTAGATGGTTATTCAGGATACAACCAAATTTTTATTGCTGAAGAGGATATTTCGAAAACTGCTTTTCGATGTCCTAGTGCAATAGGCACTTATGAATGGGTTATGATGCCTTTTGGCCTTAAAATGTTGGTGCTACTTATCAAAGGGCCATGAATTCAATTTTTCATGACTTAATAGGAAGATTCATGCAAGTTTATATTGATGATGTAGTCGTAAAATCTAAATAAAAAAATGATCATCTTTCGAATTTGAAAGGATGAGATTACATAAGTTAAAAATGAATCCTATTAAGTGTGCCTTTGGTGTATCTGCAGGTAATTTTCTGGGTTTCTTGGTTCATCAGAAAGGAGTTGAGATTGATAAAAATAAAGCAAAGGCAATTCTTGAAACTTCTCCTCCTTTGAACAAGAAACAGTTGCAGCCTTTATTGGGTAAAATCAATTTTTTTTCGGAGATTTATTGGAGATCTTTCAGCCAAGACTAAGGTGTTTTCTCCTCTGTTGAAACTCAAAAAGGAAGAGAAATTTGAATGGAAAAAGGAACACCAAGTGGCATTCGAAGAAATAAAGAGGATTCTTACAAATCCTCCTATTATGACACCTCCAATTCAAGGGAAGCCTTTGAAATTATATATCTCTGCATCTGAAGAGACTTTGGGAAGTATGCTTGCTCAAGAAGATGAAAGTGGAATCGAAAGAGCAGTGTATTATCTTAGTAGAACTCTAAATGATGCCGAAATTCGATATTGTGCTATTGAGAAATTATGTTTATGTCTTTATTTTTCTTGTACTAAGTTAAAGTACTACGTAAAACCTGTCGACGTTTATGTAATTTCTCATTATGATATAATAAAGTACATGTTATGGAAACCTATTCTTCACAGTAGAGTAGGTAAGTGGGCGTTAGCTTTGACTGAATTTTCGCTAGCATATCTTCCATTAAAAGCTGTGAAAGGCCAAGTTATGGCTGATTTCTTAGTTGATCATCCTCCTATTCGAATTAACGAATTGGACTTCATAGGTTTAAAACCTTGGAAGTTTTATTTCGATGGATCAAAGCATAAAGATGGTGTTAGGATCGGAATTCTTTTGATTTTACCAGAAGGGTTACCAACAAAAGTAATGTTTCGAATAGGAATGGATCGTTCAAATAATGAAGCTGAATACGAAGCTTTATTATTAGGATTGGAGATTTTAATATCATTCAAAGCAAAACAAGTTTTAATTCGAGGGGATTCACAATTAGTGATCAAACAAATCACTAAAGAATATAAATGCTTGAATCCTAGATTGTCAAAATATTTATTCAAAGCTTTTCAGCTATTAAGGTATTTTGATGAAGTGGAATTCGAACATATATCTCGAATTGATATTGAAGTTGCTAATGAATTGGCATAGATTGCTTTTGGGTATAAAATTTGTAATTTTAAATTCGAAGAATTAATTCGGTTCGAAAAGAATATGCCAGTTATGAAATTTGAAGTTTTAGACATTGAAGCTTTAGATATGAATGATTGGAGAAAATCTTTAGTTGAATACTTGCAAAATCCAAGTATGCAAGTGGATCGAAAATTAAAATACAGGGCTTTACAGTATGTAATTTTGGCTAATCAATTATATATGAAAGCACCTGATGGCAACTTACTTCGATGTTTAGGGGAATCAGAAGCATATCAAGCTTTGATTGATACTCATCAAGGGATTTGGGGAGCTCATCAAGCAGGTCGAAAAATGGAATGGGTTTTGAAAAGACAAAATTTATATTGGCCTTCAATGGCCAGGGATTGTAATGATTTTTTGAAAGCTTGTGAAGAATGTCAAAAACATGGTTTTATTCAACAAATCCCTGCAAGTGAGTTACATTCAATAATAAAGCCATGACCTTTTAGAGGATGGGCTATTAATTTGATTGGTCAAATTCATCCTTCATCATCTAGGGGGCATAAATATATTATAGTGGCTATAGATTATTTTACAAAATGGGTAGAAGCAATCCCATTAAAAGATGTAACTCAAGATGACGTGATTAAGTTTATTCAAGAAAACATAGTTTTTCGATTTGGACTTCCTGGATCAATTTCAACTGATCAAGGAACTGTATTTACAGGCCAAAGAATTAAGAGGTTTGCACAAGAAAATGGAATCAAACTTCTTACTTCAACTCCTTATTATGCACAAGCAAATGGACAAGTTGAAGCTGTAGATAAAACAATTATTTCTTTGATTAAGAAACATCTTGACCAACGACCTCGAAATTGGAATAATACGTTAAGTCAAATTTTGTGGGCATATCGAAATTCTCCTCGAGATGCAACAAGATTTACACCTTATAAATTGGTCTATGGTCATGATTCAGTTTTACCAGTTGAAATTCATTTGCAATCAATGAGAGTGCAAAGACAATTCGATTTACCCACTCAAGATTATTACAACTTGATGTTGGATGAATTAAATGAATTAGATGAGTTTAGATTAAGAGCCTTAGAAAATATCATCAGGCAAAAAGAACAAGTATCTCGAATTTACAATCGTAAACTGAAATCTAAGTCTTTTGACAAGGGAGATCTTGTTTGGAAATTGATATTACCTGTTGATAAAAAATCTAGACGATTTGGGAAATGGTCTCCGAATTGGGAAGGACCATTCGAAGTTGAAAATGTATTTTCGAAAAATGCGTATTCAATTCGAGAGTTATCAGGTGATAATCGAATTCTAAGTATAAATGGAAAATACTTGAAGCAATATAAACCAACTTTGCACGAAGTTAAAATTATCTAGAAGCATTCAGATTAGTTGGTGACTCCAAAGCACCAATCAAAAAAGTGTTTTGACAAACAGTAAAAATAAAGCAAAGTTAAAAAGGAGGATTCTTTTTCATGGGCTAATAGACCTGATTTAAATCTCTATATCGCTTTGTCAAGACTTTGTCCCTTTGATCAATACTAGTCAAAAGCTCATTTGATTTTACCAGCTCACTTGAAACATACTTCACTCCTTCAATGAGCTCAAGCTTTCTCTTTTCGAGTTTGGACATCGAAGTCTTGCAAGTGTTTTCCTCTGAGATCAAAACCCGGTCATCTTCTTGAAGCTTCTTAATTTGCTCTTCAATTTTCTTACGTCGCTCTACAACAGAAGAGAGTTGAATATTTAGAGCCCTTATGCTTTCTTGAAGTCTTGACATTTTGGTCTTTGAATCCTTTAATTTTTCCAACATATCTTCATTCTCAACACGGATTTCAGAAGCTCTTGCAGAATTTGATTGATGCTCTCTCAAAATATCTGTCACTTTAATAAAAATGTTTTTGAAAGCATCTAGTCCTTTCAATTGAGCAGCTGATAAGTTATTCTGACGAGCATAAATTGCTTCGAGCTTCTTTTGCACCTTGTATTGGTATTCGACGTCTTTTTTGTAAAGATCAAGAAAATCATCAAGGAATAATAAATTCCTTAAACCTTCAATCAAATCTTCAATAGACTCGGTTGATGGTTGATAAGATCTTGAATCAGTTTGAGCAAAGGACATTGAACCTTCGCCTGTCAAAAGATCCAGAACAGCAAAAGGGTTCTCATCCAATACATGCAAGCATTCTTGTAAACTTGAAGGTGTAGCGGATTTGTTGGATGAACTAGGCATGTCTTTTGAAAAATTCAAGGGAATACTTTGAGAAGTAGCAGTCTTTTCACTCTGAAGTTCAGAAGGATTTTCAGGAATAGTTGATTCCTTGAGTGGAGTCGAAGGGATGTTAACTTTTGGTTGATCTTGAGGGGGATCCTTGGTCAAAGTGGTTGCCTTAGTCAGATTTTTTGTTTCTTTCTCTTTTGACTGAGAGGACTCAGGAATAGACTCTTCTTCAACTTTATCCTTTGAACTTGGTTCAACCCCTTCCATGGCAGTACCTTGGACATCACCTTCTCTTTCTTTTTCTTCCTTCGATTCTGATTCTTGTTGAGGATCTTTATCTTCTGGTTGAGTTGGTGGAGGAGAACTTACACTTTGTTCTTTTTCTGCACTTTCTTCTTTAGAAGATTCCTCCTGTTCAGATTCATTAGATGTTTGTTCAGCTGTTGATTTCGAAGATGAATTTATAGTATGAACCTACATATGGTGAATTCGATAATAAGAACCATATTAAAAGAATCTATAAAACTAAGGAAGGAATTTGAAGATTCCACCTCAATGCCTTCTGGAATTAATATTTTCTTTGGCCTTGGCCTCTTAGGAGCAAAATGTTTCACTCGAATGGCATAATATTTTCTAGCCACCTATTTAGAGGATATATGAATGGATGAATGAGAATATTGAATGCTAATAATCAATTTTGAAAGGAAAATTTTACCTGAGAAGCAACAACTTTCTTTTTCTTAATAACCTTTGAAGATCCTGTTTCAACAGGATTTGATTTGGAAGAAAGTTCGAGATCTTCTTTATTAGCATTCTCATCTTTGTCATCTGAATCCTCATTAGCTTTAGAGCTCTTCGAATCAGAACGAGCTTTAGATCTTCTTTCAGCTTTTGGGTTGGAAGCAGGAAGAGGAGAGTCTGAAGAATCATTCTCTGATTGAGAATTTTTCTTAAGCTTCACACAGACAAGGGATTCAATTAGAAAGAAATACAAAAGTTTATTTAGACAATCGATTCGAAACTGATAATACCTTTGGATCACTATGGGTGGCAGAATCAGAAGTCTCTTGTACTTGTTTTCTTTTACTTTTTCCAGCACATGAATCTGGTTTAACCTTCTTAATTTTTGAAGCTTCAGGTGAAGCAGAAGACTGTGGGAAATTCAAAAGATTAAGATGGTTCAAGAAATTCCGAACAATAATTATCGAATGAGAGTTATTCAAAGTTAAAGTTACCTTTGATTTTCTCTTCTTTGTGGATTGTTCCTCATCACCAGATTCACTCTCTTGACTGGTATTTGTTTTTTGATCTAAATAAGACAAGAAGCAATAAAGTTCAATATGTTAAAATCAAAATACCAGTTCGATTTGAGAAGAAAATAACAAGACCATTACCTTTGTCCTTTTTCTTTGAAGTTTCCTTTTCAGATGGAGTTGACATCCTACTTAAACAAGTATCCAAAGATACTTGAAGAGCAGAATAATAGGATGACCACCAATTTTTGAAGGAAACTGTACTATAAAACGAAGGCTCAAAGGAACAAGGAGTCAAGGTAGGGCTGATTTCAGAAAAATGATTGGCTAGATTATTCATTGTTTCGATCTCAAGAGTTGCTCGTCCTTGAATGATATCTTTGGCATAACGGCTCATAGGAGTAGGACGAAACTGAGAGAAACCAAACTGTCTCGCCACTAAGTTTGGCTGATAGAAATATGCTTTCAAAGAAAAGGAGACCTCAAGTCAAGAATTCTTCCCACACATCAAGGCTTTCAGCCTGATCACCTGGGGAGTCACAAGGAAACTTTCTTGTGAACCAAGTGGGTCCACGAGATCGAGAGGCAAACGGAGCAAGAGAAGGTTTGTGTTTGGTAAGGCCAAGGAAAAGAGAGAAATAACTTTTGAAAGAAGCAAAAGGGTCCCTCTTCCAAGATGTGGGAGTATAATAGGATAATCGAAATCCTTCAATCGAATCAGGAAGTTTAGAAGTTTTGGGCTCAACACTTATAAAATTTTCTTTGAAAATGACATTAAGCCATAATTGAAGAAGCCAGAAAGGACCACTCAAAACTCTCAAAGGTTCAGGCTTTCGAAGGGCTAAGACAGCTTCATTCAAGCAGTCATAGAGGCCACCCAAGAGAAAGCGACTGAAATTAATTCGAATTTTACTTTGAGTCAACGCAACAGCAAGACTCAAGAGAGATTTTGGGATTTGCAGTGAATGGGAACAGAAAACAAAACCAGAGAGCCAAAACATCAAAAAGCTATGTGTTCAGTCCTGGAAACTGAACTAGTCACTTTGTTATTATTTTGGATGAAGTGGGCATGAGTGATTTTTTTTCAATTTGGCTCTAATTCTTTATCTAAGGAAAAGTCAGTAGGAATGAAAACTTCACCTTCAGGCTTAACACCTGTTATGGCAGCTAAATCAAATAGAGTGGGTGTGATCATACCATAAGGAAGGTGAAAAGTGTGAGTGTTTGGATCTCAGAAAAAGCAAGAGGTAATCAAGAGTACAGGATCATATGAAAGTTCATATCTACTTAATTGGATCAAGTAAAAAATTCCTAACTTTTTCCAACCCTTACTAGCTTCTACCCTATTCAACCAACTCAAATAAGCATTTTTCTTGACTGGAGAAACAGTTCGAAAAATAGAAACAAGGTTTGGGAGAAACTCTGTTCTGATAGGGTCTTGGAAAGCAAGTAATTTCTCATCAGAAGGACAAGGGAAGAAATTACTATACTTATTGAGCCTGGAAGGTCGAAAATAAGGACCCAGAAAACAATGGTCTTTGTTCTGAATCGAAAAAGGGATCAAAGACTGGTTTCTCCATATAGGAAGATTGTCAGAATCTTCTACTGGCTCAAGTACATAGTTAATGTCGTCCAATCCAATTAATTTCCCTTTGATGAATGCTTTTGGAACTGGTTCAGAACGTTCGAAGTATCTTGAGAAGCCCTTTGAAAAATTTCTGAAATATCAAAAGAACATGAAGTTAAAGTTAAGGACTTAAGAAAGAAAAGGTATTTCAGAGGAACATGAAGTTAAAGTTAAGGACCTAAGAAAGAAAAGGTATTTCAGATTGTTCATTTTAATAGAATTCTAGCAATGCTTGAAAAAGAAAAGCTTCTTAAGTACAAGATTCTACATTTAGGGCAAAAGATTGTTGTTGCCCAAAGGGAAATGTTCTTCGTAAAATGTCAGAGAATGCTGCAGTAGAAAAGACGATTAAGACTAAGGAAGAGAAGATAACAGAGATTATGAAGTCTTACCTTAAAGAGATGAAGCTCAAAGTTGCAGAAATCGTAGCAGAAAACGAAATGAGGAAGAAGATGAACAGTGCAGTGAGGAGCGCGCAAGGAAGAAAGAGAAGTTTTCAGTTTTAATGAAAGAGAAAACGTGGAACTGTTGGTAACTGTTCACATTCCTTTTTATAGCTGCAAGTGAGTGGGCTCAGTCAGTTACAAAAAGTGGTAACTGCAATTTTAAAAAGTGGCGCGCAGTAATGAGCCAATAAAAAAAACTGCTATTGCCAATATTATACTATTCAAAACGAAAAGAAGTTTTGAATTGAACGAAACTGTTGTTTCAGTAAATTCCTCATGAATTATTAAAATATTAGTTTCTTCTGAAGCTGTGATATTCCTCGAAACTAATATTTTAAGGGGGCATCTTTTGGGGAGAAATTTACAAATTTACTAAGTTATTACAATATTAGTATCTTCGAATTCGAAGTATACACCTGAAGATTCAAAAGGTGGATTATGAATTGAAAGATACTATAACTTAGTGAAATTTTGGAGTTTACATTTTGAATTCGAAATAGTAAGGCATTTTGTTATATGTATTTGAAAGGGATACAAGTTTCTGATTAAGTGCCTATTCGAAATAGAAAGTAATTTGAAGAATAAAGAAATGAAAAAGTACAAGTCTTTTATTCATGTATAAACAAGATTTGAATAACGTGTTTCGAATGAAAACATAAAGAATACATGAAAATAAAAGCTATTCTAAATCTTCAGAGAACTTGACTCCCGTCTTCCTGGGTCTTCAGAGAACTTGACTCATGTCTTCTTGTTCTTCATCTGACCCTCCTCGTCCTTCTTCTTCTTCCACAGGCTTTGATTGAGCCAAGGCAAGGGCATTGAGCTTTTCTAGTTGCGCAACATCTGATGCATGGGGCGAAAATAAAGAAAGCCTGGGAAAGTAACAAAGAAGAATCAATTTAAAAGTAAGAAGGATGGGGTGAAGACGAATTGAAATTCTAATTGGCTATTACGTTCAACCCAAGAAAATCCTTAATAAGGATTGGAGAAGCTTATAGCTTTGGCTATTCCGACAACCTCATCTAAGATTAAACCAAGAAAGATTAGGTTGATCGTAATAGCCAAAGGAAGAAACTTCTTCATTTTAAACAGAGAAATAGTTGAAGAAGAAGACTGAATGAAGAAGAACGTCAAAGCCAATGGATATTTATACTAATAAGATTGGACGGTGCCATTAATGTGACTACAGAATGACCCAATCACTTTGGAAGTCAAACCCACGTGTGGTCGGTGGTCAAGATTCAACATTGAATTGACCAATCAGGATTTTAAACACGTGAAACTTAAGGAAAATTAATCAGTCAATATTCGGTTAAGTTTTCTGATCTGGTTTGACAGTTAATCAAAATCGAAAGCTAGTTCGATTTTAAAAGGAGTCCAATAACTTAGAAGAATTCATGAAGACAGAAACGGTTACTGAAAGTCACTTCGAAGGAAATTTGAATTTCAAATAAGACGGTTACTGGAAAACCATTCAGAAGATATTCAAATTTCAAATGGAGCGGTTATTGGAAGGTTGTTCAGAGAGCGTTCAAATTTCAAATGAGCAGTTAGTGAATGTTGTTGTTTGAAGACAGGTGTCAAAATATTTAAACAGTCAGTTATTGAGAGATTGAAGATGGTTGCTGATTTGAACACGTGGCATACTTAGAATTTTGACACGTAATATAGGCTTGTAAACGTGTCAAAATCTGGCTAAGTGTCTGTTAGAATAGAAGTCTATAAATAGGTCAAAATACAATGTAACAAAGGTTAGATTTCATTTTACTGAAACTTCTCTGAAACACCCAACGTCTAATATCGAAAATGACTCAGTGGTTTACTAAGGAAAGTGCCCAGTATGTGTATCCATACCAACTTTCAATTAATGTCATTTACAATTCTGTCATTTTCCTTTCTTTGTTTACATTCTGTTCTTTACTTTCTTTGCATTTTTCTTTGTTGTTTACTTTTTTTGTATTTACTTTCCAGCAAATTTTTCTTTTCTTTTATTTAAATTTTGCAATTTCAATTCTTGCACTTTGTCCTTTAAACTTTCATTTCTTTAAAATTATGTCTATCTTTCAAAACTGATTTTCGAAGTTAACCTTTTTCTTGAAAAAATAAGTGATTCAAAATTGTTACTCTTTGAATGCGTTTTTCTAAATAAACCCGATTATAAAAAGAACCTTTAGAGGATTCAGATTCTAGTCCCAGATTGTACTTTTAAAATCAAGAAGATTTTCGATTTCAATTGAGAATTTTCACAACAAACAAACTGACACGCCCAGTGGGACTAAGTGCTAAATCAGTTTTAGAAATTGCATGATCTTGAGAAGTGGTAAAATCATTTCTAATTCAATGGCAAATAACAACCGAAACAGAAACACTTCTGAAAATGTCTCTGGAAATGCTTCTGCAAATCAAGGAAGTCCTACAAATCAAAGGAATCATAATGAGTCTGTTAACAATAATGAGACTAATGGAGTGGAAAATAATAATTGTGTGAACCGTGATCAACGTGATCAAACACTAAACACCACTCAGGCTGAAGATCCTTTAAGGACTCAGGCTATGAGTACAAATCCACTCTTTGAAATTCTGTTTATCTTTCAAAACTGATTTTCTAAGTTAACCTTTTTCTTGAAGAAATAAGTGATTCAAAATTGTTACTCTTTGAATGCGTTTTTCTAAATAAACCCGATTATAAAAAGAACTTTTAGAGGATTCAGATTCTAGTCTCAGATTGTACTTTCAGAATCAAGAAGATTTTCGATTTCAATTGAGAATTTTCACAACAAACACATATATATCGCAATTCTTTTTGAAGATCATGGGTTTGTTCTATCTCATTGAATATGTCATTCTTTAACTGGAAAATACATGCGTTGTTATCTTCACATAAGATCGTCAGAGTGAATTTTCTGGAAGATAAACCACAATTTCTTGCACATGTTGAATCACATATGTCAACCAAAAGCATTCTCGACTCACCTCATGTAATGCTAAATTTTTTGCATGATTAGATTATGTGGCTGCTATAGTTTATTTCATGGATTGCCATGAAATGGTTGTATCACCATTAAGAGGGTCGAACAAATAACTTGCATCTGCATAACAAACCATGTTTTACTTTAGTCTATTTGAAAAGAATAAACCCACATCCATTGTACCTTTAAGGTAGAGAATATATGCTTAATTCCATTCCAGTGCCTTGTAGGTGAAGAATTATATCTTGCAAATAAATTAACAATAAATTATATATTAGGTCATGTATGACTAGCAAGATACATTAGTGCCTCAGTTGCACTATGATATGGTACTTCAGACCAAGCAGTTCTCCATCACTCTCTGGAGGTCTAAAAAGGATCTTTATCCACATCAAATGACCTTACAACCATTGGAATGCATAATGGATGTGATTAGTCCATATAGAATTCTTTCAACATATTTGTTGTATATGCTTCTTGATGCATTATAATTGCATCTTTTAAATATGCAAGATGTAATCCAAGACAAAATAACCCATTTGTATCCAACTGGCTTTACACATTCAAGTGTGTTGGCTATAGGACCAAAACTTTGCATTTTGCAAGTGAATTTCTTTTTTTTTCACATTGGCCAATCATTTCTTCGTCGACATTCTTTAACCGATTTGGTTCTTGATCCTCACTATCATTTATAATATCAAGCGCTACTTTCAATACAAAAATGTTGTCAACGTTGACTTCATGTTGGTTCCATTGTAGATTCAACCATCTAGATTCTTAGCTCCTTTTCCTTTTCGAGGATTTTTTTATTTGGAACCAACACGTCTGCCACGCTTCGGGCGTGCTTCAGACTCATTTGTAATAGTAGATTATCCAACAGGGACACCTATTTTAATTGGAGTATTAACCGTTGGTACATTGTTTTGGGTCAGTGAATACATTCGATAGTTGGTTGGCTAAACTTTGCAGGTGAATTGTCCTTTGAACTTCCAATTCACATTGTTTTATTCGAGGATCAAGATGGATAAGAATAATTCATTCCAACCAATTTTTTTGCCCAACTGCTTATTTTCTCCCGCTAATATTGGGAAAACAAAATTCATCAAAATGACAATCGACAGATTGAGCCGTGAAAAAATTTCCTGTCAATTGTTCAATATATTTTATCATAGACGGGGATCGATAGCTAATATATATTCCCAACCTTCTTTGAGGTCCCATTTTAGTGCAATGTGGTGGAGCGATTAGAACATATAATGCACATCCAAAAATTCTTAGATGGGAAGTATTAAGTTCCTGCCCAAAAAACCATTTGTAAAGGGGAGGACTTATGATAATTTATTGGCACGATGCGAATAAGTGCTGCAACATGAAAGATTGCATGTTCCCAAGTAGAAATTGGAAGTTTTGATCTTATTAGTAATTGCCTTGCAATTAATAAATGATTCTGCAAGATCATTTTGTGCATAAACATATGCTACAAGATGTTCAACATCAATTTCAATGGACATACATAAATTCACCTACATTATCAAGGTGTATTGTCTTGATTGAGCTCTCAAACAAATTAGTTGAGCAAATAATCTTGCAAACTCATGGTTAAAAGTTGACAATAAACAATCATGTGGCCATCTAGTTTATGCATCAATTATAATCATAAAATATCTAAATGGCACACATGATTGGTGTATTAGTCCATAAATATCACCTTGTATACGTTCCAAAAAAAAGGTGAGAGATTCACTTCCAATATTTGTTGGTGATAGTCAAATAATCATTTTTTACTGTGAATAAGAAACACATGAAAACTTGTTGGACTGAAGAATTTATTAGCTCTTCATAAGGTGTCCATATGAATTTTCAATCATTTCCGCATCATAATTGAAACGGGATGGCTCAACCATTCATGCCAAATAACAATTTTATCATGCTTTACTATAACATTTGTTTCAATTGTACTAATATAGGTGTAGTAGAACCCGGAGGAAAATGAAGGCAATTTTTTCCAATACACATATTTTTATCTAACATCATTCTCGTGGTGTATAGATATTCAACATTGTCATCATTTGTTGTCCCTATATATATGGTATCCATTTTTTAGAATTGCCTTGAAACTTAATGAGTTTTTATGAGACTTGCCAGAATATAAGGCATAATGAATGTGTAATTTTGTTCCTCCGGGGAACAGAACATTAGCTCTATATGAGCCTTCATCTATATTTGTACCAGATAGGTAACAAAAAAAACATTAGCTACGTCGAAGCCTTCAATTATATTTGTAATACCATATAGGTAACAAAACATTAGCTCTGTCACACACGCCCTCAAATATATAACCTTGGCGTGCACGCCATTAAATACATAAACTTGCGGCACACACCACATCTGGCGGAGCTGAGCTCTTCACATAGCCCTCAAACACAATCATGCTCACACACCACATTTGGCGGAACTAATTAAGCTCTCAACCTACAGGTCCTCAAACACAATCGTGTTCACACAATCATGTTGGCGGAGCTAAGCTCTCGACCCACAAGTCCTGATACATTTTTTTATTAAATTCTAGTCAATTGGCATCTCCTAGGGTATGCAAAAAGGAATGTTATATATTGAGTGAAGAGCAAAACAATACTAACGGGGGTATATCATTAGATCATTCACTTCCTCATATTACGAGGAATCATTATACAATGTCCATAACTATCTAGAATTTCATAATAGCAATTTAGAACAATCAACCATAAAAATTTAGCCAAAATATAATATAATGTCTCAAATTATTTAGAGCAAAGCATATTAATTTGACAAATGAGTCATTTTATAATGAATTGTACTCATTTTCATTGATAAAAATATTAAAAATGCAAATTATTTCCCGTCAATTGAAGTCTTTAACCTTGTCCAGAAATAATGCAAAATCATATACATGTATAAATTAAAAATTTGACAAATTGATTTCATTATTTAATTATTTGTCAAAATATCATTATAAAATATTCAATGAAATAATAAATAATATATCAATAAATCTTATTTGAAGATTCCATCATAATTTTATACATGGTAATGATAAATAATATGATAATATTATTAATTAAATTTCTTAAAGGAAACCACACATGTCCTTATATATCAAATTAATCTAAACATGTCATACATGTTATATAATAATTTAAAATACTTCTAATAACATATATCCAAACCAACATTATATTGGATCATGTATTATTCACTTATTAATTTAACCATGTAAGAAATATCTCATAAATAAAATCCATATCTCTCGAATAAATACACGAATCCACATATACATTATCTTTTTCCATTTAATTCCTCTAACAATTATAATAATAACAATGATAATAATTATCACTGATTCAAAATGATTAGAATATAATATATTACACATATTTCTCACGATAAAAGAAACATGGATATCAAAAAATTCAACACATCTTAAATATTCATTTTTAATAAATTAAAAGATAGAATCACATGAATTAAATTTCTATTTCATCATTCTTCATATGTTCGATTTGTAGGCCGATGAATAATTTCATATTTAAAAAAATATTATAAAAAATATATATGTTTGATCGACAGGTAGAGACATAATTTCGTACTCAAACATATATTTCAATTTAAGATAAGAATGCCAAGAAAACTAATCATACCTTCTCTGCACAAAAATATGATTTCTTGTAATAATAGTAATATCTTTAATTTCCGTAAGAGCATAGAACTTCTTGTGATAATGCGTAGAGCTTCGTGCTGATAACGTGTTATGAAAATAATGCTGACAATATAAAAGTAGAGAGTAGAAAGAAAGAGAAGAGAAGAAGAGCGGAGAGAAGAGAAGATCGAGAGTTGGTCGTGTCTTATTGCATTCACATGTGGGGTATTTGTACAAGTAAATAAGATTTAATAATGGAAACTAAGTAACCTACAATTGAGGAAACTATGTAACCTACTATATACAATAACTCATGATCAATTACTTCTATTAAAGGAAACAAGTATAGTCATATCACTAAATCTGATGGACATCCATCATATCATAATTATTGATAACACTTACTATTATGTAAATTTAAAAACAGAACTGTGATGGATATGATATGTTTTGAAATGTATGTTGCCAAGCAATGTACCTTAAATAAGTACCAAATATCCCAAGTTTTGAAATGGCATGGTCTCTTTATGCCAATGACCATTACACATCAACCTTGCTGCGAAAACAATTGGAAATCTAATCAAATCTAACTATTTACATTGATGGAAATTTTCGAGCGCTGTTCATTGGGCCTTAGTCAAAAGAAAAAAAAAATCCCATTTTCGGTTAAAGCCAGGCTTACTGAAGCATTAGTTGTCACCTTAGCTAAGTAGATAAGTAGACTTTTGCTTTTTTTAACTTAGGATACTCGAGTAACAGATACAGAGCATTGTGGTTTTTCACTACTTTTTCATCTGTTTTTAGTTTTTTTTGCTATTCGACAATTGGTTCCCAAAGCCGGAGGTGTTGCTACAGTGGAGTTGCATAGCTCATGGGAGGGGAGAGGGTTCATGAGGAATATATAAATGGTGACGCGTTGTTCATTGTGTTCATCAAATAGTAAAGGTGGTTTTGGTAACAGTTAAGTGATAGCAGATATCACAGATCTTTCCTCTGGGGTTCAAAACTTCTAATGTGCTAATTTTTTCTTGTATGGATGGCTTGTGTTTATGATAGAGTTAGTAATGTTTATCATTGGAGTCAAAACCGACACTTGAAGGTGAGGGTGCTAAGAGTGCAGGATATGTATCCGGTTGGGAATTGTCGAGAGCATTTGCTGTTGAGACGGATTTATGATCGATGCAGAGGTATGTAAATAGAAGAAATTTGCTGTTGAGAGCATTTTTTGTTTGGTTCTATTGGTGTAACACATTTTTCTTTTATCTTGTAATGCACGGAACCAAGATTCAAGCGTGGGATGTCTATTTGGTGGTGGAAGTGGAAATGACTTGGAGCAGAGCACAATTTGGTGAAGGTTTCTAAGAAATTGGATTCCTAATATTATTTTTTTCCCATGTGAAACTTTTTTCTTTCTACCCTTTACAAGCAGGAACATGTCATTTTATACCTTTGTAGCTTCGGTGCGTGACAGAATTGCTAATCGGCTCCTTGTGGCTGAAATGCAGCAAAACGAGTACATGAAGAGTTTTTATGCGGGAGAGGTATGTCAATGGGTATACCGAATTTAAGTTTGATGCTTTGTTCTTTTTAAATTAATGATTTCATTAAATTAACTTTTTTTATTTTCCTATTTAGAGTGATCACGTATCCCAAGAAAATTTCGTCCTCTCTTTAGAGAACATTTGGGTGATTCCTCTGTATTTGAAGACCCTAATCATTTTTACCTTTATAATGAATGTAATCTCAGACTATACCTTTGAATTCCAAGCATCATGAATATGTAAATAAACTAGTAAGGATTAAAGATACAATATTAGAATAATATATTTCCAGGGTTATAGAGCTATACTCTGCAATATAGGCAACATATATTGGCTTTTAGGTTGAGTATCCAATATGGTCAACAAATAAACTACCCAAGAGGCATGATACTGGTGCCCAAACTTCACGAAAACAAAAAGTAAATTATAATGAAAAGTCCTCTACTAGAAGTAAAAAGTAATTTTATCATACTCATCACTAAATTACATTGTTTGTACACGTCATGAATATTGAACAAAAATTTACGTTAGTTGTTGATTATCACAACTCTCTTCATTTAATCTGACTTAATTGGTGGTGTAAGAGTTTTAAAAATATGAGCACTCATTATTACTAGGAATGACATACAATTCCAATTTCCCAAGCTACGAAAAAAGAAAGAAAATTAACAAAGAGAGAGAGATAACTCATAACAGATTGGCATGTCGAATGTCAACCTCAAGTGCCTTAAGTTGGGAGTCTTGGAAAGAGGGTGTTGAATCAAGCATTTAGTACCCGTCCAACATTTCTCAAACATGGGGTTATGATCCTTGCAGAGAAATGTTGATTAGAGAGAAAGGAAACCAGAGAATATAAAAATGTGGCAGGCAACGAAAGCACAAATTGCCATGGAAAACTGCTTAGTGTTGAGTTGACCTGCAACGGGTTGAGAAAAGGTCTATTGAGCCTTGGAGACGCTCAATGGTCCGTTTTGACCAACATTGACTTTTCAAGATCAAATTTCCTTGACACAATAATAACTACAAGTCTACAAGTATCATTTATTAATTAATGATTTTCACAAACTTTCGTTATGTCTCTTAATCTCTCACAATTTTTTTTTCATTATTGGTATCTTCTTTTAATCAGGATGGACACAAGATTGTGTTGGACAACTGAAGAATTCAGATTGTTATGGGTCAAATGAGGGTCCATATAACGTTCTAATTTCTAATCCGAGGATTTAGTCCGTTGGAAACCAAATCCCGAATTTCTGAAATTATTTCGTGTCATTTAGATATCGGATATTCACAAATCATACATCATTCAAACTACCAACGTTCACTTAAACAATCTATGAGACAACGTCAAATAGGAATGTATAATCATAAACAGTCCCATCAAGGCTACAAATCATTCTGGCTACAAGGTTCATCAAAGGATACCCTCATACATATGTCCTGACAAAAGACCAGAAGGAATCACATGTACAATCATATCCCTACAAAAGAATATACAATCCAATCATAAAGGGCTATTATCAAATAAATACATTTTAAATCCCTTTTCTCAAAATACTCATTAAAACATGTCCCCAATCTCCTTGCTCATTGGCCAGTACGAGGCGGGACCTGTGCATCTAAAAAGTAATCCACAAACACGTGGTGAGACAGAGGTCTCAGTGAATAAAGCATGCAACAGGCAGTGTAGGGAAACAGACAGATGAAATGCGGCATATAACAAGATAGTACAGGAATACAAATTCTATCATATACATTATACTCTGACAATTTCTAACAATATGCATGAACTGCATTTCCTGGTAGTACGGGGTCTTATCTCTATCACTAGGGCTAGACCTGAGCTCAGACTACAAGGAACGTCTCCCTTGGAGTTATTACCTGCCAATTTACTCTGGGGACCAAAGTCCAAGTTTTACTCTGGGGACCGAAGTCCACTATCTTTGGTGACCGAAGTCAATTTTCTCTTTCTTAATCTCTGGGGGCTAAAGCCCAAGTGTCTTATTTGTTCTCAAACAGGCATAACATAACTTATAACCTCAAGTGGTTGCACAATATAGTCATAACATTCAGCAAAACTAACAAATAGAATCCACATTTAACAATCATACCAATTCAAACCCTAAGTGAGGATTTTTAACTCAAATACCATCAACACTTTAAATATATCCAACACAATCATAATATTCAGCAAGAACACAAATAGTGCCTAATCTTGGCAATAGTACCAACTCAAACCCTAGGTGAGGGCTTCCAGTTCAATAACCACCAAAACATGAAATACATCTAAAATCAATCGGTAAATATTCATAAACAATCACATACAACCTCAAGAAAGGGAAGGGAAAGGAGTGGGAACATTGGGGATTACTCATACAAGATTGAAGTGGTGGTGTGTGAGCTTTACTCACCTCAAAGGAGCTAAAATGGAGGAGGAAATGAGGTTGAAGAAGGTTGGGTGGTGAAATCCTTGGCTTGGAGAGCTTCCCCCTTGCTCTTGGCTTGCTTCTCTCTCTAGAACCCTTCTCTCTCTCTAAGATGGTAAGTGACTGTGTTAATGGTAAAGAGTTAGGGTTCTGCGAGTTTTTTAAAAACAAGGACGCGTTCGCTTGAGCGAGCATTAGCTCGCTCGAGCGAGCAAACTCTCTGAGTTGGGATACTAACAACATGCGCTCGCTCGCTCGAGCGAGCACTAGCTCGCTTGAGCGAGCAAACTTTCTGTCAGAACCCCAGAATTCCATTCTTTTCTCGCTTGAGCGAGCAATACCATAATGCAATTTTCTGGTTTGCTGCAAAAATCAGCCCTTTAACACCCAAACACTACCAAATCAATTCCTTTCCTCTCAAAACCTATTTCATTATCATGTTAACGTAAAATATGATTGAAATTTGGGATGTTACAGTCCAACTGGTGTATATGCCGCAGGCAGTAAGCCATGGCCATGTCAATTCTAGGTCTTGTTCCCCAATCCAAGTGCTCGGATACTTCTATTGGATTTCCCAATGCATCAACCAGTTTCCAACTTAAACAACATGATAACAAAACATTCCTGAAAAGCAACTAATTTTGCTTCTTAGAGAGAAAAGGAAACATAAAGTAGAGACTAAAAGAGAGAAAACATACTATTTCCAATATATTTTAACCTCAATATCTCACACTAATATATCTCAAATCCTAATTATAGAGCTTTTAATCTAGCAAAACTCAAATTGATAGTTCTCTCAATCATTATTTAAGCTTTCAATGATCAAAAGTGATGTTGTATCAAAACTCAAATTGGTAGCAAATTAATCCTAATAGTGTATAATTGGTAAGGACTACTTACATCAGGTTCAGAGATGGATTGATTAACTTCATCAGATTTGGCCAACTCCACCAAAACAACTTTTGCAGAAATTGTTCTTGATGCATTAACCAAAGAAGTTAAGTTGGAATACAAGACTTTGAAGGAAAAGGTAGTTCAAAAACCTCAACGACACTTGAATCTCATGATATCGCGAGGATGAGGAATAATCCAACAGATCCTTATTTGTAACCTAAAAATCAAATCCAATAATGTGATTGACAATGAAAAATCCTACATGACTTCATAACTACGAGAAGTAATTTCAACTAGACCATTTTGAAAATCCTATTAATCAGTAAATAGAGAAATACAAACCACGTTTTTGTGGATCTACTCATCTCTTTTTTCTTCTATATTGATTTTTACCTCTACTTTCTCATGAATCTCGCAAAACTCGTGAATCATGGGTGAGATTTGGATTGTGTTCTCTAAAAACTCATTGGTTTAGTTTAAAAGCAAGAAAAAAGATGTTAGGGTTAATTATCAACTATTGAGTCCCAAATTCGTATAAAAATGATCCAATTGTACTTGTTTTGTGTCTGATTTTCACATAAAGAAGCCAACGATTTAGAAAGCGAAAATGAAAACCTCACCTATGCAAAAACCAAAGGGCAAACCATCTTCCACGATAATGTGGCACCCTTGAGTGAGGGTAGTCATCGTCTTCGTGGCAAAGCATAATAGTAGTGGGAAAAGGTCAAGGTTCGGAGTTGGGATGCGCACGTTCAGTTTGCTTAATTTAACACGCTACAAAAATGAAAAAGAAATGGAGGGAAAGCAAACACACAAGAAAACACTAGAAGGGGGGTTGAATAATGTTTTTATAAAACTTTGCAGTTTTTCAGAAACCTTTCGCAAACTAAGTTTATAAAACTCCAGACAGACTTTGTCTAAAATACTTCTTATAGCACATCTGAAATTTTTTTCTTAACAAATTTGCACAAGTGTTTTATATAAAATCAAGTTCAGAACCCTCTTCTTGTTAGTTAAAACTAAATATAAAGAGATAAGGGTTAGAGAAGCACTCATCCAAGATTTATCCTGATTCACTCACTACCACTATGAGCTACGTAAAGTCCCAGATCAAACTAGCTTCTAGATTTTCTCCATTAATCTGAAACAGATTACAAGTATTGTTTTCACCAAAGCCTCTTCAGACTCTAACAACAAGTATTGTTTACACACCTAGCCTTTCCAGGCTCTTATAAGTATTGTTTTTCTAACCTAGCCTCTTTAGGATCTAAACAACGAGTGTTTTATGAAGAAAGGTGAACTTAGAACACAAAGTTCTTCGTTCAGAAAGATGTACAAAGGAAGCAATGATCTAACATTGGATATGAAAGTTTTTGTACAACGATTATCAGAGAAAATCTAGAAATATTTTGGAAGCGTTTTCTTTCACAAAATTTGCGCGTAAGATGCTTCTATGTATGTATATGTGTATATTGATCCTCTCTTAAACGAGAATTTATAAGCATCTGGTTGTCTAACTGTTGAGAAATTTGACTAAGTTACAGGGTTAAGAAAATAGAAATATTTAAGGCTCCCCTTGAGTCAGATAGTTTCTATTAATTTGCTTCCCCTGAACTGCACACTTCAAATTTTAAAGTTAGTAACATAACTCTCCTTTTGTCATACATGTTGCATAGAAAACGAAGTATCAGAGCAGAAATCTAAGAGCGTGTGTAACAGAGCATAGGAACGTAATTTCAGAATATGTGCACTTAGAGCAGATTTAGATATGGAGCAAACAGTTTAAATAAAGCAAGTATATCAGAGCAAAGGTATAAAACATAAGAAATGATGTGAAATACTCATTTTATTTAAATGGTAAAGTGACTTTTTAACATTATAAACATGAATACATTCACTTCTTTAGATCTTCCCTAATAGCTTCTAATCAACAAATCAAAGTGAATAGATCTAGCTTATGCTTCCTTTCTATGAAAACCTATAGCTTAGTCTTCACGTCGTATCTCTGGTCTGACATGCCTCCAAAAGCATGTTAATAGGTTTTGTGTCACTTCCAGCTTGGATAGAAGGAAAGGCCCAAAGTCCTATAACCAAAAGCCAAGGTTTTGAAGGGAATCAAGCATGTGGTCAGGGTGCAGCGGAAATAAATGGATTCCCTCTCTTGTTACGATCGTTATGCGAAAACATGAATCAAGGCATAAAATGGTATAAAACAAAAGGTTGTACCTTATTAGGACTACAAACGAGGCAAGAGCAGTCACGTCTCTATTGGTATCCACACCAACAGCCAAACTAGGAAACTCTCTTCAACTTTGCTAGAAGTGTTTTAGAGAGTAAGAGGGACTACTCTTATTTTCATGTGTATGGGGGAATGCATCTCATGCTCTAATTATAGAGTTGCGGCTAGGGTTTTACCCTTCACTCACGTATCCCTAACACATATGGGCCTGGCCCATTAGGTTACAATTCTAATTAAATTAGAATTATTATCATTTCCTAGTGGCTTGTTGTATGCGTGTGACCCAATAGACTTTTAATATTTGGTTATGCTATTAAAATAAAACCCTTTTATATTTAATATCATAAATAGTGAGCGGCATCTAGCAATACATCACTATCCAAATATTGAGAATAACAACAACTTTGACGAATCCTATTTTATGATAATTTATATGATATGTCCCTTTGTCCAAATATCTAATTGAACACAAGGGCATGGATTGTGTCAACCTTGTATGGTTCAATTTATGTTTTCTCGATCCCCAAGTATGTACAGAAAATAAACATCTCATGTTTATCCCCATGAGCATGGCCATGCATTTTGCAGTCTCACTTTATCAAGAGGCCTACAGATATAACTCCTATTACATAGGAGGGACAAATCTCATCTAGGGCACTCACATTCCTCCACATAATTTATTATATGTCCAAATACCAACTTTATGATCACCTTGTTACAGGCAACATTTGATGATATTTAAAACATATAATTCCTTATGTAGGAATCGTAGTGATTTCAGGTCAAAGGACTTCATATAACATTTATCAATTTAAGAAACGTTCATGACACTTATGTAACAATCCATGCAACGTTCTTAAGATGGGTTTGTCCAGTACATCATTACTCTTAATGTGTACCTGTGTGAGTGCATGATATCTCATATCCATGATCCGTGAGATGTGATCATCAATGAACTCACATACTAGGCTAAATGCATCTTTGTCCTAAGATGATACTTGACTAGGGACTATTTTAAGAATAGTTCTTCATAAGATCTCACGATCAAGTCATCTACTTGATATCTTATGAAGTTTAAGTTCACTATTCTAAGGACAATAATTATATTCTAAAAGAATTAATAAATGAATTGCCTTTATAAAATAATAATATGATACAAGTGATGGATGTTCAAAATAAAACATATAGGCCTCTAGTGCATACACTAACAGGTTTGTTATCTTTTCCAACAAATGTTGTCATTAAGCCTTGAAAAGTTAACACCTTTATACCACACAATCTTGATCAGACAGAGGCTTTGAGAGATATACAAGAAGATGTTTCGTGGAAACGGTACCAAAATTTGGTTCATAATAGGCTCTTGCTGAAAGATCAATATTGAGAAAAACTCTCAAAACACTTCCTGATGAGGAACAAAAGGTAGAGTTGTCCTTGCTGAGGTTTGATTTTGCGTCTTTCCAGGACTCTAAAACTCCAGCTGGTGACCAATCTCCACACTCCTTCTCAGAGACATCAAACTATTTTGCAACTTCGAACACAGATCGAGGATATACATCTTCGTTCCTGAGAATGTAGTCTTCCACACCCTTTTCTTCACTGTGTTTCCACCAACATTCTTCTTGAGTGCCATTGTAGAGAGAGAACAGAGAACATGGCTTGTAGAAGAAGGTTTGAGTTTTTCCGTAAAGGAGAAGTGAAAAACCCAATGCCTTAGCTTGCGACTCTACTCGTTATATAGGCTATGATCATTTTGACACGTCATCTTGGTTGCAGAGATTTTGGAGACCATGCGAAGCTCAAAGGTTTTCTTTTTGAAAAAGGTGAATGTGAACCGTTTCAGACACTTACGAGATTTCATATCATCACTTATGAGTTCATACGCACGCATTTAGACAGTCATGCAACTTCAGATAGTCATGCAAGTTCAAATAGTCAAGCTAGTTCAGATAGTCATTTTTCAGATTATGCATGAATGCTCGATGACTTCTGATGAACTTAAATCTATCTTTAGTTAAGGGTTTTGTGAATATGTCAACCCATTGGTGCTTTGTGTCAATGAACTTAATATCAAAAACACCTTTCTGAATATAGTCCATAATGAAATGATGTTTGATTTCTATATGTTTTGCCCTATAATGTTGAATGAGATTCTTAAACAAATTTATAACACTTGCATTATCACACTTCACAGGAATACAATGTTTAATGGTCCCAACCTAGGTCGTTGAATCCCTTGCTTCAGGTCAATTAGGGTGGACCCAAGGCCCACTGTAGAAGGGGGAACCTTAGAGGGGGTAGTATGGACACAGGTTTGGGCCCTGAAGGAGGGTGGGCCAAAATTTTGGCTTTCTGTAGCCCAAAATGATGAAGTAGAAGCTTGAGATGTGGGTCCCTCTGTTAGGAATATGCACTAGAGACTTATATATTTATGAACATCCATCACTTGTATCATGTTATTTTATAAAGTCAAACTTATTCTTTTAGAATATAATTATTGTCCTTAGAATAGTAAGCTTAAAATTCATAAGAAATCAAGTAGATGACTTGATCGTGAGATCTTTTAAAGAACTATTCTTAAGTAGTCCCTAGTCAAGTATCATCTTAGGACAAATATGCATTTAGACTAGTATGTGAGCTCATTGATGATCACATCTCACAGATCACGGATATGAGATATCACGTGCTCACATAGGTACACATTAAGAGTAATGTTGTATTGGACAGACCCACCTTAAGAACGTTGCATGGATTGTTACATAAGTGTCATGAACGTTTCTTATATTGATAAATGTTATATGAAGTCTTTCGACCTGAAATCACTATGATTCCTACATAAGGAGTTATATGCTTTAAATATCATCAAACGCTGCATGTAACAAGGTAATCATAAAGTTGGTTTTTGGGCATGTAATAAATTATGTGGTGGGATGTGAGTGACCTAGATGGGATTTGTCCCTCCCATGTAACAGAAGTTATATATGTAGGCCTCTTGATAAAGTGAGAATGAAAAATGCATGGCCATGCTCAGGAGGATAAACATGAGATGTTTATTTTCTGTACAGTCTACTTGGGGATCAAGAAAACATAAATTGAACTATACAAGGTTGACACAACTCATGCCCTTGTGTTCAATTAGATATTTGGACAAAGGGACAGATCATATAAATTATCATAAAATAGGATTCGTCAAAGTTGTTGATAATCTCAATATTTGGATAGTGATATATTGCTAGGTATCGCTCACTATTTATGGTATTTAAAAATAAGGGTTTTATTTTAATATCATAACCAAATATTAAAAGCCTATTGGGTCACACGCATACAACAAGCCACTAGGAAAAGATAATAATTCTAATTTGATTAGAATTATAACCTAATGGGCCAGGCCCATATGTATTAGGGATAAGTGAGTGAGGGGGTAAAACCCTAGCCACCACTCTATAAATAGAGCATGAGATGCATTACCCTATACACAAATGTTGGCTGGAACTTGCGCTTCACCCACGCAGGGCGCAGGTGCGCGTTTGAATTATTTTGATTCCTTTATTGATTGTTTTATGTGCAATGTATATATATTTATATGTTCTAGTGTTAGAGGGTCCCTTGGAAAATGAAGAGTTCTTGTCTTGGGCGTCAAAGGGTTCAATTGTTGAAACCTTGTCTCGACTCAAAAGTTGGTTGCGATAAACATGCCACTTATCAATTTGCTGACAAGAGCGTATTCGAATGATACGAGGGACTTACCTGTTTACAGGTTCGTGAAGTATTCGTTTGATGCGAGACACTACATTGTGTAGTGTGTTATTTCATTCACGCGTTATCAAACCTCGCTCAATATATACGTCTAAATATATATATCACTTGTTTTACAATCAATATGAATGATTGGTTATGGCCTTAGTTTTTTTATTTAAATATGACCTGTGTGTCGTGCTTTACCTCTTATATTCTATTTGTAATTATTTTCTCATCTCTATCCCCTCGTATATTAAACGAGGTTTCTTCTTATTATGTGATATATACGGGAAGACACGGAGTCAATGGAGCATGTGGATGGAGACTTCAAGATTATATGTGATGTAATTTTGTATTGGAATTTTAGGAGGCCATAACCATATCATTTATTTGTATGAGATGCATGTGTATGTTTTGTTAAACAGTTTAACAAACAAATAAAATTAAAGCGATCAAATCCCTCAAAGAAAAATATTAAGTCATGTTTTGCCTTCCAATGAATGGCACTCGTCAAGGCTAGAATCGATGAAGAGTGGGTCTGCTAAAGCAGGGTATCTTTATCTATTTTAGTGAGGCGCGATGGGATAAAAGTAATATCCAACTGTCAGCCGTTGGGTTTTTGACTTAACTAGGTATATTCAATAGGATTGAAAAACCTAGAGGCACTAAGTTAGGCATTAATTCATAAGATGAATTAGAATAAGAGTTATTCACCTAACTATCCAAGAGTTGTATGAGATGCAATTGGAAGTGTGTTCCTACCTAAATAACCTTTTTTTAAGCGATCAGCTAAAGCTGACTTAAAATTAGGTGAAATATGGATCTTGGCCCACTAGAAAATCTAGTGATGGGATTTTCTGATTCTTCATATTGAGGGTACTTATTTTGAATCAAAATAGTGTGAGACATATTTAATTAAAGACCTTGTTAAATATGTTTTATGATACTTACGTGCATAATTTTGAACACAACAAATAATCTTTTACTGCGATCTGTCCTTGGGAAGGACAAACTGTCTAGAATTAACTTTCTAGACTAGTATAGAGACCTAAGGATTGTTCTTAGGCATGAGAAAAGGCTGCGTGACCTGGAAGAGCCTATTCCTGAAACACCCGCTGCAAATGCTTCGAAAGCTGACAATGATGCTTTTAGAAAGCATCTGGATGTTGCTCTCGATGTAGGTTGCCTTATGCTTGCTACCATGAATGCTAAAAACAACATGAGAACATGGAGGCGTACAATATGATTGTACATTTAAAGAGACTTGATCAAGGCCAAGCTAGGCATGAACGATTTAAAGTCTCAAAGGCACTTTATCAATGTAGACTGGCAAAAGGGACGACCTATAGGTGCTCATGTACTCAAGATGATTGGGCACATTGAAAACCTAGAAAGGCTTGGATACCCATTAGGCCAAGCGTTGGCCACTGATCTTGTCATGCAATCGTTGCCAGACAGCTATAGTCAATTCGTCATGAACTATAACATGAATGAATTTGACAAACCACTACCAGAATTGTTGAGCATATTAAGAACAGTTGAGCAAAAACATTAATAAAGATAAAGGGAAGGCCATATTGATGGTCCAACCTGGAAAAGGCAAGGGTAAAAAGAAATTCAAGAAGTCCTATTTCAAATCAAAGGACAAGGGCAAGGGTAACCCTAGTACCTCTGCTTTGAAGCCTATGGGCGGGATAGCTAAGGAAGGAAATTGTTTCAAATGTGGCTAATCAGGACATTGGAAACTGTGTAAAGTACTTGGAGGAGATCAATAGGGATGGCAATGGGTACCCTCTGGGAAGGGTACCACAGTACCCGTCCCCGTACCCGCGTTTTCAAAAAAAGCCCATACCCGCGTGGGCAGTAACTTTAGTGCTCGTCCCCATACCCGTTGGGCACCTATATGCCCGTACCCACGCCCATTACCCGCACTTTTATTAAATAAATAATTAACAACTTGCTAAAAAATATTAATTTAAGAAAACTATATCTCAATTGAAAAAGTTACTCGAAGATCGTCCAAACATAATTTTTAAATATCAGTGATACAACAATTTAATTACATTGAAACACAATATGCTAATGTTCAAAAACACAACAAATGATCTGAAGTTGAAATTTTTTATTAAATATTACAATATACTTTCACGTCACACTATTTTATAAACTTGGATATCATGTGTTAGAATTCTTCAAGATTTGTAAAAACATATTATTAACACTAATTAGTCATATATTATAAAGTAAAAAACACAAATAGATAGTTATAAAAATATATTTTTAATTTGTAATATATTATATATATCAATTTTAAAAATATGTATAAATATATCAAATATTTTAAAAAAAATATATCCCTATATATAATTATATGTGGTATTTTTTATAAAATAATTATATATATGAGTGCGGGTATGGGGCGGGCTGGGCATCAAAGTGCCCGTACCCGCACTCATCCCCATGAAAAAATGTGGGCTTTTGCCCATACCTGCTTTGCGGGTTTTTACCCTGCCCATTGCGGGTACCCATAGGGCTTTGGCTCAATTGCCATCCCTAGAGATCAAGACGAAGGGAAGTGAGACTTCCGCTTCAGGTATCTATGTTATAGAAGTCAATTTACCTACTTCTGCATTTTGGGTATTGGATACCGGATATGGATCTCACATTTGTGTGAATGTGTATGATCTAAAAGGAGCAGGTTATTGGCTAAAGGAGAAGTCGACCTACGTGTGGAAAATGGAGCAAGAGTTGCTATCTTAGCCGTAGGAACCTATTATTTAACTTTGTCAACTGGACTAGTTATTGAACTAAATGATTGTTATTTTGTGCCTGCCATATTAATTCCGTTTCTTGAGTCGTTTTTCATTCATAATAAAGAACAATAGTTGTTTGATTTATTTGAATGATATGGTTGTGCAAACTTGAACAATATGTTCTTGACATGGAAGTGCCTATCTATAACATAAGTTCTAAGAGGGTCAAAACAAATGATTTGAACTCGACTTATCTTTGGCATTGTTGCTTAGGCCACATAAATGAGAAATGCATATCCAAACACCACCAAGATGGTTATTTGGACTCATTTGATTATGAATCAATTGAGACATGTGAAAGGGTCGATGATCTTCTTGGTCTCATACATAGTGATGTATGTGGGCCCATGGGCACAATGGCTAGAGGAGGCTTTCAATACTTCATCACTTTTACTGATGATTTCAGTAGATATGGATTTGTGTATCTGATGAAACACAAATCTGAGTCCTTTGAAGAGTTCAAGGAATTTAAGAATGAAGTACAAAACCAACTTGACAAGACTATTAAAACGCTTCGATGAGATCGAGCTGGAGAATACTTAAACCAACAATGTGATGACTATCAGAGTCTGGGATAACATCTCAACTCACTCCTCTTGGAACACCTCAACGGAATGGAGTTTCAGAAAGGAGAAATTGAAATCTATTAGATATGGTTCCATTTATGATGAGTCACATTGATCTCCATGACTCCTTTTGGGGTTATTCTTTGTTAACAACAACCTTCACACTTCACACTAAACCGTGTTCCATCTAAGGCTATCATAAAGACACCATATGAGATATGGACCGGGAAACGACCTAGTATGTCTTTTAGAAGATTTGGGGTTGTGAAGCTTATGTGAAACTGCAAGTTTCAAATAAACTAGGACCCAAATCAGACAAGTGCTTATTTGTGGGATACCCAAAAGAAACTAAGGGTTACTACCTCTATAATCCTAGCGAAGATAAAGTGTTTGTCGCTAGGACTGTTGTATTCTTAAAGAAAGAATCTGTCTCTAAGAAAATGAGTGAGGGGAAAATAGAACTTGAAGAAATTCAAGTACACATAGTAACAATGAACGAATCATGTAAACATTATTCTTTCTTTTTTACTATTACATGTTTGTATTGTTGAAGCGTATGCTATCCTTATTGTAATAATAGATTATAATATAATATAACCTGCGTGACCCTCGTGGTAGACTCTCGTGGTTCTTAATTTTCAATATAATAACGTAGGATTATTTATTTTCCTAAAAACAAAAGGAGATATATATCCCACAGGGCTGGACCAAATAATAATAAATTAATAAAAGATAGACTCCATGTCTTCTTTATATATTAAGATGCATTACCGAGAGAAGCTGAAGCACACCAAGTGAAGTGAGGTGGATTAGATATGGAAATATCGCGGCCGTTAAAAATATACTTTCTTCCTTTCTTCGCACAGGGCCATCTGATCCCTCTGGTTCACTTGGCTCGATTGGTTGCTTCACGAGGCCAGCAAGTGACCATCGTCACCACTCCCTCCAACGCTCAACTCTTTGATAAAACCATTGACGACGACAGAGTCTCCGGCCACCACATCCGTGTTCACATCATCCAATTCCCCGCCAACAAAGTCGGTCTCCCTCATGGTGTCGAGAATTTGTTTGCCGCATCCGACAACCTAACCGCCGGCAAGATTCACATGGCCGCCCACCTCATACAGCCGGAAATCGAGGCGTTCATTCAACAGAGCCCTCCTGATGTGTTTATTCCAGACATCATGTTCACTTGGAGTGAAGCCTCAGCCAAACGCCTTGGAATTCCAAGATTAGTTTTCAACCCTATCTCCATCTTCGACGTTTGCATGATCGAAGCCATTAAGAGTCATCCAGAAGCCTTCGCTGCTTCTGATTCAGGGCCTTATCATATCCCTGGTCTTCCACACCCACTCACTCTACCTATTAAGCCATCCCCTGGCTTTGCTAGAGTCACTGAATCTCTCGTCCAAGCTGAACAGGGTAGCCATGGAGTTATTGTAAACAGCTTCTCTGAGCTTGACGAAGGGTATACCCAATATTATGAGAATCTCACCGGCCGAAAGGTATGGCACATTGGCCCTACTTCGCTCATGGTACAAATCACACAACCAGTAACCGCCGAATCGGCGGCGGGTGAGCGGCACGAGTGCCTCCGTTGGCTCGATTCCAAGGAACAAAACTCGGTGGTTTACATTTGCTTCGGAAGCCTGTGTCGTTTATCAGATGAGCAGCTTTTCCAGATAGCGACCGGGCTTGAGGCCTCAGGGCATCAATTCCTATGGGTGGTTCATAGAAAAGAAAAGGAAGGAGAAATAGATGATGATTGGTTGCCAGAAGGTTTTGAAGAAAAGATGAAGAAAGAGAAGAGAGGGATGCTGATTAAGGGGTGGGCCCCACAGCCGTTGATCTTGAACCATCCGGCCACTGGTGGGTTTCTAACGCACTGTGGGTGGAACGCAGTGGCAGAAGCGATCAGTGCTGGGGTTCCAATGATTACCATGCCGGGATTCGGTGACCAGTATTATAACGAGAAGTTAATAACTGAGGTGCACCGTTTTGGAGTGGAGGTGGGTGCAGCTGAATGGAGCATATCTCCCTATGATGCTAAGAAAAACGTGGTGAGTGGGGAACGTATAGAGAAGGCTGTGAAGAGTTTAATGGATGATGAGGAGGAAGGTAGGGAAATCAGAAGCAATGCAAAAAAGATGCAAGACAAAGCTTGGAAAGCCGTTCAACAAGGTGGATCCTCACAGAACTGTCTCACCGCCCTCATAGACTACCTCAACAACCATGTCTCCAAATCCAAATTAAATTAAGCGTGTGTGTGTTTGGATTGTCCTTATTTAGACACCCAAATCCATGGTTAAATGGAAGTACAATACACTAAAGAGGCACTAAACTAGCAAGCTCCAATTTGCCTAATTTTTAGTCGTTGACCCACCCATCGAGAATAAATTTGGCACCAGATGGTCTGTAATAGGATATATATGATGCAGCTAGCTGCATTTATGATGATATTTTGTTAAAATATTTCCTACTTCTTTGCAGCTTAATTTGAGTTTAATTATGCATAATCTAGTCAGTTTAGTGCTTGTTTGTTTTAAATTGTGGTAGAACAAAATCACGGTTTTGAAAAGTGATTTTAAATCACTTCTGTCCAACGTATTTCGTAAAGCGTGCATAATCCATCCCAACCATTCATTTCTAGAATTAATTCTACTCAACTGTAAACCAAACGGACCATTAGTTTAGCCCTTTTTTAAATCTTCAGCGATCTGAATTTTATATTGAAATTTTGATTGATATCATTTTTTTTATTAAGTTTTATATTTTATTTGGGTAGCAGAAAGAAAATGGAAAAAATATAATGAATTTTTATAGGTCACGGTTAGGGTGAATTAGCTTTTTTTTTGGGCTGTACGTGTGCATGTTAATCGGATGTTTGGGCCGCTAGATATGTCTCGTGTTTGGAAAAACTTATTAGAGTTTAATTATCCATGACATAAGTACTTATGTAATTTTTGACCAAAAAAAAGTACTTATGTAATTATTTGGGTAAACTTATAAAAAGAGTTTATGACATATTCATAAGCTGTTTTCAACTTATTTCAATAAGCTTCTGAAAATAGCTTATAGAATAGCTTATAGAAAATTAAACAACATTGTACTTTCTTCAATTTTTATTTACTTTTTTAAGAGCCTATTCAATTAGGTGCTTATTAAATAAGAGCTTATATAATTAGCATTTAATTAAGTTGTTGTAGTTTAATTGTAACTGGAGCCCTACATAGAGGCAGAGCCTAGAGGAGTCGTGTTTCACAAACTCCTTTTTAATTTTATAGGATTTAGATTTCTCTAACAAACATTAGTTACAGAAAATCTATAAAATTACAAGGTGATCTTCCGTAAATCTGATTGCGGCTGCAGACAATGATCCTCACGACGGACCAACGGCGACGGACGACGACGAGTGGTGGTGTACCTGCAGGGACTCCAATGCTTAAGTCAGTGTTTGCTCGAGCAGAGTTTTAGCAAGAATGGATTGAAAACGTACCTGAAAATGAGGCACCGCCGTGTATTTATAGGGCATTTAGGCGGGAAAGCCTGTTAACAGTTGTAACGGATCCCTGAAAATGCTCTCACACGCTCGGTCGAGATTATGTACATGTGCCGTAATATAATGGTAATCGGGGTCGTGATGCGCTCTGTCGTCATGTGGATGCAGGTTCTACTTGGAATGTGTCATGAATGTTATAAACGAGTGAATGGTTCTTGGAGGCCCTTGCAAAGCGGATATGTCAGATATTCGAAAGACTGATCCCGACACTCATACACGAAGTCAAATCTAACTGTGTATTATCTCGGTCCAGAACAAAAGGTAACTAAAATATGTAATTAATGTATAATTATTTTGTAGCTATATTGAAAGGCTACACAATTAAAGAGAAACCTTACACTAATTTGTAGATATTGTAAAGATTTTCTATTTTGTTTTTGAATTTATGTTTCTGGTCATTCATTTATTCTTAGAAAGTTTGTTTTTAAGTGCGCTCAAGTTCATTTACCCTTTTGCATTCTTTTTTTTTCTTATTTTTTATGAAGAATCTTTAATTTAAGTTTGTTCTTATTTTTATTATTAATGTCATTTTACTTTAGGGGTGTTCATTCGTTTGGTTCAATATGATGAATCGAGTCAAACCAACCAGATTGGATTGGATTTTTTAGCTCAATCGAGTTGGATCCAAACCAAATCAATCAAACTTGTCAGTTATTGGTTCAGGTAACGGATTAAAGACACTGGACCCGTTACCCGAAACGAACCGAACCACCCTTAAATAAAAAAAACTATACTAAAAAAATTGGAAGAGATGATAAATTAAACATCGACATGATTTTTTTATTGGAGAAGAGATTAAATATCAATATAAGATTTTATCATAGATTATCTTTTTCTTAAATTATTTTTTATTATTTTCTTAAAAAAATTGAAAAATAATTTTGATTGTATTGGCATAATAAATTTTATGATGTGCTTGAATCAAACCGAACCGACCTATTTTTGATCGAGTCGGGTCAGGTCACTTACTGAAAAATTGCAAAATCATATCTAAGCCAAACCAAGCAATTTTATTGATTCAGGTTTGTTTTTCCTATAAGACCGAACCAAACCAACCTGTGAACACCCTTACCTTACTTCTTTTGTTATGTGCTTAACTAAAAACAGAGGAAGATGTTTATCTTAAATTCAACAGGTGTAACAAGCTTGTTAAGTATTAGTGGAAAATCCTATCGAGGTAAATACTAAACATAGCCCAAGGAGTTTACGGGTGAAACAATATAAAAATCATTGTGTAGTATCTTTAACCCTCGCTCTCATTATTATTTTGCACATTACTTTATTTACTTCCTCAAACTTGATTTATATCATTATCATGCTTCTAAACAAGATCACTTTTTGCATAAATTGTGTTTAACCTACACATTATTATTGTCTTATTATTATTG
Organism: Sesbania bispinosa; assembly: GCA_026901365.1. Lineage (NCBI taxonomy): Eukaryota > Viridiplantae > Streptophyta > Magnoliopsida > Fabales > Fabaceae > Sesbania > Sesbania bispinosa. The sequence continues at coordinate 320,046 of QLOH01000802.1, read as the reverse complement.
TCATGTCATTATAATCACTGTGTGACACCTTATACGCATTATTATTGTCATATTATTGACAATGTAAATTCCCATGAATACAAGTTTTTTTAGATGACTTATTTGTGAGGAGTTGCAACTATTTTCAATTAACACTATCTTCTAAAGACTCCTTTTATAGCCAATAACCTTATTGAGGAACTAAGTGCATAGGTTGTGCCAAAAATTATCAAATGTCACAATTCAACCCTATTCTTATGACTCCCTGAACCACTTCAGAAATGACCACAATTTTTCACTAACATAACTATGAACTACACCTACATAACCATCCCAATTAATCATATATAGACTCAAACTTAACCAACCTATGTGTTATATATAATTAACCAATTTAATAAAAGAAATAATCATGCACAAAAGTATACAAACCTAACCATAGTAATGTCTACATGACTAACCCAATTAACCATATAGAGAGTCTGACTTAACCAACTTTTGTGTGTATCAAGACTACATAAAAGTTATTCTAATCTAGGTCTTTGTGCTTAACCAAAACCTTTTGGGTTTGTTTGGTTCAAATGAGGGGAAGGGAGGGATTTTAATGAAGGGGAGGGAAGGGAAGGGGAGGGAAGATAATATTTTTTTCTTGTTTGGTTCGAGGAGGGGAGGGGAGGGAAAATTAATCCTTATTTGTTTGGTTTACAAGGGGAGGGAAGAGAAAATAAAAATAATTTACTTTTATACCCTTTGAATATTATAACATAAATTTTGTAAACTTGGTATTAATAAAAATAAGTATGCTTATATATTCCAATACATAATTTCATTTTATAAAGTAATCATCAAGAAGTTCCTTGTCTTGTGTTCAAAAATTGTATTCCCTAATCAACATAACAAAGAGATGCCCAAATAACAAAGAAGAATATATATATATATACACACACACACTAAATAAATAACAAGGTCTTTAGTGAAATATAAATAAACAATGAGGTTTTTGGATAAACAATGTATTAAACTAAATAATACCATACTCAAGGTACCCTAAGAAATATAAACTCCATAAATAATGTAATAAAATACTAGAGAACGTAAAAATAAAGTAATAACAAGGTCTTTAGTAAATTATCATGAGACCTACTAAGCCAAATATTTCAAGCAAATGCATTATGGGCCAAAGACTAAATGCATGATCACCGCCTTGCGTGCTTCAGGAAGACATTGAACAACAGTTCTAAGCTTGGCAACATCGTTCATGAGAGTGCAAAAAATCACTAGCAGTGATTCAGTGTCGCATCCACATTCCTTTATCATACTCCAACTTTCTTCTCCTGAAATTGGAGGCAGTTGGTAGTTGTTACGTTCTCTCATTATACCATTTCCTTCTCTTAGTACCTCGCTTCCTGTTTTAGAGCCTCTGCAATTTCAGTCAATGACTCTTTAAATTCATTACAACTTGTTCCTCGACACTTGACCATCGTGTAGGTTTTAAGCCACCCTCTCTTTCTAACATATCACACAAGGTTAAGAAAGTTTGCGGACATATTCTTATTATGTGTCTACTAGCTACATTTATGATGATATTTTGTTAAAATATTTCCTACTTCTTTGCAGCTTAATTTGAGTTTAATTATGCATAATCTAGTCAGTTTAGTTTAGTCCTTTTTTAAATCTTCAACTCTAAATTTTATATTGAAATTTTGATTGATATCGTTTTTTTATCAAGATTTATATTTTATTTGGGTAGCACAAAGAAAATGGAAAAAATATAATGAATTTTTATAGGTCACGGTTAGGGTGAATTAGGGCCTGTTTGATTTATAATACATTTTCATTTCCTGTTTCTATTTCTTGTTTTCATTCTGTTTCTTGTTTCCTGAAATTTTACAAAAGAAAAACTGGAAATGTTGAAAACAACAATTTTTTGTTTTCAGCATTTCCAATTTTTCCTTTGTAAAATTCCAGAAAACAGGAAATGAAAATGCAAACCAAACATGCCCTTAGCTTTTTTAGACCAAAGAGTTGTGGCTCAGTTGCAACGCAGACTGAGATTGTGGGAAGATCTTTGGGAGCCTTAACTGTAACTAAACTCCGAATATGTATCCCATATATAATATAAATCAGATGTTTGGACCGCTAGATATAATAGTATTTTAATTGATGGATGAGGTTAAATACTAGTTTATTGGTCGTAGTTTAATTGTAACCAGAGCCCTATGTAGAGACCGAGCCTAGAGGAGTCGTGTTTCACAATCTCCTTTTTAATTTTGTAGGATTTGGATTTTCTCTAACAAATATTAGTTACAGGACTACAAGGTAACTAAAATTTGTAGTTAATGTATAATTATTTTGTAGCTATATGGAAAGGTGTAACGTCCTAATTTCTAAATCCAAGATTAATGTTCGTTGGAAACACTATTCCCGAATTTCTGAAATTATTTAGTGTCATTTCAATATCGTTAACAAATCAAACAATCGCTTAGGTAGTCCAACGCTTACTTAAGCCTTCACTACATTTCACTCTACATTAAAACATAAAACATTGTATTCAAAACTAAGGGAAAAGAACCTAGACACAGGGTGTCATGGTTCTCCAAAACTCCTACCGGAATTCCGGCAGAGTTTCCCCTATAAACTGGACATTTCCAAATTTTCAGCTTCACCTGAAAACCAGCAAAACCACCAGTACAATTTATAAGCTACAATAACTAATCCAAATCTATAGCAAAATGGGCCTCCATGGCCAAACCAAACATGTACACCCTTCTCTTCAAATAATACAATCCAATGATTTAAATACATATACATACATTCACAAATCATAATCGTTACATAACTTGATTAGGCTTAAACATTCAAGACTATAGGCAGCATGAGGGGCATAAGGATCCGCCATAGAACTTAATCTCCTCTTTTGATGTCATAGAACCCTATCCTGCACAACTGAAGGTAATTCCCCGTAACGTGGGGTGAGACTACGGTCCCAGTGAGCAAAACATGCAGCAGACAGTGTGGGGAATCACACAGATGCAATGCAACATCCAACACAGTTCATTAAAGAACACTTACAAAATTCTAGTCACTTACTTTATATCTTAAATTAATGGGCTTAGCAAATAATCGCAACATCATAATTCAGGCACTTCAATTCTCGAATAGGCTGCCTTGCACATAAATTTGAATGAATGCATATGAGCGGCATAACCCAGCCGTCGGGTTCTTATCACTTAAATCTGAAATAATTGTGTGGCTAGACCTGAGCTCAGACTACAAGGAACGTCTTCCTTGGGCACTAATCACCCCTTAAATCACTGGGCACTAATCACCCAAGTCTTAAATCAATTTCTGAAAATAATCTTTTCACTTAAAATTAACTTGGGCCGAAGCCATTTTTTCTTTAAACTGGGAGCCGAAACTCAAATTCATTTTCCAATTAACTGGGCCAAGGGCCTGAATGCAATGCATAGAAATTACAAATAACACATCTCATAGTCATCATGAAACTCCATCATGCAATTCTTATAACCCAATCAACATTAGCATGTCCCTCAAGCCTAAATCATAGGCTATAAGACAATAATACAAGGAAATGGGTGAAGCCCTAACATACAAGCTCTAACCCATACCTCTAATCAAAATACTCATATCAAAATCAAGCATAGAACATCAACAATCATTCATGGACATGCATGACTAAAGGAAGGGAATAAAGGTTTAGGGTTCATTCAAGAGATTCAAACAAGGATGAGAGTGGGTGTGTGAGTTATACTCACATCCAATCCCGTGAACCAAAGCACGTTTGTCTCTCCATTCCTCAGCCACCACCACGGCACCACCGAAACTTCAAGGAAAACATAGAATTATCACAAAATGCACTCAATAGCAACCAATTCTCACGGAAACCCAAAACCCCCAAATCATAACAACCTAGTGTTTGAGCTTAATCCAACTAATAGTAATCCCCAACAATAAAACAACATACACATGCTAAAAGAAAGGAATTAGAACAGTGGGAAACAATATGGAAACGCACAAGATGTAGTGAGCTTCACTCACCACTTTCTAGCTGCGGCCAAGATGGCCGCCGTCTGCACCATCCATGGCCTCCGAGAGACCGCCATTGTGCTGCCGTCGATGGCGGAACACCGCTGCTCCGCTTCTCCTCCGCAGTCACCACCAGAAACGGAGTCCAGTTTCCTTCCCTTTTCATCCAGTCACCTCCCTGCTGTGAGGGCCGCCGCGCGCGCCGCCGTTCGCCGCTGTCTCCGTCGTGCACAGTCGCGGGCGCCGACGTGTAGTGCGCCGCCGTTCTGCTGTCGCGTCCTCTCCTCTCCGTCGCGGCCGCCGTCAAAGTCGAACCATCTCCTTCTCCACGCACGAGCTCGCGCCTCCGCCGTGAAGAACCACCGCGTCTGCCGTTCGAGCCATCACCGTGAGGTCACAGCCGCACGCCGTCATCCCCCTGGCCACGCGAACAGCTCCGGCCGTCGTCGAACCGCGACCCCTCTTCCTCTCTCGATCTCTCTCTCTTTCTTTCTTCCTCCCCCTCTCCCGATCTCCCCTTCTCCTTCCTCTTCTCCTTCCCTTTCTTTCTCCCTTCCTCTCTTCTTCCTTCCTCCCTCTTCTCCCTAGCCGCCGCCCCCTCCCCTTTCTCCTTCTCTTCCTTTCTCTTATTTTCCCCAATTTCAAACCCTAAACCCCAATTCTAATCTAATCTAATAATAATAATAATAACCTAATTACTAATAATAATACTAATAACACTTAATAATCCTAATAATACTATTAATAACAATACTAATAATATTAATACTAATAACAATAATATTAATACTAATAAATTTGGGATTATCATTAATACTATTTTATTAATAATTGCTATTATTATTAAAATTATACTAATCTTATTATTAATCCTATTAATTACTTACATTAAATAAATAAAAAGTATTTTAAATTCTAATTCTAGATCCTTAAATTTTGGGATGTTACAAAAGGCAACTCAACCAAAGAGAAACCTTACACTAATTTGTAGATTTTGTAAAGTTTTTCTATTTTGGTTTTGAATTTATGTTTTTGGCCATTCATTTATTCTTAGAAAGTTTGTTTTTAAGTGCGCTCAAGTTCATTTACTCTTTTGCATTCGAGTGATGATAAACTTACATAAACAGTTCCTCCCGCGTTGGTTAGGGGTGGGAATAAGGTAGGCCGCCTGGTAGGGGCGTACTACCTGGCCTGTTTAAAGCTTGGTCTGGCCTGGTCTGTTTATTATAAAGATAGGCCTAGGCCTTTTATAAAGCTTGTTTATATAAACAAGCCAGGCCCAGGTAGGCTAAAAAGCCTGTTTAGCCTGTCGGGCGACCTGCATAAATATAATAATATTTAATTAGTATAATTATATATTTATATTTATATATTACTTTTTATAAAATTATTATTATAGTTTCTTTTTAATTTTAATTTTTTAAATTTTTTTTACTGAGATTGGACTAAAAACGTTCTGAACTCTAGATCCCTCTCTTTCACATTCTCACTACTCACTCACTAGTAGAAGTCGTCGCGCCTCCACCACTACTCACTAGTATAGCTTCGCATTCGCTGACCTACACTGCACCGTTCACCGCCGTTCACTGGTATAGCTTCACCGTTCACGCCTCCACGGTCTCCGTTCACTGGTATAGCTTCGTCGTTCACTGACCTGCACTGTTCACCGCCGTTCACTAGTATAGCTTCGCCGTTCACGCCGTTCACGGTCTCTGTTCACTGTTATAGCTTCGTCTCCACTATTATAGCTTCGCCTCAACTCGTCCCTGTGTGGCTGCGTCAAGTTCGTTTACTGGTATGTGGTATTCTCTGTTTGCTATATTGAATCTGATACTCTGTTTGCTAGATTGAATCTGATACAGTGATATTGCGTCTGTTCACAGTTCACCGTGCGCAATTACTCCTTTTTCCGATTGAATCGATTGCGTGTGAAGCGAAATTTCATTGTTGTTGGCTTGCTAGTTGGCTAGTTGCTGCCATATTGCTGAATGTTGATTTGTTGTATATATCTTATTGTTGCTGTCATATTGCTGCTACATTGTGATTGTGATATTATAGAAGTGAAATTGTTGCCAATGGCTTTTAAATTGCTGCCATATTGTTGATTTGAATATTATATATAAGCTTTTAAATAGGCTCGTAGGCCTGCTAGCCTATTAGCCAAGAATATAAATAGGCTTTAAGCCTTTTTACCGGCCTTCATCACATATAGGCTTTTAAATAGGCTCGTAGGCTTAGCATGCCTTTAAACGAACCAGGTACATATTAAAGCCTATCACAGGTAAAAGGCCAGGCGCAGGCTTTAATATTTAGGAACAGGCCTGGCCTGTTTATGCAAAGCTCGGCCTGACCTACCTGTTTCCCACCCCTAGCGTTGGTACACCGAGAGGTACTGTTCGCTCTTTTTTTCAACCTTTTTTTTTTAAAAAAAACTTGATTTTTTTTCTCTTTTTCCCTCTTTTTTACCCTTTTTAAAATAGTTTTTATTTTTTTAATTTATTAATATACTTATTATTATTTATTTATTTCATTAAATAAAAATATAAATCAAGAAATACAATAAATGTGTTTTTTTTAAGGGTTGACATAAGTTTCTTATTATCATTATTCTATTTTGATGCTAATAAACAAATGTACTATTTCATTCATCGTTTCTGTGCACACAATTAACCGCACAAATTCAATTAACCAAATACCTCACTCTGTTAACCGCCAATGTATACACCATTAACCTCATTTAAAAATATGTTCACTGTTTCTGGACACATAATTAACCATGTGTTAATAAGAGTTGCAATTAACCTCACAAATTCAATTAACCAAAAATTTCACTCTGTTAACCGTCAATGTATACACCATTAACCTCATTTTTAAATATGTTCATGGACACATAATTAAACTCGTGTTAACGGGAGTTACAATTAACCTCACAAAATCAATTAACCAAAAATCATATACTGTTAACCACAAATGGATACACCATTAACCTCGTTTTTAAATATGTTCACCGTTTCTGGACACATAATTAACCTCGTGTTAACAGGAGTTGCAATTAACCTCACAACATCAATTAACCAAAAATCTTATTATGTTAACCACAAATGGATACACCATTAATCTCATTTTTAAATATGTTCACTGTTTCTGGTCACATAATTAACCTCGTTAACAGGGGTTGCAATTCACCTCACAAAATGAATTAACCAAAAATCATTTTCTATTAACCACAAACGAAAACACCATTAACCTCATTTTTTAATATGTTCACCGTTTCGGGACACATAATTAACCTCATGTTAATTAACATAAATTTTATGTGATCATTTATTGTATTTATTGATCTATATTTTTATTTGATGAGATAAATAAATAAAAGTAAATATAATAATAAAATAAAAATATAAAAACTATTTTTTTAAAAAGAAAAAAGATAAAAAGGGGGCACGGTCCAAAAAAATGCTTCAAAAAAAGGAAAGGAGGCTAAAAAGGACGTGTGGTAAAAGTGCGGGACGTACATAACACGTACGTCCCGCTTTACCCTTTGCATTCTATTTTTTTCTTATTTTTGATGAAGAATCTTTTAAGTTTATTCTTTTATTATTATTATTAGGGTTAAATATGTTTTTTGTCCCTAAACTTTTACGTGAATTTGGTTTTGGTCCCTAACGTTTTCAAATCATTGAAATTAGTCCCTGCCGTCAACTCTGCTAAATATAGGGGTGACGGTGATAAGTGTAAATTATATGATATATTCTTGTATTTTTACTGCACTTGTCAAGGTTAAAATAGTAATTTATGCCCCAAAATAATCCCTTTTTAGTAATAATTGTAATAATTGTATTTATTTGATTTGAATTTGATGCTATTTTAATATAAAATCTGTTGATTTTGCAGATTTATGAGGAGAGAAAATAGCATTATTTGAGGATGGAATCTGCAGATTTGAAGTTTAAATGAGAACAAATAAAGATAAGATCATCTGCCATTTAAACAAGGATTTTGCGGACAACTTCCCAATTTGAATTCAAAAGCCAAATAAATACAGAATCAGATCAAAAGGAGGGAAACAAGGAAAGCCGAGTACACAAGGATAAGATTAGGAAGAAATCAAGTTGTTAAAAGAGGAAACAGAAGAAGCAGTTACGCGCTCCACGCTTCACCTGTGCTAAGCGCAGGATGGAGCGCAACATTCTGTAATTCACGCTTCACTTGCGTTGAGCGCAAGTGAAGCGCGGCTGGGCAGATTTATTTTTTAGATCTGTTTTCAAAATAGATTCATTCCAGATTTAAGATAGCTTTCCTTAGTCTATAAATAGGACCTTTTTTAAAGATCACAAGGTGTGGAGGTTAGCAAAGGAGCATTTAGGAAGGAGATTAGAGAGACGACAAAGGCAGAGCTAGGATTGGAGCAAGGTGACAGCTTCTCCATTGGGTTGTAATGGCTACCATGTGTAGCTAAATGTCTCATAGAATTGAATGTAGTTGATTCAATCCACAAAGTGTATGTGAATTCTCGTATTTATTTATGAATCATTGTTTTATAATATTGGTATTTTTATCTTTACTTAATGCGTAGCTTCCGCTTGTGTGCCGGAGTTATAGGTTAATTTTATGATTCATGTGACAGATGTTTCTATAAAATTAACAGCGAGTTTGGGGGAGCCGATACTTAGGAAACTCAAAATCTGATTGGTAAAAGTGCTCATATTAGTTACTATAGGGTTATAGGAGAAAGTGAACATTGAAGAAGAACTAGGCAATCTCTTCATAGCTGACACTATAGGTCTATAGGGCGAATTGATAGTATTAAACAAACGGAAAGGTAGAGCAATCAAGCTGGGGTAATTTGTCGCCTGAGAGAACCCGCATGAATTATCTTTGAGTGGTTTTATTGCTGGTAACTCGGGGTAAAAGCAATAATAGTTTGGCTAGGATATTATAAAGATATATTCATAAATAATATTTGAGATTCACATGCATAAGGGGTGCGATGATACGAAGTTCAATCCTAATCCAAGTAAAGTATTTTATCTCTCTCAATCGTCTCTTTCTTCTATGCGAATTTACTTTCTTCACCACAAATTCTCAAAATACCGTTTCTACTTGATAATTTGATCACGAGTAAATACGAAGCAAACTGTTCCCTGTGGATACGATAAACTCATACGTACTATTATACTGCTGAAATTTTGGTACGCTTTCCAGAATTCCATAGGGACTAATTTCAATGATTTGAAAACTTTAGGGACCAAAACCAGGGATCAAACCTGAATCTGGGTTTGGTCCCTAATCTTTAATTTTTGTTATTTTTGGTCCCTAACATTCAAATCATTGAAATTAGTCCCTACCTTCAACTCTGTTAAATATAAGGGTGACGACAGGGACTAATTTCAATGATTTGAAAATGTTAGGGACCAAAACCAACGAAAAAAAGATTAGGGACCAAAACCAAATTCGGGTGAAAGTTTAGGGACCAAAAACATATTTAACCCTTATTATTATTATTAATGTCATCTTACTTTAGGGGTGTTCATTGGTTTAGTTCAATATGATGAACCCGATGAACCGAGCCAAAGCAACCTGATTGGATTGGATTTTTTTAGCTCAATCGAGTTGGACCCGAACTAAACCAATCAAACTCGTCAATGATTGGTTTAGGTAACAGATTAAAGACACTGGACTCGTTACCCGAACCAAACCGAACCGAACCACCCTTAAATAAAAAAAAAACTATGCTAAAAAAATTGGAAGAGATGATAGATTTTTTTTTGGTACAAAAAAGGTAAATAGCCACAAGGGCAAAAAAAAGAAAAAAAGAAAGGAAAAAGAAGGCAAGAAAGCTAATGTCTCAGAAAAGCAATCCCTAAAGCATCGGCCAGAATGAGGGGTTTCAACTCAGCTGGGGCTTCTTCTAGAATCTGAAGATGGGTGTCCAGCTTAGCTCCATTTTTCGCAAGATAATCGGCACAGTAATTACCTTCTCTGAAGATATGCTTGATTGATGCTTCCCAATCCCTTCTGAATAGATCTATGATTTCCCTGATTAAGGAAGCGTATCTATGGTAAGCAATATCACCTTCATTGATTAAGTGAATAGCATGAAGGGAGTCCGTAAAACAAACTATTTTCCTGTAATTTTTGTTCCAAGCTAATTGTAATCCTGATCGTATTCCCTATAGCTCAGCGTGAGTGTTATCTGCTATGCCAATGTTGCCATTGTACCAACGATCCAAGCTCCGAGGTTGTCGTGAATGATCCCCCCAAATCCAGTTGCTTCGGGGTTCCCATAGCTGCTACCATCACAGTTTATAGCTACAGAATCATCTGTTGGAGGAATCCAGGTGACCAATTTTTGAGCTTTAGCTACTGTTGTAGTATCGTAAGAGTTGTTGATTTCCAGACCCATTCTTCGAACTTTGTGGTAAAAATGGAGGTTAGTTGGCCGCTCCCCATCCCCTAAAACCTGTTGATTTCTAGCTAACCAGATATGGCACAATATTGTTGTAAAATGAATTGGATTGTTAACAGTATTATGGTGTATCCATTTCCTAAAATCCTCATGAGAGATTCCTTCTTCAATGTGTAGGCCAAGTGTTCGCCAATATTCCTTAGTGAATTTGCAATCGCGAAAACAGTGAGCAAGGGACTCGACATGGTCGGTGTAGCAAGAACATATACTTGAAACAACTATACCTCTAGCAGCACGGACCTCATTTACTGGTAAAGCATTATGCCAGAGTTGCCAGAGAAAGAACTTTAACTTTTCAGGTAATTGTAAACTCCAAATCCATTTCCAGTTGCTCTCTTGGTGGCTTTTTTGATCATTCTTGTTAAGCCAAAAGTAACCCGCTGAAGCTGAATATTTCCCATTAGGAGAGTACTTCCAGCAGATTTCATCTTTGATGTTATGATTAATATGTATGAATTTCTGATTAATTAATTGCTTGATGTGATCTGGAATTACAGTTGCAATGTCATTGAATCTCCAAGCATTATCCTGCCAAACATCTTTAATGTTAGTATTGATATCATGTATGTTAACATAGTCAACTTTGTTGCATAATCGTTCCCCATCTAACCAAGGATCATAGAAAAAGGAAGCCATACCATTACCAATACGTAAATCATACCCAGGAGTTAATTTCTCTTTGGCTTTAGCCATTGAATTCCAAAAATGGGACCCTGTAATATTAGCACAATTAAGAAAGTAGTTTTGAACACCATACCTGGAGTGTAGGATATTAACCCAAAGTTTGTCTTTATTATGAATCATATCCCACACTGTTTTACCCAAAATAGCTATGTTTTGGTTTCTAGCTGATCTCACAGCTAAACCCCCATCATGTTTAGGTCTAGTAACCCTGTTCCAACTGATTAGGTGAAGTCCTCTGCCCTCATTACTGCTCCAAAGGAAATTTCTAGCTATGTTGTCTATTCTATTGCAGATCATCTCCGGAAGCCATTGAATTTGCATAGGATATTGAGGAATGGAGTTAAGAACAGATTTGACTAGGGTCAGTTTACCTGCACGATTCAACATATTTTTCTTCCAGGAAGAGAATTTGTTATTAAGACTATCAATAATAAAATTGTAATCCTGATTAGTCCGTCTACCAGCTTTGATCATGAACCCCAAGTATTTACCCAAATCATTGGTAAATTTAATGGCAGATATAGATGTGAACTTATCTTTTATTATGGAAGAAACTCTCTTGGTGGTAAAAGCCCTTGATTTATATGTGTTGACTTTTAGACCAGAAGCTTGACAAAATTTATTTAGAATATCATTCATTAAACGCACTTGAGAAGCCTTACCTTTCATGAAAAGTAGAGTGTCATCTGCAAAAAAGAGATGAGATAAAGTAGGCCCCTGCTTAGAGATTTTAATTGGTTTCCAACAACCATTATCTACACTCTCAGTAATAGTCAAAGAAAGTCTTTCCATTACAAGAACAAACAAATATGGTGAAAGAGGATCACCTTGCCTTAAGCCTCTGGTAGGAGAAAAAGAAGGTAACTTATTACCATTCCATAAGAGAGAAAGCGTAGAGGAAGAGACACAAAACATGATAAGGTTTACAATAGAGTTTGGAAATCCAAAAAGGTATAGAGTTTCCTTAAGAAAATCCCAACTGACTCTATCATAAGCTTTTTCCAAGTCAAGTTTAAAGACTAAATCTCCCTTTTTCTTTTTGGACTTGTGCATGTAGTGAATTATTTCTTGTAAGATAATTGCATTTTCAGCTGTACCTCTTCCAGGGATGAATGCACTTTGCAAAGGCCCAATGATATTGGTAATAAAAGGCCTAATTCTTTGAACAATGACTTTAGTAAGAATTTTAAAAATGACATTGCATAGGCTAATAGGTCTGAATTCTCTAAAGCTATTAGGAATATCAGTTTTAGGAATTAAAATGATCAAAGTTTCAGCAATTCTATGATCCAAATATCCCTTGATAAAAGCATCTTGAACAAAGTTAAAGACATCATTCCCCACAATATGCCAATATTGTTTAAAGAAGATAGGTTGAAACCCATCAGAGCCAGGAGCTTTAAGTGGTTTCATGGAGTTAAGAGCTGCAAAAACCTCATCCTTGGTAATAGGACGCAAAAGGTTATCCACACCTGCATTAGGTAAAATAGGGTGATTTGTATTGTTATAAGATATAGGTACCTGCTGATTATGTGGGGAGAAAAGCTCTTTGTAGAATTTAACAACTTCTTGAAGCACTTCTGGATCATCACACCTTTCTCCATTAGGAAGTATAAGGGACTGAATTTTATTCCTCTTCCTCCTTATGATTGTCTGGGTATGAAAATACCTTGTATTTCTGTCACCAAATTTCACATGAGCTTCTCTGGACTTCCGGTACCAATGTAACTCCTCTTGTTCCAATATTTTGTTGTATTCTTTTATGAGATCATCTTGGAGATAAACAAGACCCACAATGTCAACTTCCTCCAATTTTTTCTGGATTCCCTGGATGCCCTTTTGTAAAATATGTTTCCTGCGCTTTAAGTGCCCAAAAACATCAGTGTTAAATTTTATAGAATCTTTTGTTACATCATCAATAGATTGCATAATATTGTTGACCCTTTTCCAAGCTTGAGAGACTACGTTTAAGTAATCATTGTGAGTAATCCAGGCTGCTTCGAAACGGAAGGGTCTAACACCTCTGATTTGCTACCCCTTACTGATTTTCAATAGAATGGGACTGTGATCAGAGTGTAATCTGCACAAATGTTCTGCAAAAGCATTTTGAAAATTTAAGTGCCAATCAATATCTCCAAGAGCCCGGTCTAAAATTCTAGAAATTAGTTTATTTCCCTCGCATCTTCTTTGCCAGGTAAACTTATTTCCTACTGTATGAACTTGGACAAAATTGCAGTTGTCAATCATGTCTCCAAAGTAGGCTACCCGAGAAGGATAGAAACTACCACCCTGCTGATCACTAGACAAAAGAATTTCATTAAAATCACCAATAATAAGCCAAGGATTATTAATAATGTTCCTTAAATTAGTAAGGTAGTTCCAAGTGTCAATTCTGACAGTAGGGATAGGACTAGCATAAATACCAGTACAAACCCATTCAAAAGGTCCCTTAGAAATTGATAGAGTAATACAATGAGGATGGTGACCCAAGACAGTAATTGAATAAGGCTGATTAATCTTGGTTAGAGCCCAAAGCCCTCCTGAGTGACCATTAGCTTCAATAATATAAGAGGGATGGTAACCACACCTAGTCCAGAAAGAATTAGTTTTAGAGAACTGAATGTGAGTTTCCATACAAAAGAAAACATTAGGATTATGTTTAGCAAGAAGATCTTTTAAATGCCGTTGACTAGTGGGATTACCAGCCCCTCTGATATTCCAAGACATCAAAGAAAAGTCCTTAAATTCTGTATTCATTGTAGTCATAGATAAATGATAAAAGAAAATATTGAGAAAAGGATACTGAACTTTAGTTCTCATCAGGAAGAGGTGTTTCATTGACCAGATCCTCATCTTCATCCAAATCATTATTTGTGCTTTCATCCATGTCAATTTCATCATCATCTGAATAATTGCCTTGCTGATCAGGTGGTTTATTTTCTTGATTTAAAATTCTGTTATTGTGTTCCTGATTCTGTTCCAAGCTTGGCTCACAGGTCCGATTAATGAGAGAAGTCCTTGCTGGATCATGATTGTGTACCTCCACTTGATGTAGTTGCTGAGGTGGAGTATGTTCATTGTGATTTTGCACACGGTCACTGCTTTGCTTGATTGCAGGCTGTGTTTTTTATTTGCCTTTATTTGCATTAGCAATTAGTTGACCAATATCAAAGATGATTGGGGGTGCCACACGTGGCCCCTTTTTCCTAATCCATTGATTTTTGCTTCCTTGACTTGGACCGTTACTTTGATCATGGTTTTTGTCATTTAAATTAATCTTGTCCAAGAAGTCAGCTAACACATTAAAAGAATTAATTTTAATGTTATTGCGTCTCTGATTTGTAGGGTGAGACTGATTCTTCTTTCCATAATTGGTAGAACGTTTTCTCCTTGTAACCGTTAGCCATTCACCATGCGGAGATTCCTCTGCATTAAAATCATTGTTAGTCGTTAAAATAATTCCATTATTAGAATTGTTACCGTTTTTTTGTATCCGTTTCTGATCATTTGCGCCGCCTTGCTCCGCTGCGGGAGGTTGCTGGGTGGCCGAAGTTGAAAGATTAACTCCATGAACATGCATATGCTGTTTGGTGCATTCTCTGCTCAGATGGCCATAGCAACCACAAATGGAACAAAGAATATGAAGACCTTCATATTCTATTCATATTCTATTTTATACCGGTGATCACGAATTTTAAATTTTCCAACAACTGGCTTATTTAAATCGATTTCCACACACACACGTGCAAACCTCCCACGTTCAACTTGCAATGTGTTAGTATCCACTCTGACAAGCTTTCCTATAGCTGCAGCCATAGCCAACAAGAAACTTTCATCATACCAAGCTAAGTTTAGGGAAGGAACACGTACCTATACCATTGTATTATGAACTTTAGCTTCAGAAGATACAAAATCCGGAGTCCAAGAGGACACTGCAAGGTAGTGGTCGAATAACATCCATGGACCTCCATTAACCACTTTATCTTTATCTTCTCGTAAATCGAACTTAACCATAAAAAAGCCATTATCAACATCCATGATTTCAAACCCTCTTGACAACTTCCATAATTTAGGAAGTCTGTCACGCATGGTGTTGTAGCCAACCATTTTCCCTAGGAGTTTGATTATCAGAGCGTCATACCATGGTTCACATAAATCTTCGAAAACCTTGTCGTCAACATGAACAACGAGAAGTAGACGATTGCCTCCCTCCAATGTAATCTTCACCAAGTTTTGGGCTAAAAGATCAGATTTAGGACGTTGTAATGGTGGAACTTTGTTTCCTAAAACTTTATCTCGAAAAGAAATTTCTCCTTAAGCTTGTCTGGAGGTTTCTCCGGTGGGATCACTGGAGGATCTTCACGGCTTGCTGAAAATTCAAACCTTTCCATCTTCACAGGAGTGTGTTTGAAAAAAAAAAGAATGTGTTAGATGATAGATTAAATATTAAAAAGAATTTTTATTAGAGGAGATATTAAATATCAATATAAGGTTTTATCATAGATTATCTTTTTCTTAAATAAATTTTTTATTATTTGCTTAAAAAATTTGAAAAATAATTTTGATTGTATTGGCATAATAAATTCTATGACCCGCTTGAACCAAATCGAACCAACATGTTCTTGATTGGTTCGGGTCGGGTCGGGTCACTTACAGAAAAATTGCAAAGTCGAAACCAAGTCGAACCAAACAATTTTATTTAATTCAGATTTATTTTTCCTAAAGAACCGAACCAAATCGACCCGTGAACGCCCTTACCTTACTTCAATTTTTATGTGCTTAACTAAAGAACCGAACCAAATTGTGTGTTTTACTTGACCAATCTATGTGTTATATATAATTAACCAGTTTAATAAAAGAAATAACCATGCACAAAAGTATACAAACATAACCATGATCAGTAACATCCAATGAACCATATACAGATTCTGACTTAACCAACTTTTGTGTGTATCAGAGCTACATACAAGTTATTATAATCTAGGTCTCTATGCTTAATCAAAACCTTTCAAGTCTATCCACACAAACAAACAAATCACTCACCTTTAAGCGCCCGTTTGATGCACAGGATAAGAGACAGAATATGATAATTTTATCCTATCCTATCACTTATCATGTGTTTGTTGCACCAATATGACATGATAATTTTATCTTGTTGCTTATCCTATCCTATCCTTCTAGTGTAATTCTTATTCTGAAGGGGGAGCTGAGTTAGGGAGTGACGAGATAGGATAGGATAGGATAAAATAAAAAAATTTCTTCCTAATTTATCCTCTCTTTCTCTCTCCTCCCTCTCTCTCCTCTCTCCCCCCTCTTTCTCTCTCCCCCCTCTTTCTCTCTCCTCTCTCCCCCTCTTTCTCTCTCCTAAGACATCGTAAATCCACCTTCAACAACTAAGTCCCTCGCACGAATGTTTTATCATACTAGTATCACACGAATATTTTTATATATTGAAATATAAAAATATAAATTCAACATAAATAAATAAAAGTAGGATATTTAATTGATAAAATATTACTTTCTGATGATAAAAAAATTAATTAAAAAGCTATTTCAATTTTTAGTTGTAAAAACCTCAAAACTTTATCTTATCATTAAAAATTCTTGTTTATTTTCTACAGGTCCTATCTAGGAATTTTGGGGCTTTAGGCAAAAATTAAGACATAGACTCGTGTTAATATAGACTAATAATTTTGATGTTATTTTTTTTACTTTTTAAGCTGCAAAATTATTTATTTAAGTTTTATAATCAAGTAATTCTAACATCTCACTCTTAATAGATGATATAACCAATTCATTCAATCTATCTTGTAGCATAATTGACCTTAAATATGATTTAATCAATTTTAATTTTGAAAAACTACTTTCAGCGGTCGTGATAGTTACAGGTAATGTTAATAATATTCTATAAGCAATGTATGCATTTGGAAAAAGAACCTAATCTTTTTATATAATTCAATAATTTTAATGGTGTGTTAATTTCATTTGTTAGAATTTCTTTCAATAAATTTAATTATGAAAAAACAAATCAAGACCATCAATATCAGAATGGTCCTCAAAACTCAAAATCTTTTCAAGTTTGATACAATATTTTTTCAATTCATCTTCCCCTAAAGTTTTAAATTTATTTGAATCAAATAAAAAATCAAACATGTTTTCATATTCTAAAAATTGTTCAAATCGACTCTCAATAGAAGAAATAAACTGATCAAATATATACAAAAATAATCAATGCGATCCAAAAATTGTAATTTGTAAATGTTCATTCAATTTCAATTCAATCAATCAATTACTTTATAAAAAGCAAAGAAATGAGTGAAATGATCAAACCTACTGATATGCTAGCAACGCGTGTGAGTGTTCACTTGATGTCACTTGGAGTTGGTCACTTAGTGTGGGATTATACCAATTCACAAATTAGAATATGATTCTAAGAAAACTGAAAAGTCAAATAATTACTTGAATATAGTAGTAGAGAATTGAGAATAGAGAGAATGAGAAAGAGAGAGACTAGAGAGGAAACAGAGAGGTTGAAGATTCGTAAAAGACAAAAGTAAGCAATGACTATTTTTTTTGTCAAATATAAGTAAATTGCATTAATGTGGTAACCGTACAAGTAGCCAATAGATTATAGGTTGAGCAATACTACCGATACAAGGAAACTCACCGTTGAGTGTTGAGTGACTTTTCATTTACAAAAACTAATAAATGGGTCGTGGACTTTTAAGTAACATAACTCATAAAAAAATATATAAAAGATGTAAGATATGAGCCTTATAAATATTAGGTCATATCTCAAATATTATTAATTTTTAAAAAAATTATTTATATCAATAATACTACTATTAAAAAAATTGGGAGCCTTATAAATTTGGGGGCTCTAGGCAATGACCTTAATTGCCTTGTTGAGAGCCTGTTTGGGTGGAACTTATGCAGAAGTACTTCTAGGTGAAAAAAAATAGCATGAATCAAAGATGTCAAATGTCATAAGTTAAAATTAATCTTTGTAGACCATCTATTCCAAAAACTCTCCCATTTAACTTCTCCAAAAGTAACTAATTTTAACTTATGGAGAAGTTAAATGCATTTTACCTTTTTGATTCCTGCTGTTTTTTTTTCAACTAGAAGTACTTCTGCAAAAGTTTCACCTAAACAGGCTCTGAATGTCCAACCCTGATTTTCTATTAATTGAAGAAATTAAAGTACTGGTTACATAAATTAAAAATTTTAAAAAATATTTTTATTAAATAATTAATTAAAAGTATTGATTTGAAAACTTCAAAATATGTTTCACAGAATAAAAAAGAAATTATATATTAAAAAGGAGAGTATACGTTGAATGTTTTTTACTCTTAAAATAGTGATTTAAATTTATTATATGAAATTAAATGAGCCTTGATAAAGAACTGAAAATTATAATTAACAAATATAATTATAATAGTATTTTTAAATTTAGTTGAACTTAAATATATATTAAATAAAAATTAATAAAAATACCTAAATTTTTAGAAAATTATGCATAATTAATTTAAATAAATAAATACTTAACATCTATGGTCATATATATTTAAGGAAATATAAAAAATGCTTTGTTCTAGAGCACGTGGGTTTCATTTTATTTAATTTTAAAGAGTTCATAATTGAGTTGGTGAGTTGTGACATCATGCTTCTATCTTTTCTTATGTTTTTTCGGTAAAATATGTATTTCTGTCCGTATATTATTTTATGAATTTTGATATTTATCTCTGCTTTATAAATTTTTTATTTTATATTTTTAAAACACCTTAATTTTATTCATGATCTTAATTAATCATATTAAAATGCTGATTAGATTAATAGACTTATACATGTAACTGAATAAGGCTAGAGAGTATTGATTAAGATATTTTAAAATATATGAATAATAATAATATAAGACAAAACTTTTATAATTGAGCAACAAGATCAGAGTTTAACAAAAATAAAAGGACTATATATGTTACCTTTTCTTTTTTATTATTACATCCTTATTATAATAATAGATTATAATATATTATAACCTGCGTGACCCTCGTGGTAGAATCTCGTGGTTCTTAATTTTCAATATAATACTTTCACCGCACATTATATTGTCCTACCAGTAGCGGTGGCTGATGGGTGTGAGCGAGCCAAGCTAAGCTAGTGAGATTGATTTCTATTCTCTGTCTCAGTCACAAACGCAAGCACATAGAGCTGAGCATATTAGGAATTATATCGATCATCAATGAATCTGACCCCAACTACAATTGCTATTAGCACTGTGATTGCTACGGTACTGATATGGTGGATTTGGAGCGCACTGAACTGGGTGTGGTTCAGACCAAAGAGCATAGAAAAGCGTCTCAAGCAACAGGGTCTCCAAGGCAATTCCTACCGCCCTTTAGTTGGAGACATCAGAGATATGGTTAAAATGATCAAGGAAGCCAAATCCAAACCCTTGGATCCTTACTCTAACAACATTGCGCCCCGTGTATTGCCTTTCGTTGTCCACACCATCGCTAAATACGGTTAGTTAGTTAGTTAGTTACTCCAACGAATTTACCAATTTCTATTATTTATTTTCTAATTAATTAATTAATCCCATCTGAACAACAGGTAAAAATTCATTTATGTGGCTTGGACCAAGACCACGGCTATTCATCATGGATCCAGACAAAATCAAAGAAATCGCTAATAAGGTGTATGAATTTCAAAAGCCCGATACGAGTCCACTTTCAAGCTTCTAGCATCAGGCTTTGCAAATTATGATGGCGACAAATGGGCTAAACACAGGAGGATCGTCAGCCCAGCATTCAATGTAGAGAAACTCAAGGTTAGCACTTAATTATATTTAATTTGGTGTTTGTTGTTTAATTGCTCATGTAATTAAGTAATTATGATTATTGAAAATTTCCACAGCTGTTGGTACCGATATTTTGCCAATGCTGCGATGATATGATCAGCAAATTGGAGAGTGTGGTATCTTCGTCTAATGGGTCATGTGAGTTAGATATATGGCCTTTCGTCCAAAACGTTTCAAGCGATGTACTCGCTCGCGCAGGCTTTGGAAGTAGCTATCAGGAAGGAAAAAGAGTATTCGAACTTCAAAGGGAAATGCTTCAACATACAATGACACTTTTTAAGTTTGCTTTTATTCCAGGTTACAGGTAAGTAATTAAATTTTGCAACTCAAGTTTTGATGCATAATTAAAGTAACAAACAACATTATTCAGGTTCCAGGAGAATGAAAGCATATATGTAATGATATGGTTAATTCTTTGGTAGGTTTCTGCCAACATATACCAACAGGAGGATGAAAGCAATTGACAAAGAAATTCGAGGATCACTTATGGGTATCATCAACCGAAGATTAAAAGCAATGGATGCAGGGGAGCCAACTAACAATGACTTATTAGGCATACTTTTGGAATCAAATTACAAGGAATCTGAAAAGAGTAATTCTGGTGGAGGAATGAGTTTAAGGGATGTAGTCGAAGAAGTTAAGCTGTTTTACTTGGCAGGGCAGGAAGCAAATGCAGAGTTGCTGGTTTGGACTATGTTGATACTAAGCAAGCATCCTGATTGGCAGGCAAAGGCGAGGGAGGAAGTTTTCAAAGTGTTTGGTAATGAAAAGCCAGATTATGATAAGCTAGGTCAACTTAAAATTGTAAGTAAGCCTCACATAATTAAATTTGATGATGGTCCAGTTTGGATACAAAGAATTTTTAGAAGATAAAATTAGAAGGAATCAAAGAGGTTAAATGAATTTAACTTCTCTAAAAGTTGAAATTAGTTACTTATAAATAAGTTAAATGAGAGAGCTTTTGGAGTAGGTGGGCTACAAAGACTAATTTCAATTTACGGAAAAGTTAAATGCATTTGACCTCTTTGATTCATTCTATTTCTTTTGACCTATAAATACTTCTGCACAAGTTTCATCCAAACTGGCCCGATGAATTATAGCGCTACTCACTTTCACTTTCACCATGATCACTCACTCTTCATGAAACAGGTGTCGATGATTCTACAGGAGAGTCTCAGACTATACCCACCAGTTGTTATGTTCGCTAGATATCTTCGTAAAGATGCAAAACTTGGTGAGTTAACAATTCCTGCAGGAGTGGAGCTAGTAGTACCTGTGTCAATTTTACACCAAGAAAAGGAGTTTTGGGGCGATGATGCTGGGGAGTTCAAACCAGAAAGATTCTCTGAAGGAGTCTCAAAGGCAACAAATGGCAAAGTCTCTTACTTGCCATTTGGATGGGGCCCTCGACTCTGCATAGGACAGAACTTTGGTTTGTTAGAAGCAAAAATAGCTTTGTCCATGATCCTGCGACATTTCTCCCTTGAACTGTCCCCTTCATATACTCATGCTCCATCCTTTATCATTACTCTTCAGCCTGAGCGCGGGGCTCATATCATTTTACGTAAACTCTAGAGTGCACTTTAATTAGTCGTTACCAAATAAGCCAGTTAATTAGCCTTCTTTATTTGAAACCTGTTTGCATGTTAAGGAGTATGTTACATTAATTAATTTTGCTATTCCTGCTAGTATGTTACGAAGATGATAAATCTAAACTTGTTTCCTACTGTACTGTATTCCATCACTAGTTTATGCATTATTAATGTCAATAATCAATTATCCCAAAAGCTTAAGCTATTATATAAAGAACACATGAATGAATATATTTCTAACAATCCCCTTCATGCAAGAGCCCACTCAGTTTGAAGTGTGGACAATACACAGGCTCACCTAACTTGTGTTGAATTTAAACTTTTTTTATTGGAATAATGTGGACAATAAGGATCGACCTGGTACCATGTCAAGAACCAATTATTTCGAAAGTTTAAGCTATTGGGTAAAGAACACATGAATGAATATATTTCTAACAGTTAAAATCCCTGTGTCTCTCATTAACAACGCCACCTGCTACTTCATGGGAAGGGCAAAATGTAAATAATGCATAAAAAAGAACAAAGATATAATACTTCATCAATTACAGGAATTGGGAACTTATCCAAGAATGCAATTTTGTTTAAGGCCCTATAATCAACACAATACTGCCATTCTCCATCTTTTTTCTTTTTTTTTGGTCAACTGAAAGATGGATTCCAATAAAAAGGCCAGGAGATACAAGGCCCAAGGCAGCCAAAACAGAGGCACTAAGAAAAGGGATGCAGCCTTGGAAAAAAACCGAGAACAGAATCTAAAGCTAGATTCTCGGGTGTACTTGTCTTAACTAAGTACAAGTAAGAAACCCTAAACTAGTAAGACCAACAGACTTTCTAACTTCTAACTAGAGTTAGGGTGTAGCTCCTTGTGAATGAGACGCAGCAAAGGGGGGTGGGGGTTGAAGATCCAATCCACCGGGAGAGTACCTATGATGGAAGCTTTGGCTAGGAGTTGGCAACTTCATTACCTTCTCGTGGGAGACCAAGTGAATCTGCACTGCTCAAAGGAAGTTTTTAAGTTGAGTATGTCCTGGATAATAACCCCAATTTCTCCCACTTTCTCTTCTTGTCTACAAGCTGAAATCACCCATAGATTATCAGATTCAAATAAACACTTGCTCTGTTGGCAGATTATGGGCTAAGATCATCCCTTCTCTAAGGGCCAATGCCTCTGCTGTTAGCGGGTTAAAGGATGGAACTCTCTTGGTTAGCCCAACTACAATGTGACCAGAGGAATCTCTAATGATAGCTGTTATGGCCGTGAAGTGCTTCTGAGGATCCCAGTTGGCATCAACGTTACACTTGAAAGTCCCTGGTCGTGGGGGTCTCCATGGAGCCGGAGCTCTGACATTTCTTGTATGTATACCTCTACCTCCACCTGCCTGATTAAGCTCTTTAGCCACTGTATTGTAGAACTTTGTTGTCTGTGCTTCTGTTTGGTGAATGATAGAAATAGGATTTAAATTTTGGCCCCTGAAAACTGAATTGTTTCTGCACTTCCAAATATTCCAGCACATAAGACTTAGGTAGGTAAGCATCTTGTGTGATTCGTGGCTGTTAGCATTTAGGGCCTGGAATTGTATTAGAAGCCAGGAGTCAAACCTATTGACATTGGTTGGGGAGGGAATTAATTGTAGGATAGAGCCAAACCATGTTGGGGTGACCCAAGGGCAATGTAACATTGCATGCTCAGTAGTTTCAGGCTCAGACCCACAGATAGTACACAATCTATGTTGTGATATCTTCCTCCTGTAAAGGTTATCCTTGACTGGTATAGCATTATGAGCAGCTCTCCAGAGAAAGAATTTAACCTTTTGTGGTACCTTTAGATTCCATATAGCTTGCCACATGTCTGGCATAGGGTTAAGGGATGATGAGGGATTGTGGTTCACTTGAATGTGGTTTTTGGCTCGATGATACCCGGTTTTTACAGAGTATTCCCTTGAGGTTGAATAGGGTTAGAATATAGACTCACACTAGCCTTATAACACATAAAACCAACATATCACTTACTAATTTTTCTATTCCAGTCTTTTGATAATGAGGATACTTGTATGACCTCAAATTGGGAATGTCAGCCCCTTCCTTCAACACAATAGCATAATCTTGTCTCCTGGATGGTGGTAAGCCTTGAGGTCGATCCCTTGAGTACTTCCTTAGAATCGTCCAAAATCTTTTGAATTCCTTGTGGAATGGTGTCCCTAGCATCATATTCTTTAAGAGACTCCTTACATTCTAAGAAAAATCCTTGGCCCTCATCTCGTAGAGGCTTAACTATTGCCCAAAAAGAAGCTTCAATTCTGGAAAATGTTGTTTCACCCTTCAATACCATGGTTCCTTTACTAGCGGGCAATTTCAAGGTGAGGTCCTTGAATTTGGGTCTAATTTCTCCCAATCTGGCTAACAGCTCCATTCCCAACACTACATCCACACCCCCTAAATCAGATACGAAGAAATCCTGCTGAATCTTTAACCTTTGAATTTGTAGTATCAATTGATGACAAACCCCTGTACACTTGATTTTTCTTCCATCTCCAACCTCGCCTGTATAAGTTGTTGTTTCAGTCATAATAAGTTGTTTTTCTCTCATCAAGGAAGATAATATAAAATTGTGGGATGCTCCACAATCCACTAACACTGTCACCCTTCCCGATTGATGGCTTTAATTGGTCAGGCTTTGAAGTGGCAGCATCATCAAGGTGAAATGCTTTATCATTGTGATGATCCAACATCCGGGGTATTTAAACTATTACATCTCGACCGGAACTGAGCTCAATATCTGAGCAAGGAGCGTCTTCCTTGCAGTCATAAGACCTCGCCATTTAATCTTCATGTCTTATTAGCAAATAGTCAAAAGGTTAATTTTATCTTTCTTTTCATTTCCTTTTTCCTCTTTGGTCAGAGACCTAGGAAAATCCTCTTATGAAGTGGAATATAAAGTGCATGATAATGATTGGGAAAACATGTGAAAATACGTGATAACCTTGTTATCTCATTCAATGAAAGTTAAGGCATAACCCAAATTCCCACAAATCCTTAAACCCAAACCCTAGAATAGAATTCCAAGAGCAACATATTACTTAATCAACACACACACACACACGCACACACATAGACACATGAAGCGTATCAGGTGAGAGAAGTGTTTTATTGTGAGAGATGAGAGGAGCCATTTTCATCCCTTGGATTAAAATATACAGTTAAGATACGATTATTTTTTAAAATAGCGCATACCCCTTTTTTCCTCACACGCTTATGACTTACAGTTACACCTTTTTAATTTTTATCCCTATTCTCACGCATTCACCACTATAACGCTCCCAGAGCACCAATCAACGAAATTTTTTACCCCAGCAAACCATATCCATGCCTGACTATATATAAGTTTAGATAGGACATAATTTTTAATATTTTAGTTTTCTTTCTCATTACTATATTAGCTCTTAGAATTGATTGAGAAGATGGGTGTTTAGTTTTTTATCGAATTAGTTTTTCACCTTCGCTATATTTGTATACTTACTCCTATCAATTGCCTTATTGAAAGTAAGGGGGAATGGTTCTTTCAGCGAGAAGAACGTGTAAGAGGCCGACGTTAATTAATTTTATATTTAAATCTCAATTGTTTATTTTAATCTAAGGGATGGAAATGGCTCCTCTCACCTCTCACAATAAAACACTCCTCTCACCTAATACGCTCCCTATATATATATATCCTAGGACAAACATAAACCAACATCAAGCAATCACAAGAAAATAGGAATGGGATTAGAGAAAATGGGTCATTTAGGGTTTTCCACACAAGATGAGAGTGGGTGATTGGATTACACTAACCTCCAAGAGCAACCAATGGGATCCTTGAGGGGTTTTGATCTTCCTTCTCTTGTGAAATCAACCTTCAAGCCTTCTCTCTTATCCTTTCCTCTCTAGAGCACAAAGGGGTATGAGTGGTGTTTTAGAAATGGGGTCCAAATGACCCTTGAAAAGCTTTTAAAAAAACTTATTCGCGTGTTTTGCTCAAGCAAAATATTTTCGCTTGAGCGAAAATCAGACAGTGGTATTTTGTTTGAATTTCACTTGAGCCAAAATATTTCGCTCAAGCAAAAACCAGGCAGAAGCAAACCCCCTGCTCTCTTCCTGAAATTCACGTGAGTGAAAATCCTTGCTCAAGTGAATTTATCAGACATTCTTCACTGATATTTTCACTCAAGTGAGAGGATTTTCGCTAGAGCAAAAATAAGCCAATGTTGAATTCTATGAATTCAATTTCCATTCACTCGAGCGAACCAACTTTCACTTGAGCGAAAAATGGACATTATTACCTCCTTTTTAACAGTCCTTAACCTTTTCCAACCTAGTTCTTTTTATGAAAACCTCTTCTTATTACAATTTCACTTATGACAGTGAAGTTTAAAATTTGGAATGTTACAACTACCATATATATTGCTACTTTTTATATTTCCAAATCTTAAACACTTATCACATTTGTTGCATTTCTTTTCTTTATAATAAGCTCTATTTAACTTACCTAATTCACTCCAACTTTTTCAATGCATTTTCGCTTTATGTCGCTCTTTGGATGGTTTTTCCTCCTTTTCTTCTTCATGGATTGATATTTTGACGTTTTTGGATGGTAGAAATGGAGCCCTTAATTATCTTTCCTCTTTTCTTTTTGCCCTCTCAAGTAGCCCTTAATTATGTTTCCTCTTTTCTTTTTCCCCCTCAAGTATCATTTGCGGGTGATGTATAGTGAGTGGTTATTGAGTCTTTTTTGGCTTTAATGAAAAAGTTCAAAATGGCTTAAGGAGTAGGCAATAGGTGAAACGATTACAATATTGTTATTACCCATCTTTTAAGGTGTGTGCGGGAATACATTTAATCTATTTTTTTTTTCTTTTTTCCATGGGTGTTGTGTTTTCCCTTTTCACCTTGAGGTCATGAAAGAATTCAAAAGTCACCACCTTGTGATATGAGTCTCCTTTATTCTTGCTGAAGAGAATATATGGGATTGTTGGTGTAAGCCCTAGAGGCCAATGATATATTGACCCCCTTTTAGTATACAATATATGTCATGTTAATTATAAAAGGCTTATTTATTATATTAATTAATTAATATGATAAAGTCCTTAGAATGACCTGTTTGTGGCTGCAAGATATCAAGTTTGACTTGATAGTGAGATTCTATATGCTACATTAGAACGTGATTCTCAAATCATCCCTGGTCAAGTATTATTGTGAAAAGGACAAAAATGATACGTCGAGACTAATATGTGAGTAGATTGATGACCATGTCTCATTGGTCATGGATATGTGATAACAAATCTTTTACATAGGTACGCATTAAAGGGGTTTAGTGGTGTACCGGGTTGACCTACCATGGGAATGCTACATTGATTATTGTGTATGTCATTAGCGATTCTCATAGTGATAATGGTGTATGGGGTCCTTTGACCTAATGTCATTATGGTTCTCAACATGAGGATTCGTATGCTTTGGTGTCTGATAAGTGAAAAATAGTTGATAAATTAGTATATATTTTATTTCACTTATCAAGGACAAAATGGTAATTTTACCCCATATTTATCCATTTTTATTTAATATTTAATAATTTGTATTTATTAATCCTAGTTTTGAATTTGATGCTATTTTAAAAAATTTATTGCTGATTTTTGCAGGATTATTGCAAAGATTCAATTCAGAAATTAAATGGCATTAAATAGGGAGGATTTATGCAAGATTGGAGATTGATTGAGGACAATTAATTAAAGATTTGAAGAGGATTTGAATCATTAATGAGGAGATAGAGCCAATCAATCAAAGATATTGCAGACAAGCTTCCCAAATAAACAAGGATTGCACAATAAATACAAAGATATCAGAGAACAAAGGGAAACAAGGAAGGACAAACAAGCGAAAACCAGTCTAGGGGAGAGATCAACAATTTAAAAGAGGAAAGTTGAAGTTGCAGACGCTAGTCGCGCTTCACCCCGCGCTATAGTGCAGGTGAAGCGCAACTCCCTGGAACCTGCGCTACAGCCCGCGCTGTAGCGCAGCTTGAAGCGCAAAACACGCAGATCACGCCCTAGTTGCTGTTTTTAAAAGGATCTCTTCCCAAATTTGCTTTGTCTTTCCTAAACTATAAATAGAAACCTCTTGCATCAGGTTAGGGAGACAGTCAGTAACGCAGAATAGATAGTCATTGTAATTCATTGATTATGTATCAAGGCTAAGTTTAGAGTAGGAGAGGAGGAGCGTTTCACGAGGATTGAAGATGGTGACAACGTCTTCAATGGTTTGTATGGCTACTTCATGTAGTTAACTCTCCAGTAGGATTGGATGTAATCGATTCTATCCTTGAGTGTATATAAATGCTATATTATTGTGTCAATAAGGTCCCTATCTATAATGGTGGTAGTCTTATTCTGTGTTTATTCCTAATTCCCACGCTTGCGTCTGGAGTTATAGGCTAGTTTGTAATTAACGTTGCGACTAGGATCGAGTTTGGGGGAGCCTAGACATAGGAAACTCAACCTCTGATTGAATAAGATTACTCGGTGCTCTGTGATTGAAACATGGGCGTTTCTAATGAGCGATGGGTAGTGTGAGTACTCTAGCGAAGGGCGTTCACAGGGCTAAGCCTTAGCATCGATAGCAAGAAGTTAGTTGATTATGAATCCAGGACCGGAACATGGATGTATCTTAGTGAGTGATGGGTAGTGACAGTACTCTAATGAAGGGTGTGTCCACAGGATGAGGCCTCGTTTATCAACTAGTTTCTTACAAATGGAATAATAAAATAAAGAGAAAAATAAGCCGAGGGTAAGTTTGTCGCTTGGGAGAGCCCGCATGGATTACCTTTGAGTGTGAGGGGCGCCTGGTAACTCAGGGTCATTAGCAATAAAGTTTGTCTACATATTTTATAGAGTATACCAACACAAATAAGTAGTCTTTATATGCACAATGGGTGTGATGAGATGAAATCCAATCCTGATCCAAGTAAAGTGTCTCTAACTCTTCCTTTCTAATTCTATTATTATTAAATCAGTTCTTTACATACAACAATTCTCTCTAAACTATTGCTTTCTATTGATAAATACGATTTCGATCTACATAAATAACTGTTCCCTGTGGATACGATCTTTTACTTACTATTATACTGCTGGATTTGTGGTTCGCTTGCCAGAAACCCATCAGTGCCATCAAACGTCATGCCTAACCCGATGACTATAAAGGTGGTTACCGAGTATGCCACAAATCATGTGGAGGGATGGGAGTGACTAGATGAGATTTGCCCCTCCCACATAATTGGAGTTATATCTTGGGCCCATTGATTAAATGAGACTATAAAGTGCATGGTCGTGCCCAAATAATGTTAGTGTGTGGTATTAATATTATTTGCTATACATCTACTTAGGAAATCAGGAAACCGAGATTGAACTATACAAGGATGACACCTTCCATGCCTTGTGTTTAATCTAGATATGTGAACAAAGGGGTTATACATACATGGTAACATTGGTCGCAGATTGGTTATATGTCAAATCATATTGACATTCCTGTTATTTGGGTAGTAGCGATGTTTTGCTACATATCATTCGTTACTTGTAATATTAAAATAAGATTTTAATGTTACTACCAACATAATGGGAACCTACAGGGTCACACACTTAGAATGGGTTGACTCGGACATTGAAGTCATCAGATGATTTTAATTGGGCTTTTAATTAGATTAAAGGTCCATGTGATGTGGAGCTCATTTAATAAGACTAAATGGGCCAACCCATTAGTTTAGGCCTACACATTGGTAGGTATCACTAAAGCCTAATACTCACTATGAGGGTTAGCCACCACAATATATAAAATGTATAGATGGTAGCTAAAAAAAAGTTGATTACTTTAATACTCCAAACACTAAAAGAAGAAATAGGTTTTCTCAAAATCATATCATCATCCCTCATAATGAGAATTTCATCCTAAAAAACATTCTTCAATTACCTATGATTATTTCTATACACTGTTGGTTTCAATAATCCCAATCTTGTGTTGTTTGTCATGATTTCCATATATTCCTTATCACTTAACAGTGAAATTTTAAACTCATCTATTGCATCCTTTGTGTAGTAATGGTTATTGGTTTTGGTGTCCATTTCCTTGTATATTTGTTGGGCTATGTATATTATTCGTATTGGGTATTGGGTTCTGACTCTATTATTTTTTTCAGGTATTTTTTAAGGAATTTTTTCCGTATACTCTTCTTTTGCCTTTGTTTGTTTGTTTTTTCCCTTTAAATTTTCAGTTTGGTTACTTCTTCTTGGTACTTCATTTTCAATATCCAACAATATTTACATTTACATGAGTACTACAGCAGAGAAATTTCAGGTAAATGCTTTGATGTCGAAACCTTTTACATACTTGTCACTTGTACTTTATTTTATGCATTCATCATATTCATTTACACAAACAAGTCAATATCTGGGAACCTCTTTTTCTTTCTTCTCTTCTGCACATGGCTTGCTTTCATGTTATGATTAAGAAATTGATTTGTTCTTAATTGATCTTAAATTCTCACCGGTGGGTTCCCGTGCCAGCAGTTGGCTTTCTTATAAATACTATTAGTGAATAATTTAATATTATATATATACTCTTAAAATATCTTGTCTAATACATCTTGTCATATGTCGTCTCTTATATTTTGTGATTTGTTAAATACTTTAGAACAATGTCTAATCAATGGTGAATTCATTCCAGAGGATAATTCAAAGGTAAGCCTTCTCCGAGGCTTTACTTAAGCAAATGATAGGCTGGTGTTATTTGAAGATAATTTTATATTATTCAAGTTATAATCATTATATATATATATATATACACGTTATATATTATATGATTATATATAGAATATATACAATTATAATTATATAATATAATTATTTTTATTATTCAATAACTTATTATACATATATGAAAATATAATATAATTATATAATAAGTTTCATAGGGGTGGTCCGAGGTAGCAGGTACGGTGGTCCGAGGTGGACTAGGGTGGCTGTAGGCTCTCCGGTGGTCGCTCTGGCACGGGGGTGCGCGGTGGTGTACCTGTAAAGGCACTCCAACGCTTAAGTTAGTGGAGAGTAGGATATGGTGAAGATATTGGTAGAAAAGATTACCACATGCTTGTGGGGGTGATCCCACTTATATAGCCGTGGGATGTTGTGGCAGGAGGGGGCATGGCAGGTGGAGCAGGCACGCCTCCGCCGCCCTTCTCCTGCTAAGGCCGTAATTCTCGGTGGCGTGTGTCAGGTCTTCTCAGCTTTATCGGGGGTGGTAGGGGGTGCATTAAATGTGATGAGACTTGGTAGGTAGGCTACCTCTAGGTCTCTAGTCGTAGGGGTCCGAGGCCTCATTGTGGTGTGGACCACGGACCAATGCAGTAGGCGATCGTCCCTCTTAGGAGTTGTCCAATCGGCCTAAGGTCCAGATTGATAGGTACCTTAGCGGGTTCTTCCACTCGGCCAAGTTGCGGGATTCGATCGTCTCGTGGGAGCCGATGGCTGAGGTCCGGATCAGTTGCCCCTCAGCGTGATGGTGAGCGAGCGGTTCACCATCGGCGATGTCAGTCTGAATGTGTCGATCGGTTCTCTGGGGCTTTGCGCCGGGGTCTGGATCAGTCCCCCCCCTGCGTGATGGTGAGCGAGCGGCTCACCATCGGCGTTTTGTCATCATGAATATGTTGATCGGAGGGTAGTTCACCGTTGTCTTAGTCACGTCTTGTCGCTTGTATTTTCGTTTGTGGTCGTCTTGTCGATGGCAGTTACCTTTTGTTGACGTTTCGTTGGGAGGAGGACACGTGGCTTGCGATCTCTGGGCGATCCTTCTCGAGACGTGCAGCAATAAATGGTTATGATTGCAGGATCGTGCGCTACGCACGTCTTCCAGGAACTTCCGCTTTTACCCCGGCTCGTGGTGGTGGAGATCCTCGTGTGCCCCTGAATTGATGTGTTATTCCCCTGTTGCCCTTTTGTGAAAAGACGTTGGTGCCCTCAACTTTGTTGGTGACTTTTGGTTTTATGGGTAAAAGGACGTTTCTATCTTTCATTTAAATTTTGTTAGGTGGAGGGAGTTAACCGTTTCTTCCTTCGTTCCTCTTTTCTTCTGCAAAACCTCCATTGTTCTCGGAACTTTCCTCCACAGCAAATCCTTGTTGTTCCATTGATTGAGGCTCCTTTAGCTCTTTTTGCTCTGATTAAAGAGTTCTTCAGACATCCTCCTCTCTGTTGGTGTCGTTTGGTGGTGATTATTGTCCCTAAGGACCCTGTTCACCTTCTGTTTGGCTTCTGCTGCCGTGATCCGCCGCGTTTCTGCCGTATCTCCGCTGCATTCCTCAGGTACTGCCTCCTTCTCCCACCATTTCCTTTGAGCTTTGCTTTTTCCTTACTTGCAATGACTCCCTCTGAGGGGGGAAATGGTGGGGAAGAGAGTAGTGACTCTCTGGAGGTGCTTGACGCGCCTCCTCCATCTTGGCCGACGTCGGGGCCTGCTAGAAGGCCGAGCGTCGGACGTCCGCCTCGTCAGGCGTTGACTATTCCTTCCATGATCCGCCGCTATGAAGCATCTGCGGCGTTGACTCGTGAGGAGGTCCGAGGGTTCTCGGCGTCCGAGCGGTTGGTCTTTGTGAGAGATCTTTGTGCATCCTCTTCAGACACTGACCTAGATTCGTCTAATGAAGAGGCCGAGGTCTCTAACTTAGATTCCTTTTCTGAAGGTAATAGGTTCAGCTATATGGACGCCGCAAGTACGAGTGAGGGAGAGGTTACGAGCCGTGACATGAGGGCTCAAGACCGATATGCCTGGGTGAATGCCGAGGTTTTAGGGATTGCTTCCAGATACTGTGGAGAGACTGAGGCTACCCTGCGGGCGACCCTTTCTGTGTTGGATTCAGAGCATGACGAGCTTTACTCTGTCACGCCCCCGGTAGCGGTCGATCGTGTATGCCATCGAGGGGAGACCAACAAGGGTTTCTTGTTTATGTACGCGCTTCCTATTCATAGGCTCAAGGTGAGGTTACCCTTTTCTGGTTTCGAGCAGTCGGTCCTTAGACATTATTGTATCGCGCCGAGCCAGTTGCATCCGAACGCGTGCGGTTTTGTGAAGGCGTTTTCAATCTTG
Organism: Sesbania bispinosa; assembly: GCA_026901365.1. NCBI lineage: Eukaryota > Viridiplantae > Streptophyta > Magnoliopsida > Fabales > Fabaceae > Sesbania > Sesbania bispinosa. The sequence goes on along the minus strand of QLOH01000802.1, from coordinate 287,258 downwards.
TGTGATCTTTCGGGAATTACTCCGACCGCGCCTTTGTTCTCTTATTTTTTTTGACGTTTGTCCGAGGAAGTCTGGGGATCGAGGCTGGGTGAGTTTGCGGGGGCACACCGGCCGGCCATTGCTGACCCTTTATGTAGAGTCCGCCAAATCTTCGGGGGTTTCTTTCAAGAGGGATTTCTTTAAAGTTGTTCCAAAGGATGGGGTCCTTCCCTTTTGGAGGAGTTCCTGGGATGAGCCAGAGCCGATCTTCAACATCTATTGGGACAGGCGTCACTACGATTGGGCCCCAAAGATGTACTCCACAAAGTACGATCGATTGACTTCGTCTGAGCAGCATGCAGCCTTCCTTTTCGAGGAGGCGATTACTGAACGAGGTGGAGAACGATATTCATCTCGGCTTTTGGTGGATTCATCTTGTGATCAACTCACGGTAGCCTTAGGTTGGTCATTTTGGACGTCCTGACTTGTCTTAATCTTTTCCTTATTTGCTGGTTCTAACGATTTGCATTTTTTCTTTTGTGTAGAGGAAGAGGAGATGAACATCCGTGAGTTGATGAAGAAGGCAAAGGCCCTCGGTGCTAATAACCCGAAGGGCAAGCCGACCCAGAAAAAGAGAAATGCTGAGGACTCGACTGCCTCTCTTTCCAATAGCCAAGGTCTCCCTCCTCCTCAGCCGTTTGAAGAAAAGGTTTCAAATCCAGATCCTCAGGCCGTGGATGAGTCGACGCAGACCGAGCGGAAAAAGAAAAAAATCAAGGTTACTCAAAAGGATGCTAAGACGGATGGTGGGTCGTCTTCTTCCGGGGTGCCCATCCTTTCTAAGGCGATCATCTTTGATGAGGATTTTACGGCTGAGCATCCCGCCGTGACTACCCAGTTCTATACTGAGGAGATTCGGACTAAGTTCCTAAAGGGGGAATTTAGCCTTGATCAATGCCTTAAGGATGCTCAGGTCACCTATCTTCAACAGATCAGCCTATTGCAGTTTATCCAAAAGGATGTGGTGCCGGCCGCTCGGAAGAACAAGCAGGAGTATGACAAGGCAATGAAGGCTTATGAGAAAGCTTCCGAGCAGTGTGTTAAGCTGTAGGCCGAGAAGAACGATCTTACTGCCCAGTTGGGAACTATTGGGAAAGAGAAGCGGGACTTGGAGCAAAAGCTGGTGGAGATGGAGAAATTGGAGAAGAAGGTGGAGGACCTCGGCAAGACCCTTCTTGCAGCCGAGGAGAGGAGAGAGGCCGATTTAAAGAAGCAGAAGGAGGATCACGATGTCGAGGTTGCCGAACTTAAGCAGAAGCTGGAGATAGCTTTGGCGGGAGAGGCCCAGTCGGTGGCTGATACGATGAAATATGTGGAGAAGGCCTTTGACGTTGCCGTTGAGCAGATCAAGGTGCGCAACCCGGCCTACAACCTTGATACTCGTGGTATTTCTTATGAGTATGAGGTTATTGACGGGGTTGTGGTCTTAGTTGATGGTGAGAACAAGATCGAGGTTCCCCCGGAGGGTGTTCCCTCTCCGACCGGTGCTCAGACTGGCGCCTGATGTTCCTTTCCTGTTTCTATTACTGTAATTTCCTTTCGGTCGGCTTTTCGCCGTTTTTGTAATGACTTGTGTATTTCCTCCGTTATCTTAACCGTAATTTGACGTATAGTAACTTTGCGATCGTGTGTTAACTTTTGCTGTATGTATGGATGTTTATTTGACGCATAGTAACTCGCGCGTTTTTATTTTCGCATAATTGGTGCCTGAAGGTATGTGGGTGAGGAAAATTTTTTATTCTTGGCCGATCGTAATGCTTCAGATGTTCTTCCGACGTTTTAAGTACTCACCCGATCGTATTGCGATGAGTGTTCTGTTTTTCCTTATTCCGTCGTATCGGACTATTCGTATGTTTATTCACACGTTTTTCTTTTTTGGTACGATCGGTGTTTGGCTTTGGCCAATTCTTTTTTGGTAGTAGAGTCTATTGTTGAATGCCCCGGTTTTCATGCCGCGAGTTTGATTTCATTTAGTAAGTGACCCAGGGTCGGTTACATGGTATTTTCAACTTAAGTACATTCTTAAGTTGTGAGCGTTCCAATGTCGGGGAATCTCGTCACCGTCGAGCGTCTCCAAGCGGTAGGCACCTTTTCCTGTTGTAGTTGTGATGCGATAGGGCCCTTCCCAATTGGGTGCTAGTTTTCCTTGCTGAGCGTTTCTTCCTCTGATGTCGGCCCTCCGTAGGACGAGATCTCCTACCTTGAACTTTCTTTCGATTACTCTCTTGTTGTATTTGGTCGCTGCTCTCATCTTGGTTGCCTCTTCTCGGACGTGGGCTACTGCACGCCGCTCCTCTAGGAAATCTAATTCTTTTCGGATGAGCTGATCGTTATTGACTTCGCTATGTGCATTGGTTCTCCAACTTGGTTCCCCTATTTCGACCGGAATGACAGCCTCGGCCCCATGTGCTAGCTGAAAAGGAGTTTCTCCGGTCGATGAGTGGGGGGTCGTCCGATACGCCCACAGGACGTGGTCAAGTTGGTCGGCCCATTTTCCCTTTGACTCGTCTAATCTTCTTTTTAGTCCTCGAAGGATAACCCTATTGGCCGCTTCGGACTGCCCGTTCGTCTGAGGGTGCTCAACTGACGTGAAGTGTTGTTTTATCTTCAGTCCTTCTAGCAATTCTCTGAAACTCCTGTCCGCGAACTAGGTGCCATTATCAGTTACTACTGCCTTTGGGATCCCATAGCGACTGATGATGTTTCTGTAGAAGAACTTTTGGATTCTTGCGGAGGTGATGGTCGTCAGGGCCTCGGCTTCAATCCACTTAGTGAAGTGGTCGATGGCTACTATCAAGAATTTGACTTGTCCTGGTGCTGGAGGAAAAGGTCCGAGAATGTCCATTCCCCATCTGAAGAAGGGCCATGGGGTCGAGGTGGTAGACATCTCTTTTGCTGGGGCATTGTGGAAGTCGGCGTGTTTCTGACAGGGGTCACATTTCTGAACATGTTCAGCTGCATCTTTCTCCATTGTGGGCCAGTAGTACCCTGCTCTCAATGCTTTCTTAGCTAACGACCGCCCGCCGAGATGTTGGCCGCAACTTCCTTTATGGATTTCTGCTAATACATAGCTGGCTTCTTTGGGGGACAAGCATTTAAGCATAGGGCATGAGAAACCCTTTTTGTACAGGCGGTCGTCAACCGATGTGTACCAAGCTGCGGTCCTCTCAATCTTCTTTGCTTCCCTTCGTTCTTCAGGTAGGATTCCTGTGTGCAGGTAAGCGGCGATCGGTGTCATCCAACAAGGATCCTGATCAATCTACATGATCTGCTTCTTTTCTGTGATGCTTGGTTCTGTGAGGGTTTCTTGGATGACCGACCTGTTGTTCCCAGCCTTCTTCGTGCTCGCCAATCTGGAGAGGACGTCGGCCCTGGTGTTCTGATCCCTTGGTACATGTCGGAATTCAATCGTTTTAAAAGCACTTGCTGCCTCTTTAACCTTGTTGAGGTATTGCTGCAGGATAGGCTCACGAGCTTGGTATTCTCCGTTTACTTGGGAGACCATCAGCTGGGAATCGCTGCATAGGGTGACTTCCTCGGCTCCGAGGTCTTTGGCTAGGTTCAGTCCTGCTAGACAAGCTTCGTACTCGGCTTGGTTGTTTGATGTCTTGAATTCGAACCTCAGTGATTGCTCGATGGTTATCCCTGTGCTATCTTCCAGCACCACACCTACTCCAGCTCCCTAGTGTTCGATGATCCGTCCACATATATGGTCCAAGCGATCGTCGAACGCTCCTTCTGGTTGTCTGTCATCTCGAGGATGAAGTCGGATAGTACTTGTGACTTGATGGTTGTCCTCGGCTCATAGGATATGTCATGTTCTGATAGCTCGATCGCCCATGTGATCATCCGACCGGCAAGGTCAGGTTTATGCAGTACTGAACGAATGGGCAGGTCGGTTCTGACTGTGATCGGGTGTGCCTGGAAGTAAGGTCGAAGGCGTCGGGCGGCCGAGATGATGGCGAATGCTGCTTTTTCTAGTTTCTGGTATCTGAGTTTTGGTCCTTGGAGGCTTTTGCTTGTGAAGTATATTGGGCTTTGGTTGCCCGCAGATTCTTTGACCAGAACGGAACTGACTGCTTCCTCTCCGACTGACAGGTACAGGTATAGTTTTTCCCCATGTTGGGGCTTCACCAAGACTGGTGGTTTAGTGAGTGATTCTTTGATGTGGGGCTCCAGTCGAACTGTTTTCCTTTCCTCAAAAGTTGGTATAAGGGGAGCGACTTGTGGGCCGATCGGGCAAGGAAACGAGTAAGGGCCACTATCCTTCCTGTTAGTTGCTGTACTTCCTTGACCGAGGTTGGGCTCTTCATTTTCAGGATTGCTTTGCACTTCTCTGGGTTGGCTTCTATTCCTCTGCTCGTCAGCATGTAGCCGAGGAAATGACCGGCCGGAACGCCAAATGTGCATTTGAGGGGATTTAACCTCATGTTGTGTTGTCGAAGTCTGTGGAAGACTTTCTCCAGGTCGGTCACGGGATCTCCTCCATCGGATGTTTTCACAATGATGTCGTCTATATAGACTTCAACGACCTTTCCGATGAGCCCTTCAAACACTTTAGTCATCATTCTCTGGTATGTGGCTCCAGCGTTTTTCAAGCCGAACGACATCATGGTTAGCAGTATGTCCCATCATCCGTGAGGAAAGCCGTTTTGTCCTCGTCATGAGCGTACATTGGAATTTGGTTATAACCAGAATAAGCGTCCATGAATGAAAGGAAGCGATAGCCCGAGGAGTTGTCCACTAACCTGTCAATGTTTGGTAGAGGGAAAGGATCTTTGGGGCAAGCTTTGTTGAGATCCGTGTAGTCTACGCACATCCTCCACTTGCCGCTGGATTTCTTTACTAAGACGACGTTAGCTAGCCAAGTCGCGTACTGGATTTCCCTGATGAATCCGGCTTTCAGGAGCTCGACTGTCTGTTCTTTGATGGCCTGCTGTCTTTCCGGGCCCATTCTCCTTTTCTTCTACGCGATCGGCTTCTGCCGAGGATCAACTGACAGTTTATGACAGCAAAAATCGGGGTCAATCCCGGGCATGTCGGCTGCTGTCCAGGCGAACAGGTCGGCGTTGTCCATGAGGAGTTTCTCCATTCTGCTCCTGAATTCTGGTGGGAGTTGGGTTCCCATCTTGGTATTCTGTCCTTCTTCTTTTCCGACGCGGATTGGGGTGGTTTCTCCCTCCGGCGAGATTCGTTCCGTGCCTCGGCCCTCCTCTCCTGAATCAACCCTCGGATCCAAATCCACAAGGGAAACGTTATGTCGTACCTGGCGGGCCGGGTTCTTCACACTTGGTGGGGGGTTTTTCTTGAGACTAAGGTTGTAGCAGCTCCTTGCTACATGTTGGTCACCTCTGACGGTCGCCACTCTCCCCTCTCTGGTAGGGAACTTCATCGCAAGGTGTACTGTGGACACTACAGCTCCTATCGCATTCAGGCTGGGTCTTCCCATGATTGCATTATAAGAACTTTTGCATGGTACCACAATGAACTTGCTTTTGATCGTTTTTCTTCCTCCTTTTCCTGCCAGAGTGACAAGCGCCTCCATGTAGCTGAGGGGCTGGATACGGTCCCCTGAGAAGCTGACCAAGTCGCTATCATAGGGTAGTAAATCTCCTCGGCTAATCCTCATCTTCTCAAACCAGTTTTCATAAATGATGTCTGCCGAACTGCCCTGGTCTATCAACACTCTTTTTACCTCGGCGTTTGCTATGACTGCTGTGATCACCATCGGGTCATCGTGGCCGGGGAGAGTGTCCCCGAAGTCGTTGTTGTCAAAGGTAATGGTTGGGGTTGGGGGTGGCTCCTCATGTCGGCGAGATCTATGCCGATCGCCCTCCACGTGCTGTACCTCTTTCAGTGCTCTCTTCCTAGAGTTGGTCGAGGATCCTCCACCTCCAAAGTCGCCCGCTATCATGTTGATTGTGATTCGAGGCTGTTGGTCTTGATCCTTTCGTGGTGATCGGTCTCTTGGTTTCCTGTCTGATGCTCCATGGCTTCGTGGTGAGCGGGAGTGGTGTCGTCTCTTTTCTTGTCTGGGCGGTGGAGTGCGGTCTCGCCTCCGGTCGCCGTGCCCGCGGTTGCTCCATTCTTGCTTGTCTTTCCTCACATATCGGCCTAGACTTCCGTCTCGGATGAGCTGCTCTATGGCATCCTTGAGCTGGTAGCAATCATCTGTATCGTGCCCATGGCCTTTATGGAAAGCGCAGTATTAGTTTTTGTCTCCTATGGGTGATTTGATGGGCGGAGGCCTTTTTATCTCGGCCAGCTCGGCATGATGTACTTCCTGCCAGATCCTGGAGAGACTGCTGTTGAGGGGAGCGTAGTTACCCTCGTATCGTCCCCTGAACTTCTTCTCTTCCCTTCTTTCCTTTCTGCTCCTTTCCTCCTTTTCTAGCGCCCAAACTTCTTTTGGGGTCGACGTCTTGCTCGTCCCTTCCAGGTGTAATTCTTCATTTATGAACTGGACCGCTCGTTCCCTGAAGGCCGTCATGTTGTGGACTCGAATTCTCCTGAGAGAAATATCGAGTGGGGTGCCCGTGCGTAGTGCCTCGACTGCACAGTGAAGTTTCACTTCGTCTGCAACATTGGGTGTGAGGGCGATCTCCTTGTAAAAGTGAGCCAAGAAGTCTCGCAGAGTCTCAGATTCTCCTTGCTTTATTTTTGCAAGTGTGTGGGAGTCGCGCGGAATCTGGTTGGCCATACTGAACTTCTTGGCGAAGGCAGCCGCCAGATCGTCCCATTTGTCAACGGAATTCTGGGGGAGAGTCCTAAACCAAGTTAGGGCCTCGTCGTCCAGCGTTCGGGAGAAGCTTCTGCACATGATGTCCTCCTGGGCGCCCAAGAATAGCATCTCGTTAAAGAACATGTCGAGATGTCGACCCGGATCGGTTTCCCCGGTGTACAAACTGATGTTGCTGAAGGGTCGGAGGAAACGGTCGGGTATCTCGACTTGTGCGAGTCTGGCAGTGAATGGGTGGGTGAAAGGCCGATGCAAAGTTATGAGGTTCGGGACCCTTGGAGTTGTGACCGATGGGATGACTGCAGCGGGGGTGCTTGTGATCGCTGCGGGGGTTACCTGTGTTACAGGAGTTGCGGCAATCGGGTTCACCGGCGCCACGATCGGTGCGGCCTTTGCTTCTGCTTCTGGCTCTTTACTCGGGCCAGGGGTGACGGGTTTCGTTGTTTCTTCTGGGTCCTTCTTTGCTGACGCTCCTTGAGTGTCTCCGTGTTGGGAGGGGGTCGTCCGTCGGCCACGCTCGCGGGTGTGGCTTATCCGTTCGGTCCTGTAGTCGGACGACGAGACTTCATCCGAGGAGGTTTCCGAGGACGTGTAGCTTGACTCCTGGGATGGAAGGTCCCTGGTGTGGTATGTTCTCCGGGAGGCGGGACTCCTCCTACTCCCTTCTTTCCGGCGAGACTTCCTCCGTGGGACGGCGGGGATCAAGGACTCAAGGTACTTGATCCTTTTCTCCAATTCTCTCACTGCTTTGCTCTTCTTCTTCTTCCTCCTTGGAGGGGTGGGTGGCTCCTCTTCACTGCTGGGGGAGCTCTCTCTCTTCCGGGGTTTCCTGGATGGTTTCATTCTCCTGATGATATCTCCGGGAGGTTTTAGGTGGTAGCTTTCTGATGAACTTCCTGTGGTGTGCACAAAGTGTGCTGTTTCCTGAGGGGTGGCCCTCAGGGCTTGGCGGGGATCTGTTCTGACTTCTGGCTCCACCACTGGTGCTGCCGTGATAGGCTATGGTGGCTGGTTGTTGGTGGTAGCGTCCATCTTCAGGTGTACGGACCGGATCTCAGCAAAGGGGTAGAGATGGTGGAACTTTAGTTACACGTTCCCACAGACGACGCCAAATGATCGAGGCTGAGATCACAGGGGTGGTCCGAGGTAGCAGGTACGGTGGTCCGAGGTGGACTAGGGTGGCTGTAGGCTCTCCGGTGGTCGCTCCGGCACGGGGGTGCGCGTGGTGTACCTGTAAAGGTACTCCAACGCTCAAGTTAGTGGAGAGTAGGATATGGTGAAGATATTGGTAGAAAAGATTACCCCATGCTTGTGAGGGTGATCCCACTTATATAGCCGTGGGATGTTGTGGCAGGAGGGGGCATGGCAGGTGGAGCAGGCACGCCTCCGCCGCCCTTCTCCTGCTAAGGCCGTAATTCTCGGTGGCGTGTGTCAGGTCTTCTCAGCTTTATCAGGGGTGGTAGGGGGCGCATTATATGCGATGAGACTTGGTAGGTAGGCTACCTCTGGGTCTCTAGTCGTAGGTGTTTGAGGCCTCATTGTGGTGTGGACCACGGACCAATGCAGTAGGCGATCGTCCCTCTTAGGAGTTGTCCAATCGGCCTAAGGTCCAGATCGATAGGTACCTTAGCGGGTTCTTCCACTCGGCCAAGTTGCGGGATTCGATCGTCTCGTGGGAGCCGATGGCTGAGGTCCGGATCACATTATGTTATATATATATATACACACACGTTATATATTATATGATTATATATAGAATATATACAATTATAATTATATAATATAATTATTTTTATTATTCAATAACTTATTATACATATATGAAAATATAATATAATTATATAATAAGTTTCAATTTATAGACATTTTGTTTGATTATATGACCATATAGATCCAAACTCGTGTGCTACTGTTAGGCTTCTGAAGGACTGGGAAGCTTTTCAGAGCAATGTTCACAAGGTTTCTCACTCTAAATTAAGTTATAATAACAAATGCAATCTTTTTTAAATTGCTTTTTCATAGTTATACATACAACTCACAAGTCTTTTGTTTGCATTATAGTTGCTTAAGGCTCCATTCTTTCATTTCCACTATATTAATTTAATTAATTAATGATTCTGCTCTCTCAAGAAGATAGTGTCTTAGCAACATTGGATCATAATTGGAAGAGCAGTTAGATGAAGGTGTGGGGGTTTTAAGAGGGACATGGTGAACAGGGCCATTCATGTTGTTGCCAGAAGAGGGAGTTGGGAAATAGTGAAGCAGCTTCTAGGAAGTGTTGCTCAGATTTCATCCTATAAAGATGCTCAAGGATGTATAGTCTTACATGCTGCAGCTGGAAAAGGGAAGGTTGAGGTGAGGCAAATAACTCGATAGGCTTGTAGAAAATTCGTGAGTTCTAACTTATATTGGCATAATTTTCTTTGCCTTTTGGTGATAGATTTTAACTTATATTTGGATTTCGTGTTTCCCACGGGTTTTGGGTTTAAATTAGCTATTTGGCATTTGAGATAACAGATTTGATAGTTTTTGTTTTGGTACCTTCTATTTTAGGCTGATCTCATGGAAGTTGGGTAGATTAAAATAGCACTCTAGTTCACATGACAGAGAAGTTAAAGTAATGCATGAAAAAATAACAAACTTAACCCAAAATGTTTCTAAAGATAAAAAATCATTCAAAGTTAATAAGGGTTCTGATTAGCTAATAGTATATGTGTGTGTATGTAGATGTGTGCATATTTATTCTTCAAGGTATATTTTGTGCATTTTTCTATGCTAATGTCATTTATTCATTTCTATTTTCCTCTGCCTAAATGCAACTGAGTACTGATTTTTACATTTTTTTATTTTGTGCCTGGGTTTTGTCTTTGCAGAGAGTTGGAAAATAATAAATTTACAAACATATCAGGCAACATTAATCTTTCCCCAAAGGTCACACTCTTGTAAAGTTCTGAACTTATTGTATAGTTTCTACTAAAATCATTGTATTGGATTTTCACATTTTTATCAATACTTGAATGCAATTGAGGAATATGATTTCTGGTCTTAGTATACATACCAATTAGGTAAACTTAGTATTTGATTGAAGGGAATCAAGCATGTGGTCAGGGTGCAGCGGAATAAATGGATTCCCTCCCTTGTTATGATCGTTAATGCGAAAACACGAATCAATGCATAAAAGGCATAAAACATATTGACATACCTTATTAGGTTTACGAACGAGGCAATATATAGCAGCCACGTCTCTAGAGGTGCCCACGCCAATAGCCGAACTTGGAAACCTTCTTCAACTCTGCTAGTAGTGTTTAGAGAGTAAGAGCGACTACTCGTGTGTTTAGGGTAATGGACCTCATGCTCTATTTATAGAGTGGTGGCTAGGGTTTTACCCCTCACTCACTTATCACTAACACATATGGGCCTGACCCATTAGGTTACAATTCTATTTAAATTAGAATTATTATTTTTTCCTAGTGGCTTATTGTATGTGTGTGACCCAATAGGCTTTTAATATTTGGTTATGATATTAAAATAAAACTCTTTTATATTTAATATCATAAATAGTGAGCGGTCGGTATCTAGCAATACATCACTATCCAAATATTGAGATTATCAACAACTTTGACGGATCTTATTTTATGATAATTTATATGATCTGTCCCTTTGTCCGAATATCTAATTGAATACAAGGGCATGGAATGTGTCAACCTTGTATAGTTCAATTTATGTTTTTTATCCCCAAGTAGACTGTACAGAAAATAAACACCTCGCGTTTATCCTCCTGAGCATGGCCACACATTTTGTAGTCTCACTTTATCAAAAGGCCTATAGATATAACTCCTGTTACATAGGAGGGACAAATCCAATCTAGGTCACTCACATCCCACCACATAATTTATTATGTGTCCAAATACCAACTTTATGATCATCTTGTTACATGCAACGTTTGATGATATTTAAAACACATAATTCCTTATGTAGGAATCATAGTGATTTCAGGTCAAAGGACTTCATATAACATTTATCAATTTAAGAAACGTTTATGACACTTATGTAACAATCCATGCAACGTTCTTAAGGTGAGTCTGTCCAGTACACCATTACTCTTAATGTGTACCTATGTGAGTGCATGATATCTCATATCCATGATCCGTGAGATGTGATCATCAATGAACTCACATGCTAGTCTAAATGCATCTTTGTCCTACGATGATACTTGACCAGAGACTATTTTAAAAATAATTCTTTATAAGATCTCACGATCAAGTTATCTACTTGATTTCTTATGAAGTTTAAGTTTACTATTCTAAGGACAATAATTATATTCTAAAAGAATTAATAAATTAATTGCGTTTATAAAATAATAATATGATACAAGTGATGGATGTTCAAAATAAAACATATAGGTCTCTAGTGCATATTGTAAGGTCCAAGAATCCTCCTAAGTGGTTTTAATAATGACAACTCACCAAAATGCAGTTGCTATAATTTTGATTTAAAGAAGAACTAATCATTTCACTTAAGTGCTTGATAGAGAAGAAACAGGAAAGCTCCAAAAGAAGGACATCACTCGTGAAAACTGAGAAACAACTTCTAACATCAAGAAGAAAGCAAGAAAGTTGTCAAGAAGAAGCTAATAATGTGCAGAAATGTTAAAGAAAGAAAAAGATTCATATTAGAAGGGAGATTCACTTTAAAAGGAAGAAAGAAAACAAAATGATCAATCTGCAGAAGAAGCAGAATAGCCAAACAGAAGAAGAACACTGTCAGGAATTCTACAGAAGAAGCATAGTCATCAAAATTGAGTTCCATACATTTCCAGAAACACAACTGATGTATAATCAATCAAAGCAATATGAAACAATGGAGCAGGAGATTCCAAAATATCTGCAAGACAAGCTGCTGCAAAATTAATTAAAATTATATTCTGCAGAAGAAAGGGTCAAGAAGATGCAATCAGACAACTGTGATAGCTGTAACTAAAAGGGACAGCTGCAGCCTGAAAAGGACAGTTCATACAGAGGTTGCTGAGGATTCAAGCAACCCCTCCAACGGTTAATTTCTTCCCTCTCCTATAAAAAGATGTGTTCTCCCACATTTTGAGACACACCTCTCTCCAGAAGAAGCTTTACCAATCTGCTATACAGTCCATACCTTCTGGAACTAATTCTCTCTCTTCTGATAATTTAGTTTCTGGTTCTAAGAGTATTCAAGAGAGAGAAGGCTCATTCCTTTGCTTCTGCTGCACCCAAATACTTTTATTTTGAGCCTTATATTAATTTACATTCTTCTCTACTGATTGTAACTTCTCAAGGAGGTGTTGTGTTGAAAAACCTCTTGAGACAGATTTGTGAGAAGGTGATTTGAGAGGTCTGGTAACTCAGGTGAGAGCTGAAGTGATTTCAGCTTCTGCAGAAGGTGCTCTACAGTTTGCTGTCAAGTTGTTTCTTCTGCAGAAGGTGCTGCAGTAAGAAAAACTTGAGGTGTGAGTTATTTGAGTGTTGTTAAAGCCTGAAGAGGCTGTAGAAAGAATACTAGTGGTAGTGTGTACCCAAGAAGATTGTAACTTGGTTATTTGAGTAAAAAATCCTACTTGGTGTAGGGACTGGATGTAGCCTCAGGTTGGAAGAGGTGAACCAGTATAAAAGATTGTGTGCATTATTCTCTTCCCTACTCTCCTTAATTTCATGTGCATAAAAGTATTTTAAAACTATTTAATACCTAAGTAAGTGTTAACAATCAAGATTCCAAAGAAGGAATCCTATCTTCTGCATACTATATATAATACTAATTGTACTTCTTCTGGTAGTCTATCTTCTAATACAAAGCCAAGTAATTCTTGAGCAGAAAAGTATTAGAAGTTAATTGCAGAATTTTAAAGTAATCACAATTCAACCTCCCTTCTTGTGATTAAACCTTCAACTTCAATTGGTACCAGAGCTTGCCTCTAGGGTTGAACTCACTTAACAGTGAGAGAGGAAAAGATCAAGGGAAATGGCCAATCATGGAGCTGCAATGTTCATCCCAGAAGGATCCTCTACAAATAGACCGCCAGCCTTCAATGGAAAAGACTATTACTATTGGAAAGATAGGATGAAGCTATTTCTAGAATCTCAAGACATTGATCTTTGGGATATTATAGAAAATGGAAATTATATTCTTATGATCAGAAGAACCAGAATCTTAACTCCTTCCAGAGAAGGAGAATCTGAAGTTCAAGAAGAAACTCCAAAACCTAAACCCAAAGAAGAATGGTCACCAGAAGATAAACAAAGGTATCTTATGAACTCTAAAGCTAAATTCTTTCTTCTTTGTGCATTAAGTAGAGGAGAATATGATAAAGTAGTTGGCTGCTCCACTGCTAAAGAAATATGGGACACATTAAAAATTGCTCATGAAGGAACTGATCAAGTAAAGGAATCAAAAATAAATATTTTGATTCACCAATATGAAATGTTCAATATGATTGAACATGAATCCATAGATGAGATGTTCAGCAGATTCACTATCATCATCAATGATCTTAAGTCCCTTGGAAAAAGTTATTCTAATTAAGAGCAAGTCAGAAAAATTCTCAGAAGTCTTCCAAAAATATGGAGACCAAAGGTAACTGCAATTCAGGAAGCAAAAGACCTGGTTGTACTTAAGCTAGATGAACTTCTTGGATCCCTGAAAGTTCATGAGCAAGAGCTTATGGATGAATTACCAAGAAAAGATAAATCCATTGCTCTCAAAACTAGTACAACAAAAGGGGAAACTCTGCAGCAGCAGAAGATAAAGCTACAGAAGGAGATTCATCATCAGAAAATGATGATGAGCTTGCCTTTATATCCAAAAGGATCCAAAGACTAATAAGAAGAAAAGGCAGAGGAAAGAAATTCTTCTATTTTAAAAAGGATGGACCAAAAGGGAAAAGGGGAGAGCTTTAAAGGACCAATCATCTGCTATGAATGTAACAAGCCTGGACACATCAAAGCAGAATGTCCTCAGCTAAAAGAATCAAAAGGATTCCAGAAGAAGAAAGCAATGATGGCAACCTGGGATGACTCAGAAAGCTCATCAGATGATGAATCTGAAAATGAAACAGCAGATCTGTGCTTCATGGCTGGAGAAGATGAGGAAGATGATGAGGTAATAACCTATAATCCTACTGCATATAAAGAATTAGAAGATGCTTTTGAAAACCTATTATCTGATTCACACACTTTAGCACAAAAATGTGCACTTCTTAAAGAACAACTAGTCAAAACTAAAGAAGAGAATGAAAAACTTAAAGAAGATAATAATAGGCTAATTAAAACAAATCATTATCTTCAACAATCTCACTTCAAATTATCAGAACAGGTAAAATTAATTAGCAGTAGTTATGCAGAAGATGAAAAATCTGCAACACTGCTGTCCAGTGACCTTCACCGGGATCAGACTGTTGTCTAGTGACCTTCACCGGGATCAGACTGGTATCTGCTAGTCATGCTTAAAGCATATGATATGTCTGGTCGAGTACATAACACGGCATACATGATAGACCCTATAGCGGATGCATAAGGAATCTTACTCATGCAATCTCTCTCTTCTTTACTGGAAGGAGATTGAGCCTTAAATAGGCTTATACCATGTGACATAGACAAAAATCCCTTCTTAGAATCTTGCATGTTAAACCGTTTTAGCACTTTGTCTATGTATGTACTTTGACTTAGGCCAAGTAATCTTCGAGATCTATCTCTATAGATCCTGATACCTAACACATAGGTTGCTTCGCCCAAATCTTTCATAGAAAAACAATTTCCTAACCAAGTCTTTACAGACTGGAGGGTAGGAATGTCATCTCCTATGAGGAGTATGTCATCTAGATACAAAACCAAAAAAAACCACTATGTTGTCACTAACCATTTTGTAGAGACAAGGTTCATCTTCATTTTTAATGAAACCAAACTGCTTAACAACTTCATCAAAACGAAGATTCCAGCTTCTAGAAGCTTGTTTTAACCCATAAATGAATCATTGCAACTTACATACCTTTCCAACATTTTCAGGTATAACAAAACCTTCAGGTTGTGTCATATACACATCTTCAAGAAGACTTCCATTTAGGAAGGTTGTCTTGACATCTATTTTCCAGATTTCATAATCATGGTAAGCTGTAATAGCAAGCAAGATCCGAACAGATTTAAGCATGGCAACTGGGGAAAAAGTTTCATCATAGTCTACACCATGAATTTGCTTGAAACCCTTAGCCACCAACCGTGCTTCAAAGGTGCTTACATTACCATCCATGTCAGTTTTCCTTTTGAAAACCCACTTGCACCCTATGGGTTTTATCCCTTCGGGTGGGTCAATCAAGGTCCATACCTTGTTAGTGTACATGGAATCCATTTCAGATCTCATGACATCAAGCCATTTCTCATATTCTGGACTCAAAAGAGTTTCTTGGTAAGTCACTGGCTCATCTTGATCCACTAGCAATACATCCCCTTCCTGAGACACAAGGAAACCATATCTCTCAGGTTGGTGATGTACCACATCTGACCTACGCAAGTCTTGCGCTACTTGAGCAGGTGGCTCCACAAAACTGTGTGGTATCTGCTCTCATATCATTATTGGCTCATTGTTACTCTGTGGTACTTGAATTTCTTCAAGTTCTACTTTCCTCCCACTTATTTTCTTAGAGACAAATCCCTTCTCTAAGAATACAACAGTCCTAGCGACAAACACTTTGCCTTCACTAGGATTATAGAAGTAGTAACCCTTATTTCCTTTGGGTATCCCACAAATAAGCATTTATCTTATTTGGGTCCTAGATTATCTTAAACTTGGCGTTTCACATAAGCTTCACAACCCGAAATCTTCATAAAAGACATATTAGGTCGTCTCCCAATCCATATCTCATATGGTGTATTTATGACAGTCTTAGATGGAACATGGTTTAGTGTGAAGGTTGTTGTTAACAAAGCATGACCCCAAAAGGAGTCGGGGAGATCAGAGTGACTCATCATGGATCGAACCATATCTAATAGAGTTCGATTTCTCCTTTCAGAAACTGCATTCCATTGAGGTGTTCCAGGAGGAGTGAGTTATCCCACACTCTTTCAGATAGTCATCAAATTGTTGGCTCAAGTATTCTTCACATCGGTCTGATCGAAGTGTTTTAATAGTCTTGCCAAGTTGGTTTTGTACTTCATTCTTGAGTTCCTTGAACTTTTCAAAGGACTCAGATTTGTGTTTCATCAGATACACAAATCCATATCTACTGAAATCATCAGTAAAAGTGATGAAGTATTGAAAACCTCCTCTAGCCATTGTGCCCATGGGCCCACATACATCATTATGTATGAGACAAAGAAGATCACCGGCCCTTTCACCTTTTCCAGTGAAAGGGGTTTTGGTCATCTTTCCTAATAGACAATATTCACATGTCTCAATTGATTCAAAATCAAAGGAGTCCAAATATCCATCTTGGTGGAGTTTGGATATGCGTTTCTCATTTATGTGGCCTAGGCGACAACACCAAAGATAAGTTGGGTTCAAATAATTTGTTTTGGCCCTTTTAGCATTTATGTTATAGATATGCATTTCGAAGTCAAGAACATACAATCCATTGTTTAATTTTGCACAACCATAATACATATCATTAAAATAAATTGAACAACTATTGTTCTTTATTATAAATGAAAAACCATTCTTGTCCAAACAAGAAACAGAAATAATATTCTTACTAATTGCTGGCACAAAATAACAATTATCTAACTCAATAACTAGCCCAGTTAGAAAAGTTAAATAATAGGTTCCTATGGCTAAAGCAGCAACTCTTGCTCCATTTCCGACTCGCAGGTCGACTTCGCCTTTAGCCATTCGTCTACTCCTTTTTAGATCCTGCACATTCATGCAAATGTGAGATCCACATCCAAAATCTAATATCCAAGATGCATAAGTAGATAAATTGACTTCTATAACATAAATACCTGAGGTGGAAGTCTCGCTTCCCTTCTTCTTGATCTCCTCTAGGTACTTTGCACAGTTTCTCTTCCAATGTCCTGATTGGCCACAGTGGAAACATTTTCCTTCCTTAGCTATCCCGCCTCTAGGCTTCAAAGCAGAGGTACTAGGCTTGTCTTTGCCCTTGTCCTTTGGTTTGAAATAGGGCTTCTTGAACTTCTTCTTGCTCTTGCCTTTTTCAGGTTGGACCATCAATATGGACTTCCCTTTACCTTTATTAATGTTTTGCTCAGCTGTTCTCAACATGCTTAGCAACTCTGGCAGTGGTTTGTCAAATTCATTCATGTTATAGTTCATGACGAATTGACTATAGCTGTCCGGCAACGATTGCAGGACAAGACCAGTGGCCAACTCTTGGCCTAATGGGAATCGAAGCCTTTCTAGGTTTTCAATGTACCCAATCATCTTGAATACATGAGCACCAACAGGACTTCCCTTTTCCAGTCTACATTGATAAAGTGCCTTTGAGACTTCAAATCGTTCATGTCTAGCTTGGCATTGATAAAGTCTCTTTAAATGTACGATCATATCGTACGCCTCATGTTGTTTTTGGAGTTCAACATTCATGGTAGCAAGCATAAGGCAACCTACATTGAGAGCATCGTCCAGATGCTTCTTAAAAGCATCCTCGTCAACTTTCGAAGCAGTTGCAGCGGGTGTTTCAGGAACGAGATCTTCCAGAACATACAACTTCTTTTCATGCCTAAGGACAATCCTTAGGTTTTTGTACCAGTCTAGGAAGTTAGTGCCAGACAGTTTGTCCTTCTCAAGGACAGATCTTAGTGATAGGTTACTTGTTGTGTTCGTTTCCATGGTTATCTATTAACAGAAAATTATGCAAGTAAGTATCATATAACAAACATATTTAACAATGTCTTTAATTAAATATGCCTCCCACTATTTTGATTCAAAATAAGTACCCTCAATATAAAAAATCAGAAAATCCCATCACTAGATTTTCAGGTGGGCCAAGATCCATATTTCACCTTATTTTAAGTCAGCTTTGGCTGATCGCTTAAGAAAAGGTTAATTAGGTAGGAACACGCTTTCCAATTGCATCTCATACAACTCTTGGATAGTTAGGTGAATAACTCTTATTCTAATTCATCTTATGAATTAATGCCTAACATAATGCCTCTAGGTTTTTCAATCTTATTGAATGTACTAGTTAAGTCAAAAACCCAACGGCTGACAGTCGGATATCACTTTTATCCTATTACACCTCACTAAAATAGATAAATGTACTCTGCTTTGGCAGACCAACACTTAATCGATTCAAGCCTAGACGAGTGCCATACATTGGAAGGCAAAACATGACTTAATATTAGTGGCTTTAGGTTATTCAATCTTATTGAATATACTCAATCAAAACCCAATGGTTGACAATCGGATATTACTTTTATCCTATCGTGCCTCACTAGAATAGATAAATGTACCCTACTTTGGAAGACCCACACTTGATCGATTCTAGTCTTGACAAGTGTCATCCATTGGAAGGCACACAAGCATTGAGGGATTTGATCGCTTTAATTTTTATTCGTTTGTTAAACTATTTAACAAAAACATACAAGCATGCATCTCATACAAATAAACGATATGGTTATGGCCTCCTAAAATTCCAATACAAATTACATCCACATGCTCCACTGACTCCATGTCTTCCCGAATATATTACATAACAAGAAGAAACCTTTGTGAAGTCTATAAATATGTTTAAGTATTTAAACATGACTATAAGACTTAACATCCTTAAGTTTTAATGATTAACAAATAAGATTATATTAAGGACAAATAAGTTTATACAAGTTTATATTATATAAACAGGTTCTACTGAGAAAGGTATTTGTTTGTTGATTGTGTTTCAAGTCAGAATATTTATCTGAAGAAGAAGAGAAGAAGATCACATGAGAAGAAGAACAGTATCAGAAGGTCAGAAGAATCAGAATCAAAATCAGAATCAGAAGAACAAGAATGCATAATCTGAAGAGGAGTAATCCTCAACAAAGTTGAAGCAACTCTAAGTAAAGAAGAATTTAAAGAAGTAATCAACTGAAGTCAGACAGAAGAACAGAAGAACTGAAGACTCTGAAGATTAGGAAGATATGAAGACTTTCTGAAGAACAGTCAAGAAATAAGGAAGCTCATTTATCTGAAGAAGAATCATCTGAAGACGCAACTATCTGAAGAACAGTCATCATCTGAAGACATTATGAAGCAGCCTATGTATCTGAAGATTGAACGTGTCAGAATCCAGAAATAATCTCTTGGAGATGTTGCAAAGAGTATGGCTCACTCCACCAGATGGATAACACATAAAAGTCAGACATGCTTTTCTACCTCGACCAAAGTCTTGCACAAATAAGGAAATACTGCAAAGACTTTGTGCAATGCTGCCGCTCCTGCAACAAAAGGTATCTGCGCATGCAGACCTACTGCAACAGTGTCTACCATTGATCAGAACGGGATGGAAGACCAAGTAAAAGCAACCAGAAAGATGTTTTGAATAAAGTACATAATTCAACATCTTTATTCATATCAGAAGACGAAGAAGAACAAGAAGATTGAAGCAGCAATCATCTGAAGATCAGAAACAAAAGAAGAAGAAGTAATGAAGCTGGAATCATCAGAAGAAAAGAAGAAAGGATATTCAAGCTGAAGAAATGAAATAAGCTTGAAACAGTTATGAACACTTGTTGAAGCTGATGAACTAACAATATCAGAGTATATGTGGAGATTGAAGAAATCAATCGTCTGAACATATCAACTCTCTGAATGCATAAAGCAGCTCTCAACATAGAAGAAAAGATTATATGATTAAATGCTTGTAATATCATATATCTTTATTCAAAGAAGAAACGACAACGACAGGTTTTGGACTAAACACCTCACTCAAAGAGGGAAGAAGAAATGGTGTCGGGAATCAAGTTGAAAAAGGAGTATACGCAGAATAAGCAATGGGACAAATCCAACGGATATTTCCTCATATACACATTGGTCACTGCTGGATCAATCAGGCTACTGACCTGTTGGTCAGTTAGTCATGTTGTTCAGTTGATCGAATTGATCAATCAAGTTGGTTGTTGGTCTGAAGACAACCATGCTGAGCAAACTGACTATAAAAACTGGAATGGTTTGAAGCCCAGAACATACCTTGGTGTTCTAATGATACGGGTGAGAATGTAGCCCATGGAAACCAATGGAATGGAGAAGGAGGCTGGAGCTTAATTTCACATCTTGGTTAGCCTACTCTCAGAGGATGGTATTCCTCATAGAAAAGACAGGGATTGTACTTAATTCAAACACTTGTATCACTGTTTATCCTTGTAATTAGTTTTATAATGTTTGTATCCTGAGTATGTAATCAGTAATCACTATGTACGAGAAGAATCTGAGTTGAGAGGTTCTAGCGAACATCTAGCTTAGGTTGAGTAGTAAAATACTCTACACTTGGATAAGTGTTTGAGAGCCTGGAGAGGCTTGGTGGAAGAAAGAATACTTTGAGAGCCTGGAGAGGCTTGGTGGAAGAAAGAATACTCTTAGAGCTTGGAGAGGCTTAATAGAAAAGACTACTTGGCTGGGTCTAGGTGACTCAGTGTGACACATATATGTGTTGGTTGGGTCTGGGGGATCCTGTGTGACACATATGTGTGTTGGTGAGGTCTGGGTGACCTTGTTTGCTGGGTCTGGGTGACCTAGTGTGTTCAGGGTCGGTGTGATCCTAAATGTTGTATGTCTGGAGAGACTGTACTCGTGTTTGTCTGTAGAGGCTGTACTTGAAAATCCAGGTGGTGGTTTGCCTCTAGGACTGGATGTAGCTCACGGGTTAGTGGGTGAACCAGGATAAATTATGTGCCTAAGTCTTCTCATCCCTTATCTCTTTTATTTACAGTCTTTACATTTACGTTGGGGATTGAAAAGTATTTTTCATAACAATCTTAACACAACGATTTCAATAAAACAAGTTTTCAAACAACCATGACATAAAATATCTCTTATATCGTTTGAAGTATTACAAAGATTGTATGTTGAAGAACCTCTGAAATAGCTGTCTGAGGTGAGTCCAGAAGGAGCTCAGTTCAGAAGTTGAAAACAGATGATCTTTGATCATCTGAAGTATTTCAGAAACATTTCTGAAGGTACTCTTAGTAATAATCTTCAGAAGATACTTAGAGAAGCTTTTAAATCAAAACAATCTTAAGTTTAAGAGAAAGATTTTCTATCTTTATCTTTCATATGTTCCACAAGCTTTTAAATTAACTCTGATCTTAAGATTCGTTTTGCACGTTGATCACTTTACGTGATTGATTTAATCAAAGATTTCCAAAATAGTTTAAATAGATTAAAACACTATTCAACCCCCTTCTAGTGTTGTCTGTGGTTCTAACAACCTCGTTTAACATACGAGGGGATAAAGATGAGAAAAGAATTGCAAATAGAATATAAGAGGTAAGGCACGACACGCAGGTCGTATTTAAATAAAACAACTAAGGCCATAACCAATCATCATCCATATTGATTGTAAAACAAGTGATATATTTAGATGTATATTTTGAGCGAGGTTTGATAACGCGCATACGAAAAACACACTACGAGTGTAGCACGGGGTTTCAACAATTGAATCCTTTGACGCCCAAGACATGAACTCTTCATGTTCCAAGGGACCCTCTAACACCAAAACATATAAAATATATATACATCGCACACAAAACAATCAATAAAGGAATCAAAATAACTGAAACGCGCACCTGCGCTTCACCTGTGCCCAGCGTGAATGAAGCGCAGGTTCCAGTTTTAAATTCTGTAAGTTGCGCTTCACCTGCGCTTCACTTGCACTCAGCGTGAGTGAAGCGCAAGTTCCAGATTCAAAATCCTGTATGCTGCGCTTCACCTGCGCCCAGTGCAGATGAAGCATAGATAACAACGTTCAAAAATTGTTATGCGTTTTAAACAGTAAAACCAAAAATTCACCATATTCAAACGATTAAAAGCCTAAAACGTGTTTATCGCAAACCAACGCTCTGATACCAATTGAAGGGAATCAAGCATGTGGTCAGAGTGCAGCGGAATAAATGGATTCCCTCCCTAGTTATGATCGTTAATGTGAAAACACGAATCAAGGCATAAAACATAATGATTTACCTTATTAGGATTACGAACGAGGCAATAGCAGCCACGTCTCTAGAGGTGTCCACGCCAACAGCCGAACTAGGAAACCCTCCTCAACTCTGCTAGTAGTGTTTAGAGAGTAAGAGCGACTACTCGTGTGTTTAGGGTAATGCATCTCATGCTCTATTTATAGAGTGGTGGCTAAGGTTTTACCCCTCACTCACTTATCCCTAACACATATGGGCCTGGCCTATTAGGTTATAATTCTATTTAAATTAGAATTATTATCTTTTCCTAGTGGTTTGTTGTATGCGTGTGACCCAATAGGCTTTTAATATTTGGTCATGATATAAAACTCTTTTATATTTAATATCATAAATAGTAAACGGTATCTAGCAATACATCACTATCCAAATATTGAGATTATCAACAACTTTGACGAATCCTATTTTATGATAATTTATATGATATGTCCCTTTGTCCAAATATCTAATTGAACACAAGGGCATGGGATGTGTCAACCTTGCATAGTTTAATATATGTTTTTTTTATCCCCAAGTAGACTGTACAGAAAATAAACATCTCATGTTTATCCTCCTGAGCATGGCCACGCATTTTGCAGTCTCACTTTATCAAGAGGCCTATAGATATAACTCTTGTTACATAGGAGGGACAAATCCTATCTAGGTCAATCACATCCCACCACATAATTTGTTATGTGTCCAAATACCAACTTTATGATCACCTTGTTACAGGCAACATTTGATGATATTTAAAACACATAATTCCTTATGTAGGAATCGTAGTGATTTCAGGTCAAAGGACTTCATATAACATTTATCAATTTAAGAAACGTTTATGACACTTGTATAACAATCCATGCAACGTTCTTAAGGTGGGTCTGTCCAGTACACCATTACTCTTAATGTGTACCTATGTGAGTGCATGACATCTCATATCCATGATCCATGAGATGTGATCATCAATGAACTCACATACTAGTCTAAATGCATCTTTGTCCTAAGATGATACTTGACCAGAGACTATTTTAAGAATAGTTTTTCATAAGATCTCACGATCAAGTCATCTACTTGATTTCTTATGAAGTTTAAGTTTACTATTCTGAGGACAATAATTATATTCTAAAAGAATTAATAAATGAATTGCGTTTATAAAATAATAATATGATACAAGTGATGGATGTTCAAAATAAAACATATAGGTCTTTAGTGCATATACTAACATTGATATCATAGGTGGTTTTGGATCCCATTAGAGAGGTTCCTCCTCCTTCTTATTGCAAAGTTTTAATTGTCTACAATTAATTATATGGCTCCTTGAATCTCTTTAATAGGATCAATCAATTAGTTGTCTAGTCAGCATATATAAAAAGTTGAATACATATGCCTTTGCAATTTTCTTTTTAAGGACTTCTTAGTTTTCATTTACTTTCGGGCATTGCAATGCTTGCATAGTTATAGGTTAATGAACCATCTATCACTTTATTTAACAGATTTGTTATTTCAATTTTTTTAGAAAAACAAAATCAGTCTTTGTTTCTTCATAATGTTGTCTTGAGATCTTCAATTATTTTATTTTTATTCATTTCTTTCCTTTTTAGCAAGTTAAGGAAGACCGGGGATTGGCTATGAAATAATCTTGGCACGAAACTTTTATTTCCTAACTAATTTAGTTAGCTATGAATTAACTATAGACTAATCCATAGGTATAATTTCTAATAGTCGTCCTACACATTTTTGCCTACGGACAGGAACTGTAGGCATATGTTAAGTCAAGCCGTAGGCAAAAGCAATACTGACAGTGATATCCCCGTTGCTGGTCGGCATGCATAATTGACGCCCAAGTTGTCCGACGATCAAAGTCTAGCTGACATATGCCTATGAAAAATGTACTTCTAGTGATAGTTTTTGTCTGTCACCGGAAGTAACATTTCTTGTAGTGATGACAGTGTAGTGGTTGCTTATTTGACTGATCACTTTGGTTTTCTTGGATGCCAAGTTTTAACCACAAGGATTACGTTGTCCCTAGAGTGAATATGATAGTCATAATGAGATGATTGAATTGTGACTATTTAAAAATTTGAACTAATATGCAGAATCTTTAAGAAACTTTTTGAATATTGTGCTCAAGATGTGTTTTTGGCTATCATAAGCTTTTCAAAATAGTTAGTAATATATCAACAATATGATTGATGTTTTAGTTTTGTAAATCTAAATGAACTCTTAATTAGATTTATCTAATAGATTGAAATATATGTGTGTGTGTGAAAATATCAATGATGCTTGAACTAAAATTGATTTAGTTTAGAAAACTAAATTCTTCTATTGGATGCTTCTAAAGTATTTTATTAACTAGAGGTTAAATTATTCAAAAATAAACATAATAGGTATTTAATATGGTATTTCAAACATCTGAGAGTATTGTTGATGAAAAATACGTTTATATTAGAAGGAAATGTGATGCTTTTGAACTATTTAAATTTATTTTAGAATTTCAAAACAAATTTTGATACAACAAAGAAGATGAGTTATATGTGTAAGTAATGTAAGTGTAATGGCAAAACCAATATAAACTTTTAAAATGAGATTATCTTGACAGTAGGGTTGAAAAATATAAAAATCAGTAGAGATAAAAGATATTGCACACAAGATTTATATTGGTCCACCCTATTCAATTAATCGGGCTACGTCCAGTCCATATCTTAGTAGAATTTTTTACTAATCAAGCTTGATATTACAAGATATTCTTTTTCCACAGCCTTCTTAGGGTTTACAAAAGTATTATTGTTCAAACCTCTTCAGGCTATTCTCTAGGTATTATTTTCTCAAGCCTCTACAAGCTCCACACCCACTCTTAGGAGCAACTAACATTTCCTAGTTAGCTTGAGAGTTATATCCTTTTTTATGAGAAAGTGGGGTTTTTTACAATAATGGCTTGGGTAGTCACTCAAAGAGTGGATAGAAATGTTGCAGCAAAGCTTAATGATCACTCTCTATTAATTAAAACACAAAAACTCAGAAAAGTAAAGTGATTAGAAGGAGAGAAATTATTTCAGGAGGAGAGGAATATGGTTATGTTCCTCTCTTCATAATTTGAGTTCTGTTGAGGGCTCTTATTTATATTGTTTTTTGGTCAATATAGCCACTGGCAACATTTAAGGCTTGGTCAAATAAATTGAAGACTCTTTTTTGTGTTGTCACTTTCAAGTACAACCTCTTCTATCTCCTTTATTGACCAATTATGCTTCTGAAAGTAGCTTGTAAAGGTCTCTTTGAGTATCATTCGACTTGGAAAAATCAAGAACAATGAGCATGAGGAGTGTGGGGACATTTGTGTTTTCTGACCTTTGTGCAAGCACAATTTCTTTCTAAATAGATTTATGATGCTTCTAAAATCAAAGGTTTACTTATGGAATCACTTTCTGTTTTTTATTCTCACTGCCTTCATCAATTTAATTTAAGTCTTTAAGATATGACAAGTTGCAAACATCCTTGCACAAAACCTAGGACAATCTTCTGCTCATATGATTATGATCTTCACAACTTCTTTTGAAGCTTAAATTCTGCTTCTGTTAAATGAAAGATTTTTGTTTGATATTGCTTAACCTTAGTATAGTATGTTTTTGTCCAGAAAAGATATGATTCTTGTAGTCTTTGAGTTGAGGTCATAAATCAAGTATGATTTCACCTTCTCTTCTTTTAGAGAGATGCTTTTAATCTTTGCTGGTGTTATTACTATTTTCACGTTCTTATAAACAATCTCAAGAGCAACTATTAGTATGAGTAACATTCAAAATTACCTTGAGTTTTGTTTTGAGAGTTTGTCATCATTAAAATATTTCAAGAGGGTCGTGGACCTTACAGTCCCTGTTTGAAGGGTGTTTGTAAACTTGAGTACCCTAAACGTTTTAAACATTGTATGATAGTTGTTATACAAAAAAAATATAAAATAAACAATTTTAGGGCACTTGCGGGAAATGTTATGAACCTATTTTTCAGTAATTATCTATGTTCTTCTCGAAAACGCTCGCAAAGGTCCCTAAAGCTCATTTGCATCAATGTTTCCTATTGACAAATGCTTTAGTGTTTCATAGCATGTACAATGATTTTTTATTTTGTAAGCATAACTCTAGCACAAAACGGGAACATGATAGTTAACACCTTCCTCCTGTGAAAGGCATCAAACCATTTTCGGTGGTAATAACTTGTTTTAAGATTTTGCACGAACCTCGATTCTTATGGGATTGTAAGACTTTCCAATATAGGGATTTGAGGAAAAGAGTAAAATGATGCAAAAGTTGGCGCCATTGAGGTTTATGTTAGTTTAGATTCCACATTGCTCATAAACTATATATTAATGTTGATGAGTTTTGAAATGGAAATGTGATATGGGATAGTGCTTTAGTTGAGAAGTGGCCTTTAATTCTTAGACATCGGAACATCGACATCTCGGGGTGTGCATGTATTGTGAATTTAGCCTGCTCATAGGCCACCTTCACGTTGTTACACCTTGAAGAGAGTTTCAATACCTCATGATGACAACCTTAGGCAAAAAGTGTTCCCCGATCCCTCTTGTCGAGATATCACTATTTAGGCACATATGTTTTGTAGCCCTTCATGATCATGGTTTGTGTGTTTCTTTTTTGTGATTTGACCTATTGAAAGAGTATGCTTTCTTATTTCTCAAGATTTAAAATAATAATCATTTCTTTTAAAAGGAATACATGAATTCACAAATATGTTTTAATTCATGCGTGATTGATATTAACAACTTGGACTGCCTAACTACACTAGAATTTGAATCAGGTAAAAAAAAATGGCTTGAATCCAGAAGCCAAATTAAAAAAATTAACTTATAGAATCTTATGTGTGAAAGTCATTTTTTTTTTGAAAAAAATGATTTGGGGTGGGGTGGGGTGGTGGTGAAGGTAGATAGGGGGAGTTGCTTTTAACACCCCCTTTTTTCTATTCACACCTTCAATAATGTTTGTAACTTTTAATTTTCCCACTCTACTCCTCCCTATCCCACCTCCACCTCCCATAACTTTTATTTTTTTCCTCTTTAAAGGCACTTCCGGAAATTAATTTTCAGAAATAAACACTTTCGGAAATTAATTTCCGGAAAATAGCTTCCGGACGTATATTTTGGGAAGTTTCTGGAAAAAAGTGGTTTCCGGATGTATATTTCCGAAAATATATATTTTTTTTACAAAGTTTCTATTTTAGAGACATAATAAAATCCGTCTCTAAATCAGAGACGAATTTTTTCCTAAAACATAAACAAGGAAAAATTCCAAAAGTGTTTTTTTTCTCGGAAATGTGTTTTTTACAGAGAAAAAAATTTAATAGATTTATGGGAATTTGGAGGGTGTTAAAAGTAATTCCCTAGATGGGATGGGGTAGTTAGGGATTTTTTAGAAAACAGAAGGGGGTGGGAATAGCATAAACAGGGGTGGGAATAGCAATGGGTCATTATCTAATAGACTAATACCTCCCGCGTCACCCTTTCCGGATGCTTCTGTTCTGAAGGCAGAACACCAAACCCTACTCAGTCTCTCTGCCTGTAAATTCAGTAGTTATAGAAGCAATGTCTACGCTCGAAATCGAAGCTCGAGAGTGAGTTTCGTTTACTAAACCCATGATCCACCGATCACGTATTAAGTTTAATATTTCGCTTGCAAATTATTGCACAACAGAGTGCAATAATTCGCCGCTTGTAGAAAACAGGAAATTTACTTTCTTCAATGTTTATTTTTCCTCATTTTTTCATTACGTGAAATCGCATGCTTCAGTCTTGTTCTGGCTGTTTGGTCTAGTTGTAACTCATTTTATGCTTCTCTTGCAGAATAGTTTTCTTTCTTTCTTTCTTTCTTTCTTTCGTGTATAAACTTTTTTTGTTGAGAATTGTTGTTTGCCCTCTGCAGTGTCATCAAAATTGTGCTTCAGTTCTGCAAAGAAAATTCCTTGCACCAGACTTTTCAGACATTGCAGAATGAGTGCCAGGTTTCTCTGAATACTGTTGACAGCATTGAAACCTTTGTTGCTGATATTAATAGTGGAAGATGGGATGCAATATTGCCTCAAGTTTCTCAACTCAAACTTCCAAGGAATAAATTGGAGGATTTGTATGAGCAGGTATTTTGCATGAGTCACTTTGATTTATACTATGTAACTATGCATCGTATATCCCCTCTATCAAAATCTTGTTAACGTCTCTTAAATCCTGTCATTTGTATTAAATATTCTTGTGTTCTTGATCCTCATTTTCTTGACATATATTTTTTGTGTTGCAGTAGCTAGTTCACTAGCTTTTAGGCCCATAATCATTTGTTTTTTAGTTACCCTCTGTTCAATGTTAGTGGGGAGGTTTGGTATATCTTGATTTAGATTGGCATTTCTTGTACTCTGTATCATTTGACCTTCATAAATCATGATGTTATTTGTTTCAGTTATTTTATTGTTGTTTCAAATGGATTTGAATTTTCACTGACATGGTTGCAGATTGTGTTAGAGATGATTGAACTTCGAGAACTGGATACTGCGCGTGCAATTCTAAGGCAAACACAAGTTATGGGTGTCATGAAACAAGAGCAGCCTGAAAGATATTTGCGTCTTGAACATCTCCTAGTTAGAACTTATTTTGACCCAAATGAGGTCAGAACATGTTTTTTGTCTGTCTTAGAGCTTAGAATACTTTTTGTGATTCTTTTATATTTTTGCAGTTTCATGTTTTCCAAGTCAAGCAACTTTTTGCTTATTTTTATTCTTGCTATTTTGTTTCTGCACTCTGCTAAAATTATATGTAGTTATTCAGCTGTAATTTCTTATTGGTATTTGGTTAGAAAAGAGTTCAAATTTACTTATTTTGGGAAAAAATATTTTGCTTTCAAGATACATGGCATGGGGTGTTTGTTGCTTTCTTGCTGCAATTAGAATGGTTCAGGTATAAATGACACTTAAGTAAAACCTTGTGATATTTTATAAGAACATGTTAATCAATGCATTAGAAATGGCACCTTCATCAATGTATTAACTATACTTTGTTTTATGAGGTATTTCTTATGCTTCTGTTCTTTGGGTGGTTGTTTTGTTCTGCAGCTAATTGGATAATTTCCTTTTTAGAGACCAGTTCTTTGTGGCAGTAGAGCAAATATGGTTTAGATAAGAATAAGTGGAATGCCAATCCCACAATTACTACTTCTCATGCTTGTCCTAGGAAGTTTATTGCCCATATATATGTTTCCTTTTAGACCACTTGTTTCTTTTAGGCTTGGTGGTGGTAATTGTGTTGAGTTTGGGTTGGGAGGACATTTAGGCATGAAATGTTTCTTCTTAAGAGGACTTTTGGCTTTTCCTTATCTATTTTATCTAGCCTGATTGCATAACATGCCTGTCACTTTCTTTTATTCTATTCTGAATCATCACTTGAAGTGGGTTATCACTCGTGTGGGGATTTGAATGAAAGAGGAACTAAACTACAATCCTTTTTGGTTATGCTTAACTCCACCCATCCTTTGCAATAATCTTTCTTTTTGGTATTGTTGGAAGGCACTGGGCGTGTCCATTACCTTGGAACTTTTTTTGGGGATCATTATACAAGTTTTAGTGAATTAAAGGAGATAAAATTATAGTGGTAGTGTGCAGCCTTTGTAGTCTTTTGGTGCATATGATTTGGTGTCGTGTTCATGGATGCTTCAAAGGAGTTGTTCTTTGATACACATAGATTGGGCAGTCTTTTTCCGTTTGTAGGTTTCCTTTATTTTTGGGTATATTTGAATGGAAAGGAATTGAGGGTTAATTTTTCATTTTTATTTTAGATAATTACAAAATGTGTTCATAAATGAATGGGGGATGATTGGAAAGTCACATGAAAATCTTCATTTTGTTCCTCTCATTAAAAAAATTCTCAAATAAGGATAACATTTACTTAAAATGAAAAACTTGCCCTTCTTGAACCTTCAAACACCCCCATCCAAACATACCTTTATTTGACTTTCTTGTTTGGGAGGGTTCCGTATGCTCCTCATCCTTGTGCACACACATACAAACATTATTAGCTAAAATCACATGCCCCATTAATATAGAAGTATAAAGTACTTTAATATTTTTTATTTTTAATCAAATTAATATTTTGTTTGGAAGAATTTTAATCTATACCTCTCTCTTTCTTAAATTTATTTTGATGTGTACTGTAAATAGATGTACCTGGCAACTACCCTGCTAAACCTAAGATTTTGATTTATTATTCTCGAGTTCCTTGAAAAAATTAGTATATATAATGAGTTACGAAGCTTTATTTCTAGCCATGGACTTGGGATTGATATTTATTGAACGTCTTGTGTTTGCTTTTCTGCACAAGGGTTAATAACTTGTGTCCTTTGTGACAGGCTTATCAAGACTCAACAAAAGAGAAGCGGCGTGCACTAATAGCCCAAGGTTTTTCTCTTTTACTTAATAATTACTATATCTAATTGTGATACTGATTTTATGATGATAACGAATACTTGTTTCTTGATTGAAAATGGAATTTTTTCTTCTTTCATTGTCAGATGTAAGGTTTGTGTTAGACCCCCAATTAAGAATGTATATGGTAGAAGGATTAGGAATATAGGCCCAAACTAGATGGGTCCAGCCCTGTTAGTGTGTCCAAAGCTGATGTGTAAAGTCAAAGTTTGTTACAGACAGTTAGTTTTTGGAGTTGTAACTGTTTGTTGGAGAGACCAGGCTCTCGAAGGACCTGGAACATCTTGTACATTGGGAGCCATTGATTCAAAGGAGCAATACAACTCTGGTTCTGTTTTCCTTCTGTAATTCTTCATCGTATTCTATCTTTTTTATCAGTTTCTTACAACTGGTATCAAAGCTCTCATCTTGGGAGTTTTATATGGTTAGTACGAGAATGGAAGCACACAGACAAAATTGAACGCAGCTTGGAGGTGTTGGTGAAACAAGCCCAAGAAGATCATTTACAAGAACAGAGGGATAAGGATGGGTTTGAACGATGGATTCAGAAACAGGAGGACCTGGAACAAGCGAAGAAGGATTGGGAGTTACAAGAAAGTCGCATGAAAGGAATAGAAGAAATGTTGGAAAAGTTGTCACAGCAGTTTACCGAGAAGAATATTGGGAATGGGTCAAGCGAAAACAACGTGCAAGAAAGTGATAGGGGTCGTGAAGCAAAGCGAACTAGTGTCAAGGATGGTTCTAATATTAGGCACAAGGTTGATGTTAGCTTTGGAGATGAAAAGTGGCGCAGACTAGAGATTCCTCTAGCCTTCGGTGATGACGCTTGTGGTTGGGTCCTTCGTGTTGAAAGGTATTTCCAACTGAAAGGAGTTCTTGAGCATGAAAATTGCATGTAGTGATGGTCGCAATGGAGGGAAAAGGTATTTCCCTCCTTTTTCCATTTATTAGCCTTCTCCTATTACATGTAACAGATTCAGTTACTTACAGCTGTCACAACTACTAACTGGCTGTTCTAATCCTTTAGGCCCTAGCCCAATTCCTTCTCTTTGCCCTTTCTAACATAAACATTCCTAATTGGGGGCCTGTTACTAACAGGTACCTCTTATGTTTGTGGATTTTTGTTTTCTTTCATTATTGTACAAAAATCTGTCTATTGTGATGATCATCTTGTTCAAATATAGCACTTCTCTGTATTTGCATTTTCAGCTCTTGCAGCAGAAGTGACTGTAGTGCCACCTTCCCGATTGATGGCTTTAATTGGTCAGGCTTTGAAGTGGCAGCAGCATCAAGGTAAAATGTTTTATCACTGTGATGAGCTGTGTATATGTGTTTTTTTAATGAATTTTTGTATGCAATTCAGTATTTGTAAATTGTGATTTCTTTTTTTATTCTTTTGGCTCAGTACCAGGACATTGTGGGCACCATTATTCATTTCTGCAAAACTTATAGGTGCTAGGAATGAATTCACTTTTTAAATTTCAGTTATATGGGTGGTTCTTTCATTCGTCTAATGATCAGTGGAAAAGAAACTTTTTTGTGTTATAGAATGGGTAAATTTGCCTTGTCTGGAAACGATAAGATGCTTGGTTGCCACCATGCTACTTTGAGGAGATTTTATATTTTGATGGAGCTATGCTTTCCCTTGGGATCTTTCAGGGTTACTTCCTCCTGGAACGCAGTTTGATTTGTTTCGTGGAACAGCTGCTATGAAACAAGACGTTGATGACATGTATCCAACAGCTCTTTCTCACACTATAAAGGTATGCTTTCTGTATCCTTTAAGGCATTGTTTTAGTTACATTTTTATGGATAATGACATTTGAACAATACTTACGGACAAAGTTGTCAAGATCGAGATCCTGTGTAGGATCGGGAGGGGGTAGCAAGATTGTACAAATAAGATCGTTAGAAGGATCGTAAGATCCTACCAAAATGAAAAATTATACTAAACATATATATATATATGCATAAAAATTATGAAAAAAACCTTTAAATGTCAACGTTAAAACACAATTAAAACTGAAATTCCATAATCATAAGTTCATAACATAAAAAACAAGTCTTAATTAGTCAAATACATAACATAAGGTTGGCTAAAGTTCAAAGATAACTCAACCAAACATTCAAAACACAAAAGAATACACTCCAAGCCTAGAACAGAGATACACAGACATAAACAGTAGCAGCAGAACAGAGCAGAATGTTTCAGAATGGCACCAGTAGAACAACACCTTAGAACAGAGATGACTTGCAGAAAGTTGAAGAACCCAGAATGCAGAAGAGAACAGCTACGCAGAGCAGAACGCAGAACCCAAAAGGAAGAAGACATGCAGAACGCAGAGCAGAACCGCACGAAGTGGAAGAGAGGAAAACGATTTAGGGTTTAAAAATAGCAGAATCGAGATTAACTGGGACAATAATTAAAGGTTTTTTGCAAACCAGGTCTCGAAATCCGACCTGGAAATTTGGACTTTTCTGGATGGAAAAGATCGACTGATCCCACAATTTTACGATCTAGCCATGCAATCTTACTCCGATCTCATTTGTTCCCGATCTTACAAGCGATCTGACTCGCAGGAGGCCAGTAAAATTGTGTGATCCTACGATTTAAATCGCGATCTTAACAACACTGCTTAAGGAGACAAAAAAAAGCAACAAATGTGTGGATCCATTAGATAGCACATGGATTTGTACTGAAATATTTTAATGTGATACTGCACAGATCCCGAGGTAAATCTAATTGTGCAGAAGGGAGTGAGTTTTGAATGTGTAAAGTGTTGTACAGTTTTAGATAATCACTATTAGTTCAAGGATGAACTTTCTGCCATTGAATTATTTATTGCTTTTGTTCTAGTTCTGTTTTTCCTGTTGATGTAGGCAAGGATGGTGTGTAACTAAGCTATATTTGAGTTTTTATGTTTCTCTTCCAGGGATTACTTCTTCCTCCAAAGCTGATTCACTATTTTATTTTATGTTATTCTTCTGCTTCAATGGAACATGTTTTATTCATTTATTCATCTTGGGTCCCCTCTTCATACTTCAGTGGTTCTTGGCTTTTAGGCAGAATGGCATATAAGGGAGTTTGAAACAGGTGGAATTTGGGGTTTAACAGTGGTTGTGACTCAGCAAGGGTATTGTAGCCTCCTTTGCAGCTCGCATGACTGAGAAAAAGCATACTTCTTGAGGACATTGTCTTTGTTATAAGTCTTTGAAATTGTTTTTGATAGCGTGTTGTCTGGCAATAATGTGCATAATTAGGTTGTTTATGACTTTACTGTTATGATTGGCCCTTGACTCATATTTGGTGGTTTTATTTCTCAGTGATACTTATTTGTTTCTGTTATTTCCGAATGAGATTATTAGTTGACAGATGGGTGGCTTTATCACTTTAGGTGGCTGTGCATATTTTAATATACATTTGTTAGGATGGGGAAAAACAGTCCAGAAAGTTATGAGAGAATGAGAGATTACCTTTGGTCTGATGATAAGGACGCAGGATGGGTTATTTGGTTCAATGGGTTTTAAATTGTAAACTTTGGAGGGCTGTGGTTTTGCCTCCTGGTCTTATGGTGTCTGAGATATTATGCAAATTAGCACCAGGATTTGACATTAGAAACTCTATGGCATGCAGTGATCAAAATACTGCTTTTCTTTAGAATGATTGGGATTATTTTTAATAGTGCCATCCTTTGAGCTGCAATTCTTCATCCTTGACATGGTAATTTTCTTATCTGGATCACATTGGTATATGATAATAATTGCAAAAAGTGATATTCCATGGTCATATATCCCCTGTGTCATTAGTTATCAGTTGAATGATGAAATTAATTCAACCTCCTATTTATGTAATTTTCTAGAGGTTGTCTTATCCCCTCCCTCTTATTTGTCTACTATTCTTTTATATAAAATTTGTCATAAATCAATGTTACCCTTCTAATCATGCGTGTATACTTGTAGTTTGGGACAAAAAGTCATGCAGAATGTGCTTGCTTTTCACCAGATGGGCAGTTTCTCGTATCTTGTTCGGTTGATGGGTTTATTGAGGTATACATAGTTGGATTTGAAACTTTCGTTATCAGGTGCTTTCTTCCTGATTTGTGGACATACTTCTAGGTCTGGGATTACATAAGTGGAAAACTGAAGAAAGATCTCCAGTACCAGGCAGATGTGAGTTGGTTTTTATTTGAACTGTTTTACATGCTAAGAATAATTATCTTGTATGTGATGTTGAACGAATTTGGATATGAGGAGTGCTAGCAACACACTCTTTTGAACACTCTCTCAAACACACTCCATGTGATTGGTTAAAATTCACATGGGGCCCACCAAATTCGTGGGTCCCACTCCCAAGTGGTGGGACCCATGTGGATTTTAACCAATCACATGGAGTGTGTTAGAGAGAGTGTTCAAAAGAGTGTGTTCCTAGCATTTCTCTTTGGATATAGCTATATTGCTAATATCTTTCTTGGGAAAAATTTCTTAGTCTTTTGATCTTAAACTCTTTTGTTGATCTGGCACCTTTACATTTATATATGCATTCAAAGCTGTAGAGAAGATTGTTCATACTTTCAGTTTCAGATTTCTGTTGCCAATTTGGGAACTATTTTAACTTTGATCACAGAATGTAGTTTTTTGCTGTAACATTAAGTATACTGGTGATTCATATTAATATATAAAAATCTATACGCACATTATGCCTTTTACTTGTGAGATAGTCTTTTCTTTTCATGATGGGAAGTCGTGTTTTAATAATCTCTCTCTCTATATATATATGTATATGGTTATTAAGTGTATGAACATATCGGCTTGATTTTTGTTGTCTTAAGAGTTTTAAAGCTATCAAAATGATCATGGTTACCACTGACCGGAAGCTAGTTGTACATTAAGATAATTTATCTGTCCTTTTTGAAAGGAAATTTCTCATAATATACCATAAGTTTATCAATTTTGCAGGAAGTATTTATGATGCATGATGATGCTGTGCTTTGTGTAGACTTCAGCAGAGATTCAGAGATGCTAGCATCTGGATCACAAGATGGAAAGATTAAAGTGAGTATCACATGTCTGCATTTAAGGCTTTATGAGCCACCCTTTTGAAGAAATTCTTATATTCATGGTTTTACATTTTTTAGTTTTATCCTTTGAAAGCGTGCACGTACAACACCATTCAAATTACTTTGAAATAGAACTGAGCTACAGAACTGCCCTTATATTGTATGCCTGTGAAGCCTGGCAGAATTGTCAATAGTGGCAAATTGCTTCACTATAGTAGTGATGTTGGACAGAGTGGCCTATGGCTGCTTTAAGTTGTCTGTCACCTTGCTTTTTGCTTCATGCAGTTTGCAGCTGATATTGCGGCATATTGCCGACAAAATCGAGGAGCAGCAGCAACTCTGAACAGGGGTGAAATTCCTGTTTTGTCCACACCTTTTTGTCATTTGTCACTCGCTTTTTAGGAAGATTATTGAATTTTACACCCAATTTTTTATGAGTAGATTTCCTCTATCGTTGAGTCGAGAACTTAATTTTTTTAAGTGGGTGACTATTCTATAAAAAATGAAAACTACATTAACAATAACAATAATTAGAATGGATACAATATTTATTATGGAAAACATTAATTGTACCCAAAGGGGGGTTAGCACCATGATTTGTGTTTATTACGATATCTGGTTCTACTTTGTCACACCAAATGCATCTTGTGGTAAGTTGTTCCTTGAATATTTGCTGGCTGCAGTTCTTGTCAATGTTGCAGTTGCTGTTGTCAAAAGCGTTTATACCATCACCAACTTTTAGCATATGAAACTTTAAACTGTATATTTCACATTTCATTTTAGGTCTGGCGTATTAGGACTGGTCAATGCTTGCGGCGTCTTGAACGTGCACATTCCCAGGGTGTCACAAGTCTTTCCTTCTCCCGTGATGGAAGCCAGTTATTAAGTACTTCGTTTGACAGCACAGCAAGGTTTTGTTTACTTAATTTTACTTAATGTCTTTGCTAGACATAACCATTTTTGGGCCTTGACAAGCGGAGTTATTAATCACCGATGGTGGTAAGAGAAAAATCTGCCATTCAAATATGGGGATGTTGTTGCAAACAATGGTAGAACCATGGTGGCTGTAATAAAAAATATATACACCAAAATTTTGCAAAAGAAGTCTGCTGAATATAGTTATCATGAAACTATTCAAAAAGTTCAATTATTGGATAAAAACACAAATGGTTTTATATCTAACATGCCCTCTCATACACGAGTTCTCAGGGCTTTTAGTGTGGAAAATGCATATTCGCACTCTACCTTGTGTTGAAATTTAACATTTATTTAGAATATTGCAGAAAACCAGGATGGAATTGCAGACCGAATAGTCATAGAGGCTCTATTACCATGTTGTGAATTGACTATCCCAAAATCTTAGTAGTTCGGTGAAAAGCATATGGATTATTTCACATCTCACAATAATGAATTTAAAAAAACTACTAGCATATATCAAGAATAATAAAATTAGTTATATATTGTGGGAGATAAAATTCATCCATAGTGTCACAAACTTACAGGAAAACTACAATATACTTCAAAACATAACATCATGAGTTCATAAGCCTTATAATATAATATCACTAGAAAGTAGAAACTAGTAATTAACAAGAAATAGGCACAAAAAAGAGATAAATTAAAAATATATTTATCCTCCCTTTTCCCTACATCATTCTCATTATCATTTACTGAGGCATATCCCTCTTCCTATTTATGAAAATTAATTACCTTTTTTTTGTCTGACTCCTTAAGGCTGTCATCAAATTCCCATTCTTCTTTATCTTCAATCAATTTCTCATTTCCTTAATGTTGAAGGTTCACCTGCCAAACCTTTTTTAGAAACTCTTGCAGCTACTGCACCACTTGATGTTTCATTTTTTTCCTAGTTTGCTACCTTGTATATGTCATAGGTTCTTCAAATAGTCTTATAAATAGCTGCCTTTTTTTAAAGTATCATCATTCTTCAAAACATAACTTATTTGCAGCATCATCATCATCCAACTTTTCATGATGAGTTTCATTGTTGTTGAAACGCTTTGTGATGGCTTCTTTATCCTTGTCCTTTGCTTTACAAATATAACTCATGACTAGTTTTTTCTCACCATCAACAAGCCGAAGCACTTGAGGGTGATCCATAACTTTCATTGTAAAAATCCAATAGTTCCAAAATGAAGGCATAAGTACAAATGTTGTTGCTTCTTTTTCCTTGGCCTCCTTGGCCTCCTTTGACTACTTGTTTATTTCCACTTGTTAGAGGTAAATATTCTTCTTGAGATGTGCTTTCTATTGATGCATCCTTTACAATAATAGAAAGGGTGGAATTAATCAAGTAACTACATACCTTACCAATTTCATCTTGTTTGTGAATTTCCTCAGCAATGGTGGTGTATAATATGAAGCAAACAAGCAAGGTTCCCTTTTGAATTGTCTTCTTTATCAAATGAAGCTTTTTAACACTATGGTTGGAGGTGATTAGAGTAGAAAGAAATAGGAGGGAGTGAGATAGGGGAGAGAAGTTAACCTTGTTTGGTTTAGGGTGGGATTAGAGAAGAGTGTTAAAAAGAGGTGGATCTTGTTGGAGAGTCACACATTGACTAGAGATAAGGCCAAGTCATAGTATATAAGCCCCGGGCAATCCTCACCTTACAAGCTAGCTTTTGGGGTTGAGTTAGACCCGGGTCTAAAATATAAGAGATCCCACATAAAAAAATCTCTCAATGAGTGGAGAGAAATGGGAGGGAGAGAAGAGGGTTTGTAGTAAAATTACCCAAATACCCTTATATAAAATTGTTATGAAATTTTTAATTTTCACAATTCAGGGCATTTTTGTCAAATTTCATTTGTTCCTACTTTTTCTCATCCCACTTCCTACTCAACCAAACAATCCTAGAAAGGTCTTTATATCAGGTATCTCTCTCTCAGTTTGTGTGGACTGTGGATGCGTGATATTAGTGCCTGGTTTTGATCCAAGGACCTTATGCCTGCTAAAGCGGTGTCGATTTGTTTGAAACGGTTGCCTAGGTCCTTGGTTTGGTCGGTTCAATGATTGTTAATGGTGTTTTGGTTTAGTGGAGTAGATGTGACCATCCATACCTTGTGATGTATAGAAATCAAATTCGAACCCATGGGTACTCGACCTCGACTAGATTTTGACAAGAAAAACTTGCTTTGGCCGAGTTTGAGTTTTCCCTAATTTACTAAGATGAGGGTGGGGGCCGGGTTTGGGGATGCAAAATTGCAAATACCAAGCTCGATCATGAACCCACCTTGATAATTGATATTTATAAAATTTAAAAAATACTGTGTTTGTGTTGTTAAAAATTTAGAGTTAGGATACTATTCTCCCACTCCCATTTGTCATGATTATTGAAAATACAAATGAACTATTATAATATTTAAATAATAAATTTGAACTTACTTATTTTGCTAAAAGTATCACTTAGTTTTGAAGTTTCTTATTTTTCAAAGATTCTTGATGTTTATTTTTATATATTATTTGAATTAGAATGTATTTGATATAGATTTGATATGGATAGAGGTTCTTAAATTTTGGATCGGGCCTAACTCAACCCCAAAGCTAGCTTGTAGAGTGAGGATTGCCCAAGACTTCAATACTTTTAATTGGCATTATCTCTAGGTAATGTGGAACTCTAACACATCTCCTTCACGTCCAGGGCTGGACATCTGGAGCGTGGACATCTATACGGGTTGCGGCCCAATAACAACGGATCATCTAGGATAGGCTCCAATACCATCTTAGATTTTGGACTGGGTCTAACTCAACCCCAAAAGCTAGCTTATAGAGTGAGAATTGCCCGAGACTTGTATACTTTTAATTGGCCTTATCTCTAGGCAATGTGAGACTCTAACAAAAGTGAATAAAATCAAGGAAAAAAAAGGTAGGGTTCCACGGGTTTCCCTGACCTCGATTAGAATAGGGTTCAGTACCATCTTTTCATCTCTACCTCCCTAAACTTTCCCCCGCCATAGGCAGGGAGGGAAAAACATGCCCCTGCCCCATTGCCGTGTCTATCAAATGTATCTTGTTAATTGTGTATGTTAATGATATATTGTGATTTGTGATCAAGTAGTGATAATATGTTATCCATTTACACAGAGTGGCTTCAGGTAAAGAAGGAAACACTTTGTTAAAGAGTTAGAGCTTCAGATTAGAGTTGTATTAGAGATACTAGAGCAATTGCAAGTGAAATGAGTCATTTCTGTGCAGCTTTTTATATAGAGCACAACTGCTTGTTCTAATCTTAATGCTTTAGTACTGCAATATAATTTATGTTTTAACCTTTTAATTTTATACATTGCTTTAAGTAAATGTTTAGCAGCTGCTGAGTGCAATTGTTCTTCTTTATGTAATATAGAATCCATGGCCTCAAATCTGGAAAGATCTTGAAAGAGTTTCGTGGCCATACATCTTATGTGAATGATGCAATTTTCACCAATGATGGGAGTCGTGTTATAACTGCATCCAGCGATTGTACAGTCAAGGTCAGTTATTTGGCAATATACATGAGGCAAGTGCCTTGTTTTCTATTGTGTTCTTAAGAAATGTATTTTTTCCTCCTTACTGTAGGTGTGGGATGTGAAGACCACAGACTGCATACAAACTTTTAAGCCACCTCCACCTTTAAGGGTGTGTCTTTTAAAAACTATCATTATGGGGTTTTTCCAGTCAGTTCTTTGATATCGTTTCCCCTGCAAATTTTTTATTGTGCCTAATTACTGGTTTCTTTGGACTGTTAGGGAGGTGATGCTTCTGTTAACTCTGTTTTCATTTTCCCCAAGAATACTGATCACATTGTTGTTTGTAACAAAACGTCATCAATATACATCATGACACTTCAAGGACAGGTATACATTAAAGAGTGGATGACTGGAAATCACATTGTTTATTTATACGTAGTTCCACTGTGTCTGGACATTAGTGTCAATGCTGTTGGCATTGTTCTCAATGATTTATGTTATGTTCCAAGTTCTGACAAGGATAAGTATACCTAACTCTGTATTCATGCTGGTAAAATATGGACATTTATTTTGAGACATGCAGATCAGATGACCTTATGTTCTTTTCTTTCTTTTCATTTGTTTTGATAATGGACTGCTTTTCATAGGATATATAGTATTTATCTTACCACCTATATGTTTTTGCATAACTTCTGTTTGAGATTAAAAGATACTTGCTTTATTATGTTATCAGCAACCTCATGCTAAGCCTAAGCTCATGCCATGACAAGGTCCATGTGCAGGGAAGGGTCAAGCCCCATTTTGTGTCTATTATAGGAAGCCTTATTTTGCATTTGCAAAATGCTGATTCAATGATTTGAACCTGTAACCACCTAGTCACATGGCAATAACTCCAACCATTGTGCCAAAGCACCCCTTCAAGATACTTCCTTTATCACGTTATTAAATTTTTATTTAAGGTGTATTATACCTCTTAGTTTAGGATTAGCTTTCGAAACTTGTCAAAATCTTGCACTCCCTAAATTTGGGGATGATTGAGTTTAATGCACTAAATAACTGTTTGTTTTGATATTATAATGTGTATGCTTGGACCTAGTTTGATATTCACGAGGAGCAACCATTTATTCAACATCTTGCTGATATACTTCACAATTAAGATAGCATCACTAACTTTTTAGAGATGTTTTGAAATTTGTTATTGTAGTTATGACTCTAATAGTCAAGAAGTTTGAGTACATTGTGTCTTCTGTCATTGTAAGAGGGACTGAATTCTGTTTTTGAAGTGTTTTTTTGTGTGTTTATATTATAGTATATTTGAATGTCCCTTCCATTAAAAATTGAAATGTAAGCAGGCATAGAGATTAATGTTGCCAGTTATGCTATTCACTTGGAATTGGAAAGTCTTTTTTCTGCTGTCTTAATTGTGGAACTAGTTTTTGAATGTGAAAATAGAAATTGGATACATATTTTGTTCTTTCTTTTAGCTGTATGTGGCTATGTGCTATTATTCATATGAAAAATAATAGCTACACATACTACGTGAGGTATATGTTGAATCTGGACAATTCTTAAGTAGTTTCAATGAGACCAAGACTGTTATCTAGAGGTTTTTAGACAAGTCTGTGTCTAAGGTGTACGTTCAATTATCATCACTACTCTGAGTATGCTTTTCTCTGTCAATTGTAGGTTGTAAAGAGTTTCTCATCTGGTAAAAGAGAGGGTGGGGACTTTGTTGCAGCCTGTGTTTCACCTAAAGGGGAATGGATTTACTGTGTTGGTGAAGACAGGTATCCTGATTTATGTATAATAAAATTTCTCCTTAATACAACCTGGTAGTGGTAGACAAAGATGTTAGGTACATTATAGAAACTACCTCACCATAGACTTTATAAATTAACAATAACCAAACCCTTTCCCATTGGGTGGAGTTGGTTACATAGATTAGATGATTTATCATGAATCATGTTTAATGACAAACCATTAAAATTCAAATACTTCTTAATTGTTTGACCTATACTTCTCGGCACATTCTCACACCACCTTAGGTGAGACTCAACCATCTTTTCACAATAAATGCTACACCACCTTCCTCTCTAATGCGTTCATTCCAAGTCCTATCTTTTTTGTGTGACCACTTATCTGGTGTAACATTCTCATATTTGCATCACTGAGTTAACTTCCTTGTTAGCTCTTCATTGTCCAGTATTCAGTCTCATACAACATTGTAAGCCTTACAGTTGAGGTAAAATTTTTACCTA
Organism: Sesbania bispinosa; assembly: GCA_026901365.1. Lineage (NCBI taxonomy): Eukaryota > Viridiplantae > Streptophyta > Magnoliopsida > Fabales > Fabaceae > Sesbania > Sesbania bispinosa. Next base: position 245,125 of record QLOH01000802.1, on the reverse strand, counting down.
AGCTTGAGTTGTACTTTTATATCACAAATTACACCCTAAACATCCCTCCATTTCTTCAATTTTATTTGAATCTTTTAGTTGAATCCCCCTCTATTTCCCCAGCAATCTCTATGATGGACCCTAAATACTTAAACTGAGTTTTGTCTGGCTTGTTCTCCAATTTTCACTTCTAAACTAAAATTAATATATACCTCTTGCTAAACTTGCGTACATAAGACCTTAGCCCAATTACGCAGCAATTTTACGAAGAATACCATGGGATTTTTCAAATCATTTTAATCCTTCCAGATTTTAACTTAAAATTGTCATATTCTTTGCTCTTAATGGGATCTGCAAATTAATTGTAGGAATATGTACTGCTTCAGCCAACAATCTGGAAAATTGGAGCATCTGATGAAGGTATGTTTGTTGAGTTAGCCTGAGAGTAGATCTGTAAATTTCTCTCAATTTGGTCTTTCTTTTTGTCCAGAAACATAGTATTGCCGTTTTGATGTATGTAATTATGTTATTTGATCTAAATTGTTGTATCTTACTTTGATACTTGTATCTCTGCCACATTTATCTTTAAGTTGAATCTAGAGTATTTCCTTTGATACATGTATCTGCTACTTTGTGTAAAATGTGTAAATACTGAACTAGAAGTGGAATCAGCACGCCTCTCATGGTGTTATTTTATGTATTCAAGCTCATTTGAAGATCGTCAGTTGATACGTTATGCATTCTGTGTTTATCAATATCTAGATAATATGGTTAAATGGTCATGTAATACCATTGTGATTTGGATTTCATTTTCTTGTATTCTGCTTCGGTACATGAACCAAATGGAATATACTTCTTTTCTACTGAGGATGTTATCTTCATGATGTATAATTTATTTAGGATTAATAAAATTTCTTTGGTTAATGGCAGGTTCATGAGAAGGAAATTATTGGCGTCACTCATCACCCCCATAGGAATCTTGTTGCAACATATAGTGAAGACTGCACAATGAAGTTGTGGAAGCCTTGAATCTTTTCTGTATTTCTATCTTATTAACATAAATGAACATCTTAATTTGAGCAATGTATATTCTCCTAGTTTAATTTTGATGCAATGTGAGGAAAATTGTTTTATATTGTTATTTAATAGTGTCCCATCATTTAATGCGCATAACTTTCATGTGTATTTCGCATTCATTTTATACTGATTCTTCATTTTTTTTAAGGTGTATACATAAATAAGGTTAGGGGTGAGGGTCAACTCATTGATTTCCATTTTTCTTTTTATTAAATTCAAAACTTTAAATTAAAGTTGAGATTATCGAGATTATCAAGAAAATCTGCTTTGATTGGGTTTAAAGGAAAATTTGATCTCGACTCCAATTAAATAATTATAATAATAGTTAAATAAAGAAGGTAAGTTTAAATATTGTTCTTAAAAATGATAAAATTTAGGTTTAAATATTTTTTAGTTCCTAAAAAATTAGTGAATTTTGTGTTTAGTTCCTATAAAATTTTTCATCTAAGTTTAGTCTCTCGTTAATTTTTTGTTTCCAAGTTTAATCCTTTTTATTAATTGGTGTTGTTACGTGATAATGACCTGACACTGTTACAGTATGCTTACGTGTGTCTATTTATGTTGACATGACTGTCACATTGGGTTTTGTTGAAATTATTGTCCCATTTTTTTAGTTATTAATTATAATATTAATTATTTTATTGTCAATTGTTGTATTTTTGTAATTAGGAACGCTAAATTTTGAGTGATGGCTTCTTTTGAATTCACCTCTACCAGGTTAGACCCACCATTGATACCACCAAAAAAACCTCGAGATAAGCAAACAAAGATGTCCTTTAGAGACAAGGTCCTAGGTGATAAAGCTCCACCTACACATACGAAAGACTGATCTATTGGCTCAAAATTTGGTGCAAATCTCCTTGGAAGAAGGTAACCGATTGCTACCCATTGTTCATGTTAATGAAAAAGTGTTTGAGGAGTTATGTGAACCATGGTATGATGCCTTGATCATAAAACTCTTGGGTAAGTACGTGGGGTATAACACAATGAGGGATCGATTGCCAAAATTATGGAAGCTGATGGGGGGATTTAAAATCATGGATCTCGACAATGGCTTTTTCATGGTTAAATTTGACTGCAGAGAGGACAGGGAGAAAGTCATTGATGGTGGTCCATGGATGTTATTCGACCATTATCTTGTTGTTTCTACATGGACACCTGACTTTATTTCATCTGAAGCGAAGGTTCACAAAACTATGGTTTGGGTACGTATTCCTTCGTTGAATTTAGCTTGGTATGATGAAAGCTTCCTTTTGGCTATGGCTGCAGCAATAGGACACCTTGTTCGTGTTGATACTAATACGCTTAAGGTAGAACGGGGAAGATTTGCTCGGGTATGTGTGGAAATTAATCTAAACCAACCAGTAGTTGGTAAGGTTAAAATTCGTGATCATTGGTACAAGATCGAATACGAAGGACTACACATTTTGTGCTCTAACTGTGGTTGTTATGGCCATCTTAGCCGTGAATGTCCCAAGCATCCCCAACAAGTTTCAGGCAACAACCAAACCCCACAACCACCGCCCATGGCGGAGCAAGGTGGCAACCCAGGATCAATTCCAACAGTAAAAAACGGTAATGTTGATATAAATGGAAATAATAAAAATAACGATTCTGTCTTAAATGCAGTAAATGCGGGTCAATCAACACATGGGGAATGGCTTATGGTTTCACGCAGAAGGAGACAGAATATTAATGGAAAAAGATTGGTCAACAATCAGGAAATCAGAAAAAGGAAACTATTTTAAAAAATACTTTCAATGTCCTTTCAAAACATACGGACAAGGATATTCTATTGCCTAAACAAGGATCCAATTCTACAACTAGCCAACCTCAATCAACGACCTTGGTGAGGAAAAAAAGGGCCAGAGTTTCCCCACCTTCCGTGGATATCTCTAACTTAGTGGCCAATGCAAACAAAAACAAAACTATTTATGAGCAGAAAATTAACAACAAATCAGCTTTAAAGACTCATCCACCATCTCAGCAGCAATCGGAATCTTTGACAAGGAAGGACGATCATGTACCTGAAATAGAAAAAAGCAAAGGAGGGTGAATTAGTCAATTTGAAACTCAAATCTTCCAACCTATCCGTGCAAGGAAACAGACTCAGCCAGTTAAATCTCAACCTGCACAACTAAATAAATGGTGGAGCTTTGGCAGAAGAAAATAAACCACCAGATGACAATAATATTCAATCAGACGATGATGAAATTGACATGGAAGAAAGCTCAGATGAGGAGTTGGATGACAAAATTGTCTCAGAAACACCTAACAATGTTTTTTAACCTCATCTGCATATTTATCATTGTTCTTTTGTCTGTTTATTTCATAACAATGTTAACAATGAATCAAGAATTTCAGGATTTCAAAATAATCTCTTGGAATATCAGAGGAGCTGGTAACAAAACAAGTCATCGGCACCTTAAGGACCTCATTCGCAGATTCGACCCTCATATCCTTTTTATAATGGAAACTCATATTCAATTTAATAAAACTAAATCCTTTTGGGCCAGTTGTGGTTATTCTCCTATTTGCATTATAGAGGCCAATGGCCACTCAGGGGGTATTTGGGCATTGCAAAGAAGCAATCAAGTTTTTTTCTATAACAGTTTTGGGTTCTAATAATCATTCTATAACATTACTTGTTTCTAAAGGCATTCATGAATGGGTGTGCACCGATCTCTATGCTAGTCGTATACCAACCTTTAGATTGATTTCTGGAACCATTTAAAAAATTTAAGATCTACTATAAATCTGCCTTGGCTTCTTATAGGTGATTTTAACGAAATTCTTCTTCATTCTGAGCAGATTGGTGGTAATTTTAACACCAGCAGAGCCCAGAATTTTGTAGATATGATTGACCATTGCAATCTGATTGATATTAATACTGTTGGCAGCAACTTCACTTGGCAACGCAAATGCCAAGGAAACAAATTAATTTCAAGAAATTTAGACAGAGCACTAGCTGACTTGAATTGGACTTTGATTTTTCAGAATGCAGTCTTGGAAAACCTCTGTAGACTCCATTCTGACCACAACCCTATCCTGCTTCGCTGTAACCAGCAAATTGGGAATAGGGGAAACAAGCCTTTTCGCTTTGAAGCTGCCTGGGCCAGTCATGAAGAATACAATTCTTTAGTTTCTAATGCTTGGTCTAGAGCCACCAATATTGCACAATCAATTCATGAGGTACAACTAAACTCAATTTCTTTTAATAATAATTTCTTTGGTAATTACAATCGCAGGAAAAGTATTCTAGAAAAAAGGATTAAAGGTATCCAACTTAAGCTGGAAAAAGTCGACATTGCTGCCTTATATTATCTGCAAGAAGATTTGCAGAAGGAATACAATAAACTTTTAGAGCAGGAGGAACATCATTGGTATCAGAAGTCCAGGGAAGATAGGGTCAAATACAGGGACAAAAACACAAAGTATTTCCATGCCCAGACTGTTATCAGAAGAAGGAGAAACAAAATTCAAAGTCTGACTCTTCCAAATGGAGTAACTTGCACTGATCCAGATATACTCCAAATGGAAGCTACCAAATTCTACAAAATCTTATTTAGTCCTAACTTGCATCAGGTGCATTCTTCCTTTTCTCATATGACCAATCCGGTTATTAGTTCTACTGATATTTATAATATTATGCTCCCTATTTCTAAGAATGAAGTTTTTGATGCTCTGAATACCATGAACCCTTTAAAGGCTCCTGGGCCAGATGGTTTTCATGCTCTTTTTTTCAAGCAATATTGGCATATTGTGGGTGATGATATCTGGAAATTCATTCAAAATGCTTTTAGTGAGGGCTCTTTTGATCCTAATCTTTCTGAAACATTGATTGTTCTAATTCCTATATCTGATTTTCCAAAAACTTTTAAGGAGTTTAGACCCATTAGCCTTTGTAATGTTATGTATAAAATTTTAACTAAGGTAATTGTGCAAAGAATTAGGCCCCTTTTGTCTTATCTTATTGGCCCTCTCCAGAGTGCTTTCATCTCAGGCAGAGGGACATCTGAAAATGCTATAATCCTTCAAGAAATTTTGCATTATATGAATAAATCTAAGAAGAAAAAAGGTGATGTTGTTTTTAAACTTGATTTGGAAAAAGCTTATGACATGGTTGATTGGAATTTTTTGAAAGAAACTCTAATTCTATTTGGCTTTCCTAATAGTCTAGTCAACTTAATCATGTTTTGTGTTACATCATCCTCTCTTACTCTTCTTTGGAATGGAAACAAAGTTCCCAGCTTTAAACCCACTAGGGGTCTTAGACAAGGTGATCCCCTATCACCCTATCTTTTTGTTTTAATTATGGAGAGGCTTGCTTTGAGGATCCATCAAGAGGTAGAAATAGGTAATTGGCTTCCTATCAAAATTTCTAAAAATGGTCCATGCATCTCTCACCTGTTTTTTGCAGATGACACCCTTCTATTTGTCAAAGGTAAGGCTGCTCAGGTTCGCCTTATGAATGATATTCTAAATTCTTTTTGTAAGACTTCAGGCCTTAAGGTTAATTTAGAGAAATCCAGAGCCTATGTGTCTAAAAGAGTTAGACAGATCAAGAAAGATAAGTTCACTTCGATATCTGGTATTAAGTTTACTAATGACTTGGGTAGGTATTTGGGGTTTGTGGTCAAGCAAGGAAAATGCACAACTAATGATTTTAATTTTATTATTGACAATATCTCTACCAAGCTTGCCTCTTGGAAGAAAAATCTTCTAAACAAGGCAGGGAAGCTTACTCTGGTCAAGTCAGTTTTAACCACAATTCCTCTCTACCAAATGCAAATTCAATGGTTGTCTGATTCTATATGTAATAAAATTGACAGCATAGCTAGAAATTTTATATGGAGCAATAATGAAGGGAAGGGGATTCACTTGGTCAGTTGGAAGAAAATAACCAGAAACAAGAGATTTGGGGGATTGAGGGTCAGGTCTGCTAGGGACCAAAATATATCCCTTCTAGGAAAACTAGTTTGGGACATGACCAATAAAGAGGATAAGCTTTGGGTGAAAATTCTTCAAGATAAATATGATATTAAAAACCCTTATATTTACTGCCATTCCAAACCTGGATCTAATGTGTGGAATTCTATGACTAAAGCTAAAAAAAATTATCCTCTGGTTATGAATTGAGTGGGAAATGGTCTAACTTCTTTTTTCTTTTATCCATGGCTACAGGGTGATCTTTGTCACGGTGACTAAAGTGATCCCTATCACGGTGACTTGCTTGATCCCTGTCACGCTGTATCGAATGATACTAGTCATAGTGACTGGGGTGTTCCTAGTCAAGGTGACTTGTGTGTTCCTAGTCACGGTAACTCGGGTGATCCTAGTCATGGTGACTCGGTTGATCCTAGTCAGGGTGACTTGGGTGTTCCTAGTCACGATGACTCGGGTGATCGCAGTCACGGTTACTCAGGTGATCTTAGTCATGTTGACTTAGGTGATCCAAGTCACGGTGACTCAGGTGATCCTAGTCATGGTGATGGGGGTGATGTACTCATCATGACTTAGGTGATCCAATTCACATGACTCAAGTGTTCCTAGTCACGGAGACTCGGGTGATCGAAGTCACGGTTACTCATGTGATCTTAGTCACGATGACTTGGATGATCCTAGTCACGGTGACTTGGGTGATCCTAGTCACTGGGACTGTGGTGATCCCTATGACGATGAGTCGGGTGATCCCAGTCACAGTGACTTGGGTGATCCCAGTCACGGTGACTTGGGAATTCCCAGTTACAATGACTCGGGTGTTTCTAGTCATGGTAACTCGAGTGATCCTAGTCATGGTAAATCAGTAGATCCTTGTCACAGTGACTCGTGTGTTCCCATTCACGATGACTTGGGTGATCGAAGTCACGGTTACTCAGGTGATCTTAGTCATGATGACTTGGGTGATCCTAGTCACAGTGACCCGGGTGATCGAGGACACCGTGACTTGTGACTCGAGTGATCCTAGTCATTGTGACTCGAATGATCCTAGTCACAGTGACTTGGTTGATCCTAGTCACAATGACTCAAGTGATCCATTCACGGTGACTTGGATGATGTGCTTTCCATGACTCAGGTGGTCCAATTAACGATGACTCTAGTGATCGTAGACACGGCGACTAGGGTGATCCTAGTCACTGTGAGTAGGGTGATCCTAGTCAATCTAACACGAGTAATCCTATTCATGGTGACTCGGGTGATCTTAGTCACTTGTTACTCGGGTGAGATTTAAGTCATGGGAGATGTACTCTAAAAAATACTCACGTGATCAAAGTTTTAGTGACTCGGGTGATCTGAGCACGTTGACTTGGGTGTTCCTAGTCACGGTGACTCGGGTGATCCTATTCATGTTGACTTCTATGATCGTACTCACAGTTACTCGGGTGATTCTAGTCACGTTGACTCGTGCAATCGTAGTCACGATGACTCAGGTGATCAAAGTCACGGTTACTCACGTGATCGAAGTCACGCTTATTTGGGTGATCCTAGTCACCGTGACTCGCAGTAACCTTGGTGATCCAAGTCATCATTACTTAGGTCACGATTACTTTGGTGATCCAACTCACAGTGACTCGAGTGATCTTAATCACGGTGACTCGGGTGATCTTAGTCACGGTAACTCGGGTGATCCTTGTCACGGTGACTTGGGTGATCCCAGTGATGGTGACTCGGGAGTTCCCAGTCATAGTAACTCGGGTGGTCGTAGTCATGGTGACTCGACTGATGCTAGTCACGGTACTCGGGTGTTCCTAGTTGCAGTTACTCAAGTGATCGAAATCACGGTTACTCAGGTGTAGGGGTGTAAACGGTTCATCTCAGGTTTCTGGAAGAACAGTGTCTAAACCAATGGAAATACCTTGGTTTGGGTTGGTTTGGTTCTGTCGTTTTTTACTACTCAACTCGAACCGAACTAACTCGACCTTAAACAGTTTGGTTCAAGTCGGGTTTCTGGTGATTATAGTCACGGTGACTCGGGTGATCCTAGTCCCGGGCACTCGGGTCATCTTAGTCACTCTGACACGGGTGACTCTTGTCACAGTGACTCGGTTGATCCTGGTCGCGTTGACTCGGGTGTTCCTAATCACGGTCACTCGGTTGATCCTAGTCACAGTGATTCAGGTGCACCTAGTCAAGGTGAATCGGGTTATATTAGTCATGGTGACCTGGGTGACCCTAGTCATGAGTGATGTTCTCTCACAAAATACTCAAGTGATTCCAGTCACGCTGATTCGAGTGATCCGAGTCACAGTGACTCTCGTGATCCCGGTCACTTTTACTTGGGTGATCCAAGTCATTGTGACTCGGGTGATCCTAGTCACGATGACTAGAGTGGTCCGTCTCACGGTAACTCGGGTGATCCAAGTCAATGGTGATGTACTCTCACAAAATACTTAGATAATCCCAGTCACAGTGACTCGGGTGGTCCTAGTCACGATTTGTCGGGTGATCCTAGTCACGGTTACTTGGGTTATCGTAGTCACGGTGATTCGGGTGATCCTAGTCACTGGTGATGTACTATAAAAAAATACTCAAGTGATCCAAGTTACAGTGACTTAGGTGATCCGAGTCACAGTGACTCGAGTGATCCTAGTCACGGTGACTCGGGTGATCCTATTCAGGGTCACTCGGTTGATCCTTGTCACAGTGACTCGGGTTTTCCTAGTCACGTTGACTCAGGTGATCGAAATCACAGTTACTCAGGTGATCTTAGTCACGATGACTCGAGTGATCGTAGTCACGGTGACTCGGGTGAGCCTAGTCACGATGAATTGGGTGATCCTAGTCACGGTGACTCGGGTGATCCTAGTCACGGTGACTCGAGTGATCCTAGTCATGATGACATATGTACTCTCTAGGACTCTGGTGATCCAGTTCATGGTGACTCGGGTGATCCTAGTCCCTGGCACTCGAGTCATCCTAGTCACTCTGACACTGGTGACCCTTGTCACAGTCAATGTCATAAAAGTCGGACCAGTAATCGACTCGGTCAAAGTGTTGGGTTAATAGGTCACTGGTCGGACCAGTGAGTCACTGGTTGAACCGGTTAAACTGTTTTATATTAAAAAATATCACACGCAAAATTTATAAGTTTTATTTTTAAAAAATAATGAAAAGAATTTGAGAATTATTTGGGTTGTTCAAGCTCAACATGTACAACTAAGTGGGCTTCAGAATAATAGTATAAGATCCCTAAAATTAATTTTTCTATAATAATTTTTTTATAAAAAATTCATTTATATTATAATTATAATTATATAAAATAATATTAGAAGTGAAAACTGAAAAAGTGTCTCTACAATTTCACGTGAAGCTTGAAGAGCTTGTATTTGAAGTCGTGATGCCTTGAAAGTTGAAACTCCACCTTCAGGGCTTCACTTTTCTCTTTATTTGAGTTAACCGGAGAAAAAAAATCAATGCTTCACGTTTCAGTTTCTCTATTTTCATTTCCTTCTCCTTTCTTGTTTTTCTTCCTCTCCTCTCTTCTATTTTTTTCTTGTTGTTCAATCATGCACTTCTCTGCCTTGGTGTTCCTTTATTTTTGGTGCTCCTCAGTCTTTGGCATTTCTCTGACGGCGACTATGATCAAGAGAGTCGGAGAGGGACGATCGTGAGCGACTACTACGGGAAACAACATGTTGCCACTCCAGCGGAAATGGTTTCCGGCGGCAACAGGTTGAAAAGAATCGGGCTGAGTTGAAGATGAGCCGTGTCGAGTCACTGGTTTTTGCAGAAACCCGACGAGTTTCACCGGTTTGCCTCGGTTCAGTTGCACATCCGATCCAACATGTTACTAGAATCGTTCATATGACCGGGTACTGTCGGACCGGTCGAACTAGCCGGTCCGCGCAGATTTTTATAACACTGGTCACAGTGACTTGGGTGATCCTAGTCACGTTGACTTGGGTGCACTTAGTCAAGGTGAATCGGGTGATATTAGTCATGGTGACCTGGGTGATCCTAGTCATGAGTGATGTTCTCTCACAAAATACTCAAGTGATCCCAGTCACACTAATTCAAGTGATCCGAGTCACAGTGACTCTCGTGATCCCAATCACTTTTATTCAGGTGATTCTAGTCACAAGTACTCGGGTGATCCAAGTCATTATGACTCAGGTGGTCGCAATCATGGTGACTCGGGTGATCCATGTCATGGTAACTCTGGTGATCCTAGTATAGGGTGATGTAGTGTCACAAAATACTCAGATAATTCCAGTCACGGTGTCTCAGATGATCCTAGTCACAGTTACTTGGGTTATCGTAGTCATGGTGGTTCGGGTAATCTTAGTCACGGGTGATGAAAGTGTCTCAGATGATCCTAGTCATAGTTACTTGGGTTATCGTAGTCACGGTGGTTCGGGTAATCATAGTCACGGGTGATGTACTATAAAAAAAACACTCAGGTGATCCAAGTTACGGTGACTCGAGTGATCCGAGTCAAGGTGCCTCGAGTGATCCTAGTCACGGTGACTCGGGTAATCCCTGTCACGGTCACTCGGGTGATCCTAGTCACGGTCACTCGGATGATCCTAGTCACAGTCACTCGGGTGATCCTAGTCACAGTCACTCGGTTGATGCTTTTCACGATGACTCGGGTTTTCCTAGTCACGGTGACTCGGGTGATCAAAGTCACGGTTACTCCGGTGATCTTAGTCATGATGACTCGGTTGATCTTAGTCACGGTGACTCGGATGATCCTAGTCACGAAGAATCGAGTGATTCCAATCATGGTGACTCGGGTGATCCTAGTCACGATGACTCAGATGATGTACTCTCCAGGACTCAGGTGATCCAATTCACGGTGACTCGGATCACTTGTAGTAATGGTGACTCGAGTGATTTGAGTCACGGTGACTCGGGTGATCCTAGTCATGGGTGATGTACTCTCACAAAGTGCTAACGTGACCCTAGTCACGGTGACTTGGGTCATCCTTCTCACAGTGACTCGGGTGACCCTAGTCATGATGATTAGCATGATCCTAGTCACGGTGACTCGGGTGATCCAAGTTACGGTGACTTGGATGATGTACTCTCCACAACTCAAGTGATCCAATTCACGGTGACTCGCATGCTTGTAGTCACAGTGACTCAGGTTATCCTAGTCACTCTGACTGACTCGGGTGATCCGAGTCACTCTGACTCGGGTGATCCTAGTCACTCTATCACGAGTTATCCAAGTCATAGGGACTCGGGCGATGCTAATCACGGTGAGTCGGGTGATCCTAGTCACGGTGAATCGAGTGATCCTAGTCACGGTAACTCGGGTGAACCTAGTCATGGTGACTCGGGTGATATTAGACATGGTGACTCGGGTGATCCTAGTCATATGTGATGTACTCTCACAAAATACTCAGGTTATCCAAGTCACGATGACTCGGGTGATCCGAGTTACAGTGACTTGGGTGATCCCAATCACGGTGACTCTGATGATCTTAGTCATTGTTACTCGAGTGATCCTAGTCACGCCGAGTCAGGAGATCTAGGTCATGCTGACTCAGGTGATCCGAGTCACGGTAACTTGGGTGATCCTATTCATGGGTGATGTATTTTCGCAAAATACTCAGGTGACCCCAGTCATGGTGACTCGAGTGCTTTTTGGCATATTTCAAATTTCTCTCACTAAAAAGGCAATAGTCTGCAGAAAAGTACATGCAACTCAGAAAAAGTAAGGTCTGCAAGCTGACTCTACTACCTGCTACAGCTAAGGGCTCAAACTATGTGTCTCAATGAGAGCATTTGCATTTAATGCTATTTCTCAACGGGAAAACGATTAGAGTTCAACGGACTAAAGATGACTTCTCTATAAATACCAAACTCCTTGATGAAAGAAGTGGAGAACTGCGAACAGAGAAATCAACTTGCTGAAACGCTGCAAAAATTCATACTCATCTGTTTCAAAGTCCTTCATTGTATTATCACTTCTATATCCTGAGTCTTACTCAGTTATTTGTACTAGTTCCCAGTTTGAGCTCTAAACTTGTATATTTTCAGAGTTTGAACATTCATTATTTCAATCTGTATTTGCTGGGTTAGCCTTAAGAGGTTGTGTTAAAAGAATACTTGAGTTTTCAGTTTGGAGAGTAGGGGTGGGAACAGGCCAGCCCAGACCAGGTTTTGGCAGGCCTGAGCCTGGCCTAACTCATATTATTTAAGCCTGAGCCTGACCTATTACCTGTTACAGCCTTTTTTTTAAGGCTCAGCCTGACCTGTATAGAAGCCTGGCCTGACTGGCCTGAAAGCCTGTTTATAAGCCTGATTACAAACAGGCTAACACACCAATTAATTAAAAGCAAATAGAATCTATGGAGAGGCAGCAACAGGTTCACGACAATATTTTGATTGTAACAATAGCCAAGATAATATTTTAAAAAAAAAGAAAAATCAATATGTTAAAAGCTAAAATTCAATTAATTGATGAACAAAAACCATTTTAAAAAAACAGAGAGGGTCATGTTAAATGAAAAAATGGGAATATGGAGGGACGCTAGGCGACTAGAGAGACGTACATGTATATGCTAGACATATTCCTAATCATGACAGACGCTTTCATCTCCCTCACAACGCACGGGAAACACAAGGAAAGAGTAGACTCACCTCCTTGCGCCGATGACAGAGGGACAAATGCGTCGGTGGTGGAAGGCCTTTGATGGAGCTTCAGCAGCGAAGATGCAGTAAGAAAGGGATTAGGGTTCACGCTAAAGAGTTGCAGATGCTTTTAGATTTTAATCACATTTAGATTGTTTTCTTTTTTTTAGAAACAGATTGTATTTGTATTATATAATCTGATAATTTAAAGTATTATTTGTTAATTTAATTTTTTGTTATGTAAATAATAATAATAATTTCTCTAATTTATTTTTTTTAAAATTTATTATGTATTTAAGTTAATTAATAATTATATGTATAATGATTTATATATATATAATTATATTAAATAGGTCGGCCTGTCAGGCCTAGCAGGCTTTTCATAAGTCTAAAGCCTGACCTTTTTAACTAAACAAGCTTTTTAAAATGCCTTGGCCTGACCTCTTTTATAAAAGAGTCAAGCCAGGCCGTAGGCCCCTGGCAGGCCGACTGGCCTATTCCCACCCCTACTGGAGAGGCTGAGTGTACAAAGAATACTTGGTGCTGAGCCTGGAGAGGCTTGACTGCAAAAGAATACTTGCTGAGCCTGGAGAGGCTTGACTGTAAAACAATACTTGTTGGGCCTGGAGAGGCCAGGTGTGCAAAGAATACTGGATGTTAAGCCTGGAGAGGCTGGGGTAAAAGAATACTTGTAATCTTGCGGGATTAGTGAAAAATCCAGTGGTGTGTTTGCCCTGGGACTGGACGTAGCTCATTGTGTTAGTGGGTGAACTAGGATAAATCTTTGTGTTAAGTTCTCTCAATCCTCAACTCTTTATTTTCCGCTTCTATCTGTTTATCTCTAACCGTGGAGGGTTCTGAAAAGTGAATTTATAACTTGCGCTGCAAAAATATAACTCTGTTTATCTCCCAAATCGTTTTAAAAAGAAAATTTTATTAACCTGTTGAACTATTTCAGTTCGATTTAAAAAACTTAATTTCAACAAGTAGTTTGAATGTTAAAAACTTATTTGCTTGTTTTGAAAGGTTTTCAAAAACTGCTAAAGTTTATAGAAACACTATTCAACCCCCCTTCTAGTGTTTCCTGTGGACCTAACAGTTGGTACCAGAGCTTGACCTCAGGTTGAGCATTTCACAGGTGCTGAAGATAAAGATCCAGATGGAAAACTCTACAAGGAACTCTCATTACATCGTCGCAGGTGCCTCCGCTTCCAGGCCTCCCGCCTTCAATGGCTCAGATTATCATTATTGGAGAGACCGCATGAAGCTCTTCATCGAAAGCAACAACATAGATCTTTGGGATGTGGTAACTGATGGTGACTATACTCCTACCAACAATGGTGTGCCCATTCCCAAGTCAGAATGGTCGGGAGAACATAAGGCTCGTGTACAGCTCAATGCTAAAGCTAAACTCTACTTGATTTGTTCTCTGAGCAAATCAGAATATGAGAAAGTACATGGCTGCTCCTCTGTCAAAGAAATATGGGACACCCTGTCTGCGGCTCATGAAGGAACTGACAATGTGAAACAGTCCAAAATCAACATGCTAGTGCATCAATATGAGATGTTCAAAATGCATGAGACTGAATCAATTGATCAGATGTTCGGGAGATTCCAGACCATCACCAATGGAATAAAATCTATGGGAAAGACCTACGACTCAGGAGAAAATAACTGCATGATTTTAAGAAGTCTACCAAAAATTTGGAGGCCCAAGGTAACTGCCATCCAATAGGCAAAAGACCTCAACTCTCTACGAATGGAGGAGCTTTTGGGATCCCTCAAGGTCCATGAGCTGGAACTAGGAGAAGATGCTCCTAAAAAGAAGTCTCTTTCCCTGAACGCCAAGTCTAAGCTGGGGAGAATCACTTCTCAAAAGGCCTTAAAGGTAGATGAGTCCTCAAAAGACTCAGAAGATTACTCTAATGAGGATAATGATCTTGCTCTGCTGAGCAGAAAGATCAAAAGGATGCTTCAGAAAAAGGCCAGATACAGAAGGTCGTCCTCATCTGACAACAAGATGAGCAAGTCAGGTAAAGACACCTTCTCTGACAAAATAACATGCTATGAGTGCAAACAACCTGGTCACATGAAGGCCGACTGCCCTAAACTAAGAAGATTCTCCTCAAAGACGAAGAAGTTTCCGAAGAAGAAAGGATACATGGCAACATGGGAAGATCTTGATGAGTTCACTTCTGATGAGGATGAGGAAGATACTGTGGAAGACAACCTGTGTATGATGGCAAGCCTTCCTTCACCAGACAGCTCCGAATCAGAGGTAATACCACAAACTCTGCAAGATATGTATGATGATTTAGTGGAAAGTTCTAAGGAACTTTTTCATAAGTACAAAGAGCTATCGAGAGTAATCACTGAAGTGGCTATTAAAAATGAAACTCTTGAAGCTGAAAATATGTCACTCAAGGAAAAGCTTCTCAGCTCTAACATTTGTGATTCAGCAACTTTAAAAACTGAAAATGAAAAACTTAAAAAACAAGTTGCTGAACTCACAAAGGACCTGGCTACTTTTGTCAATGGAACCAAGAATCTGAATATGCTTCTAGGTGTCCAAACAAGTCCCAAGGACAAAAGTGGTCTCGGTCATTCAGATACTTCCTCTATGCATGATGTTAAAGTTAAAAGTGCTAACAAGGATAAGAAAGGTAAGGGATGCCTTCATTGTGGTAAGCCTGGACATGATATGTCACAGTGCCGACACAAAAAGGGTAGACCTCCTGCTAACAAGAAAGGACCCAAAAAGATGTGGGTACCTAAAGCTTTAATTGTTCCTGTTGCATATGTGTTTAACAGGATAAAGGAGACACCTCAAATGGTACCTGGACAGTGGCTGCTCGCGACATATGACAGGAGAAAGGTCTTTGTTCCAAAACCTTAGACCTGAGGATGGTGGAGTGGTGACCTTTGGAGGAGATCAAAAAGGAAAAATCACTAGCGTAGGGTCAGTAGGTATATCTCCTTTATCTGTCTTCCATAATGTTCTTTTGGTTGAAGGTCTCCAACATAACCTGCTGAGCATAAGTCAATTATGTGACAGTGGTTTCGTTGTATCCTTCACAAGAGATGGCTGCATAGTCAGAGACTCCTCTGACCAAATCATTTTTACTGCAAAAAGATATAACAATGTGTACAAAATTGATCTTGGGGACCTAGCATATCAAAATGTTACATGTCTTATTTCTGTGAAAGATGACAAATAGATTTGGCATCAGAAACTTGGACATGCCAGCTTGAGATTAATCTCAAAGCTCACAAAACACAATCTTGTGATAGGCTTACCCAAGCTCTCATTCAAATCTGACATTTTGTGTGAAAATTGCTTAAAGGGGAAGCAAACTAGAAGTTCTTTTAAAAGCAAAAATATTGTTTCAACTACTAGACCCCTATAACTACTCCATATTGATTCGTTTGGTCCCACAAAAACTGAAAGTCTCTCTGGTAAAAAGTATGGTTTGGTAATTGTTGATGACTACTCTAGATTTACTTGGGTTATATTCCTTAAAAGCAAGGATGAGACCTTTGAGAACTTTACAAAATTCTGTAAAAAGGTGCAAAAAGAAAAAGGATTTTGCATATCTGCAATCAGAAGTGATCATGGAGGTGAGTTTGAAAACTCAAGCTTCAGTATGTTTTTGACGAGAATGGGATCTCTCACAATTTCTCTGAGGCTAGAACACCTCAACAAAATGGGGTTGTTGAGAGAAAGAACAGAAGCTTGCAGGAGATGGGTAGAACCATGCTCATTTCAGGCAATCTTCTAGGGTCATTCTGGGCAGAAGCTGTTCACACAGCCTGTTATATTCAAAACAGAATTTTGATAAGGACAATTCTCAACAAGACTCCTTATGAATTGTGAAAAGGAAGAAAGCCCAACATTTCATATTTCCACATCTTTGGCTGTGAGTGTTTTATACTTAACACCAAAGATGACCTGGGAAAATTTGATTCTAAATCTGACAGGGGATTCTTCATTGGTTATTCAGAAACCTCTAAGGCTTATAGAGTTTACAACTCTAGAACCCAAACTGTTGAAGAAACCATACATGTTAGATTTAATGATGCTAAACAGACTAATAGGGAACTATCAGATCTGGAAGATGATTTTGCAGGAATGGAGCTGAATAATATCTCAGGGACTTCAAAAACAAAGGATGAAGTGTTGGCTTTAATTGTCAGCGTCACCCTTAGGATTCGATGGGCTTAACATCCCAACCCATGGCGCCTCTAACGGGTGCAGCCCCTTAAGCTAAATGCGGCTCTATCCCTTAAGGAAATAAAGTTGCGCCCTTGCTATCAGCTATAGCTTTTGGCCTGATGGTAAGCGCTTGATCCATAAAGTGGTATCAGAGCAAGGTCATGGGTTCGAATCCCCCGGCTGACACTGGGGGGGAGATTGTTGGCTTTAATTGTCAGCGTCACCCTTAGGATTCGATGGGCTTAACATCCCAACCCATGGCGCCTCTAACGGGTGCAGCCCCTTAAGCTAAATACGGCTCTATCCCTTAAGGAAATAAAGTTGCGCCCTTACTATCAGCTATAGCTTTTGGCCTGATGGTAAGCGCTTGATCCATTGTGAAGTCTATAAATCAGTTTAAGTATTTAAACATGATTATAAGACTTAACATCCTTTAGTTTTAATGATTAACAAATAAGATTATATAAAGAACAAATAAGATTATATAAAGAACCAATTAGATTATATAAACAGGTTCTACTGAGAAAGGTATTGGTTTGTTAACTATGTTTCAGGATGGAATACTCTTTAGAAGAAGAAGAAGATTTTGTGAACAGAATCAGAATCAGAAGAACGAGAGTGCAGAATCTGAAGAAGAATAATCCTTAACAGAGTTGAAGCAACTGAAGAATAGAAGTGAAGACTTGAAGACTGTCTGAAGAAGTGAAGACTTTAAGACTATCTGAAGAATTGAAGATTAGAAGACTATCTGAAGAATTGAAAACTAAGAAGACTATCTGAAGAACTGAAGGCAGAAGATATATGAAGAAGTATAAATTCAACTATACACCTGTCTGAAGAACAACAATGAACTGAAGAAATGAATACAAGATGAAGCAAACTGAAGTATTGAAGCTGTCTGAAGTACGTAACATGTCTGAAGCAAAAGAAGCTGTCTGAAGCAACGAAGCTGTCTGAAAGACTTGAGCTGTCTGAAGTGGTCAACCTGTCTTAAGTGTTGAAGCTGTCTGAAGAGCCAAACCCGTCTGAAGTTTGGAAGCCGTCTGAAGCTTTAGTAATGACGTGGCATCTTTGCTGAAACCTTGCGTGAAGACTTTTCTGAGTCTCTGTTGCTCGTTCGTTTTGGAACACATTTATGGCAACAAACACAGAGGCCTTTCCTGGTGCGTTTGAATTTCATACATCACTGAGGAAATCTCTGCAAACGCAGCAACGCAGCAATTCCTGAAGCAGCCTTTTGGCAGATGCAACGTTGTACTATGTCAGAACTTTCAAGAAGCGTGTCTCACAACGGATTAAAAGAAGACTATTTGCTATCTCTAAACGATAGTATTTCAACGAGACATTTCTTCATTTGTGCAATCTGGAACAGAGCAGAAGAAAAGCTCAGGAGACTAAGCAAAAGCAACAAGGAAGATGTTTGAATAAAATATATTCAATTCAACATCTTTATCTTTATCTAAAAAGAGGAATCTACAAACAATGACTATTGGTCAAGACATCTCATTCAAAGAAGTAATGGTGTCAGGAGCAAATGAAAAAGAAGTATATGAAGAATAAGCAAAAAGACAAATTCAACGGATACCTACTCCCAAGAAAATAAGAGGAAATTTGAAGAAAGCAGATGAACGCAGAAGAAAGCAGAAGAAAATCAAGAGAGAGAATTAGCAGATGAAAGCAAGCAGATGCAAGCAGATGCAAGATAATGCAAGCTAGAGCAAGCAGATGCAAGCTGGATAAAACAGATGCAAGAAGGCAAAAAGAATTCAAGAGAGAGAATACACATAATCATCACATCTCTCAAAATAGAGCTCATCAACAGAAGTGTCAGAACGGGAGTATTCTGAACACTCAATATGCTTAAGGAGAAGCAACCGTTTGAGAAGCTATTACACAACGGCTATATGAGCCACATCATCAAAAGCTCAACGGTATTATGAATTACCTTCAACGGCTATACTCAAGCAGAACATATAAATAGCCTCAAGAAAGAAGTTGAAGATGTTGTTGTGGTGAACAACCAAGCTGGTTGGTTGGAAGATCAATCAAGCCATAGTTGTTGTCCTCAACAATCAATCAGGTTGTTGGAAACAACCATGCAGCTGCTGTTGCAACCAAGTTGGTAAGAATGATCAACCAAGTTGGATCAATCGGGATTGTTTTTCAAGAAGGTTCTTGAAATCAATCAGCATGAAAATTGTTAACTAGGTTGAGTGTCTCACAGTTAACAAGAGTTGACTCGAGCTTAAATACATCATGAAAATGTCAACAACGATTGATCAGAGAGTAAATTCTCAATCGGGCTACTGATCAGCTGGTCAGTTAGTTAGATTGTACAGTTTGTCTGTTGATTAAGTGAGTTGGTTGTCAGGAAGGCAATCATGCTGTACAAATGACTATCAAACTGGGTACGGTTTGAAGCTTTGAAGATACCTTGGTATTCCAACGATACGGGTGAGAATGTAGCCCATGGAAACCAATGGTTGGAGAATGAGGCTTGAGCCTAATTTCATATCTTAGTTAGCCTACTCTCAGAGGATGGAATTCCTCAAAAGGACAGGGATTGCGCTTAATTCAAATATCTGTATCACTGTCTATTCCTTGTATTTAGTTGTGTATTGATTGTATCCTGAGTAGTACTCAGTAATCACTATGTACAAGAAGAATCTGAGTTGAGAAGTTCTAACGAACATCTAACTTAGGTTGAGAAGTTGTAAACTTCACACTTGGTTATTTTCCCTGAGCCTGGAGAGGCTTGACTGTAAAAGAATACTCTTAGAGCTTGAAGAGGCTTGATAGAAAATACTACTGTGACTCAGTGTGACATATATGTGGTTGCGAGGGTCTGGAGGATTCGGAGTGACGCATATATGTGTTAAGGATCGGTGTGATCCTGAGCCTGGAGAGGCTTGACTGTAAAATAATACTCAGTGGAACACATATGTGGCTGCAAGGGTCTGGGGGATTCGGAGTGGCACATAAGTGTTGTTGTTGTTGTTTGTGATTAATGAAAAAGGCTAGTGGTGGTTTGCCACTAGGACTGGATGTAGCTCACGGGTAGTGGGTGAACCAGGATAAATTCTGTGCCTAAGTTTTCTCATCCCTTATCCCTTTTACTTACTGTTTTTATTTTCAGTAATGCATTTACTTTTGGGGATTGAAAAGTATTTTTCATAACAAGCTTAACTCAACGATTTCAATAAAACAAGTTTTCATACAAACATAACATTAAAACGTCTCTAGTGTAGGATGAAGTATTATAGAGAATATATTCAGAGGGATGTCTGAAATATCTGTCTGAAGTGAGCCCAACAGGAACTCAGTTCAGACACAAGAATTAGATGGTCTCTGATCATCTAAAGTATTTCAGAAATAGTTCTGAAGGTACTCTTAGTAATATTCTTCAGAAGACACTTAGAGAAGCCTTTTAAAATCAAAACAATCTTAAGTGTAAGAGAAAGATTTTTAATCTTTATCTTTCATATGTTCCGCAAGTTTATAAAAGTAACTCTGATCTTAAGATTCGTTTTGCACATTGATCACCCTACGTGATTGATTTAATCAAAGATTTCCAAAATAATTTAAGAAGATTAAAACACTATTCAACCCCCCTTCTAGTGTTGCCTGTGGTCCTAACATGAAGCACCTGCTAAAGAACCTTCTAAAATACCCACTGAAAAATCAACCTCACAACCTGCTGATACTGATACTCTTCAAAAAGTGGACAACTAGTCTCAAAATATACAAGCCTTCCCTTGCTGGCGTGAGTGGAGGTACAAAAATAATCATCCTCGAGAGCAAATCATTGGTGACACTTCAGAAGGAGTAAGAACAAGATCAAGGCTAAGGGAAGTCAACAATCTTGCCTTTCTCTCTGAAATTGAACAAAAGAATATTGAAGAACTAAATTAGTTTGCTCGAAGTGATGTTTGGACTCTTGTTCCGAAACCCGATGGAAAGACGATCATAGGAACCAAATGGGTGTTCAGAAACAAACTCTCTGAAGATGGTCAAGTCGTCAGAAACAAAGCTCGACTGGTTGCTCAAGGCTACAATCAGCAAGAAGGTATTGATTTTACTGAAACTTTTGCTCCTGTAGCTAGGTTAGAAGCTATTAGAATTTTACTTTCCTACGCAGCAAATAATAGCATCAAACTATATCAAATAGATGTTAAGAGTGCCTTCCTAAATGGTTTCATTGAGGAAGAAGTATTTGTTAGACAACCCCCTGGTTTTGAAAATGTAACTTTTCCTAATCATGTCTTCAAATTGAAAAAGGCTCTGTATGGTCTGAAATAAGCTCCTAGAGCCTGGTACGAACGACTAAGCAACTTTTTACTTTAAAATAGTTTTGAAAGGGGGAAAGTTGACACAAATCTCTTTAGAAAAATGTCTAACAAAGACTTGATTCTGGTCCAGATATATGTTGATGATATTATCTTTGGATCAACAAACTCTTCTCTGTGCACTGAGTTCTCAAAGCTTATGCAATCTAAATTTGAAATGAGTTTAATGGGAGTACTAAAAATTTTCTTGGCTCTTTAAATCAAGCAAGACTCGGATTGTATATGGATCTATCAGGAAAAATATACAAAAGAGATGCTTAAGAAATTTAATATGCATGATTTCAAGCCTATGGCAACTCCTATGCACCCCTCATCTATTTTGAATAAAGATGAAGGAGAAGAATCTGTTGACCCAACTATGTACAGAGGAATGATTGGATCCTTATTATATCTTACTGCAAGCAGACCTGATATTCTATTCAGTGAATGTCTGTGTGCAAGATTTCAATCTGATCCAAGAATAACTCATTATAAGGCTGTAAAAAGAATCTTTAGATACTTGAAAGGTACTACTAATCTTGGTCTATGCTATAAGAAGAGTAAGGATTGCAAGTTAGTAGGATTCTGCGATGCTGATTTTGCTGGAGATAGAATTGAAAGAAAATCAACCAATGGAGGATGTCACTTCATTGGAGAAAATCTGATTAGCTGGTCCAGTAAGAGACAAAGCACGATAGCTCTCTCAATTGTTGAAGCCGAATATATTTCTGCAGCATGTTGTTGTTCACAGCTGCTATGGGTAAAATATCAGCTAGAAGATTTTAATATTCATATTAAATCCATTCCAATCTTCTGTGATAACACTAGTGCAATCAATCTTTCTAAAAATCCAATTCAGCACTCAAGAGCAAAACACATTGAAATTAAACATCATTTCATAAGAGAGTATGTTCAAAAAGGAATTATTGATATACAATTCATTGATACAGAACATCAATGGGCTGATATATTCACTAAACCTCTTACTGAAGATAGATTCAAGTTTATCAGACAAAATTTGAGTATTCTTACTATTTCGGATAATTGAATCTTCTTCTCACTTCATAAAATGTATCAATTTGAATGAGTAGTATCCTGAATCTTTTCTTTACATGCTCATATCACTTCTTCAGACTCTCTGTTTACCCTTTTGACTAATGACAAAAGGGGGAGTATTAAGAACTAACAAAATCTGCAGTGAAGTGCTTTCCACGAGAATTCTCAGTTTCAGGGGGAGCAGATAAAGAGAGCATATTCAAACAGATTTCAAGATTTTGTGATTTTGTGATTTAAATAAGTATCTGATTTAGGGGGAGCTTTACTCGAAAATACTTTTATTTCCTTCCTTCAGATATTTGATTTATTTCTTAAAGCAAATTTGTCATCATTAAAAAAGGGGAGAATGTTGAGACTAAATATATTGTTAAGGGATAATAATGTTTTTTAGTCTCGCAATCTCAAGGTTTTAATGAATAACAAATTTGGCTTGCTGAAGGTATTTGTTCAGTATTTTAGAAAGTGCAAGTTGAAGATATCATATAATCTGAAGTACATGAAAGACCTACCAAAACGAGGAAATCAGCTGAGAGAACTCAACCTGCTGAAGGCAATGAACCTACTGAAGTTGTGCGACAACGCTTGTTCGTCTTCAATACTATATTCTCATAAAATCAACTTGAAGACTCAAGTCCCGTGTAGTAGTCTCAGATTTCTTATGCCTATCATTCTTCTGGAAAGTCAGAGAAAGTGTTTTTTGGCATATTTCAAATTTCTCTCACCAAAAAGGCAATAGTCTGCAGAAAAGTACATGCAACTCAGAAAAAGTAAGGTCTACAAGCTGACTCTACTACCTGCTACAGTTAAGGGCTCAGACTATGTGTCTCAACGGGAGCATTTGCATTTAATGTTATCTCTCAACGGGAAAACAATTGGAGTTCAACGGACTAAAGATGACTTCTCTATAAATACCAAACTCCTTGATGAAAGAAGTGGCGAACTGCGAACAGAGAAATCAACTTGCTGAAACGCTGCAAAAATTCATACTCATCTGTTTCAAAGTCCTTCATTGTATTATCACTTCTATATCCTGAGTTTTACTCAGTTATTTGTACCAGTTCCTAGTTTGAGCTCTAAACTTGTATAGTTTCAGAGTTTGAGCATTCATTATTTCAATCTGTATTTGCTGGGTTAGCCTGAAGAGGTTGTGTTAAAAGAATACTTGGGTTTTCAGCCTGGAGAGGCTGAGTGTACAAAGAATACTTGGTGCTGATCCTGGAGAGGCTTGACTGCAAAAGAATACTTGCTGAGCTTGGAGAGGCTTGACTGTAAAAGAATACTCGCTGGGCCTAGAGAGGCCATGTGTGCAAAGAATACTCGGTGTTAAGCCTAGAGAGGCTGGGGTAAAAGAATACTTGTAATCTTGCAGGATTAGTGAAAAATCCAACGGTGTGTTTGCCCTGGGACTGGACATAGCTCACTGTGTTAGTGGGTGAACTAGGATAAATCTCTATGTTAAGTTCTCTCAACCCTCAACTCTTTATTTTCCTCTGCTATCTATTTATCTCTAACTGTGGAGGGTTCTGAAAAGTGAATTTATAACTTGCGCCGTTAGAAATTTTATTTCTAATAATTAATATGGGCAATATATATTATTTGTAGCATTTATATTAGCCATTTACAATTAGTTGGGCTCAATAAAAGTGATCTGATTTTTGTGAGCCTTTAGACTGCCAATAGGGAAAACTGATATGGGCTCAAATAAGTGGAAACCGGGTTTGACCCGTTAGGGGTTAATGGGAACCCTAACAGGTTTATAATCCAAAAGTTGGTCATGGTCCCCAATACGCCAAATCACAATACGTCTCTCTGTCTCCCCATCAGAAAGAGAAATATCCAGTCTCATTTGAGGAATCAAGCGATTTGGCTGAGGAAGATCATTGTACCAAAAGGCTATTCCACTGCAACCTCCGGTCAACGTCAATGGATACATGTATGTGTCACTAACCTTAACTCTGTAATCTAGCACAACGGTTCTCGATTGATTAATGGTAAATTTCTATTTGACTTAAGAAATTTATCCCAATAAATGGTATCAGAGCCACCGATGTTGTTAGGTTATGGGATTCTACGGATTATCTTTACCATGTTTTGTGATAACAATTAAATGAATCAATATCCGAGTTGTGTTTTATTTTCATGATTGATTCATATATTGGATATATATTAAGCGAAAGTGATGCAAAGTTTTTTTTTTTCTTGCTGCGTTTTTTCGTTAAAATTGTTAGCATACAGAATTAACGTTATTTATTTGATATCAATAGAATATATATTCTTATGTGGATATAATTTTTTTTTTCCAATTTGGTTTAGTTGATATAACGTACTGGAATGGATCTTTGCATTGTTTTTTTTTTTGCTTGGCTTTTCAGAATTCTATTATTAATTGGCAGCCACATTTTTTTTGTTGGCTTTTAAATTGTTATTTATATATATATTAACATTCTGTTTCATAAAATGAAATATATTAAAATGTAATATATATATATATATATATATATATATATTAATAAAGGGGATGGTCTGATTTGGTGTCCACTTTTTCTAGACCAAAATGCCCCTGGTTACAACCACTGCTTTCTTAAAAAACCACCACAATAACCGCCGAAAGAGAAGAAGATTATCTTGGAGACAGTTTTCAACATTACAGCAGTTCCATCCCCCCACTATTCATTCTCTCTCCCCTTTCAATCGCAATTCAACCTACCTTATTCATCTTCCCCTTTCTCCAATTTCCCATTCTAAAAGCACGCAACCAACCCTTCTCCAGTTTCCTTTTCTCCATCAAACATTCCGGAAGAAATAAAAATTGCGCAACCAAGAGGAGGAGAAGCGACCACTGTTCGCAAGACGGATGCACGCGTGCCACTGTTCACAAGCGTTGGCATGCGCACCGGTGGCTTCATCGAACGTTCACGGCGACAGGGGAAGAAATTTCACAAAACTTGGACTTTGTCAATGTTATGGTCTATGACCTTTTCACACCAGGTGGGTACCCAGACAAGGCACAACCAAATGTACCTTTGGAAAACCCAGAAGGACAATTCAGTGGAGATGAAGGGGTCACAAAATGGATTAATTTGGGACTGGCTAAAAACAAATTAGCAATTGGGTTGTCGTTTTATGGATATTCATGGCGTTTGGTGAATGCTGATGAACATGGAAATTGATAGTGCTAATGGTGCAGCAACTTCTGATGGTGGTGCTATTGGGTATGGGGATATAAGGAAATTCATAAGTGATCAGAATGCAGAGACTGTGTATAACTCCACGTTTATGATGATACTCAGAGTGTCACTGCAAAGGTGAATTATGCCAAAGAAAATGGATTGATTGGATATTTTGCTTGGCAAATTGGCGGTGATGATGACGATTGGACACTCTCTAAAACTGGTGAGTATTGTGATTAGTAGTATTTTGTTCTGTTTTCGTAACATTGAAATAGAACATCGTTAATGGCTTTAGTTTTTCTGATTGATTTGAACTCTATACAAAATTAGTATATTTGGTTTTTCTGTTTGATTTGAACTCTATGCAAAGCAGAGAGAGGACTTGCGAGAATGGGAGAAGAAACTACGGGAGGGAGAAGAGAGGCTAGCCAAGGGTCAAAGGATTCTCAATGAAAGAGAGTAGAGGGCTAATGAGAATGATAAAATATGCAGGCAGAAAGAGAAGGACCTTGAAGAGGCACAAAATAACATTGATGTAACAAATGAAACATTGACAGGCAAAGAAGATGATGTGAACATCAAGATTGCAAATATTACTCTCTAAGAGAAGGTAAATATTTGTATTCATGCTATATAGTTTAGCTACACTTCCATTTATTCTGATATCATGCTTTAAAAGGTTGATATCATATAATGCAGGAATGTGATTCTATGAGAATGAACTTGGATCTGAAAGAGAAGGAGTTATTTGCATGGGAGGAAAAGATCAATGCTAGAGAAAAAGTAGGTTCTACCTGCTTATTTGCTGATTATTTTTTCAGGAAATTTTTTAGAGATGGGTGGCCATTGGCCCCATGTAAATTCCTGAATTTTATTTAATTATTTCTTGCATTACTATTGACTATTATTCAACTTTTTTGGTCATTCAAAAGTTAGCACGGTGGTTTTGGTTATATGCTATTGAATAATGTAACAATTGGAACATTACTATTAATTTATTCAATTGTCAGACTAATCATAAAACCAATCTTATGCAAGCATCAATAATTATTATTTGAATTGAATGTATGCCAGCATGATGATACTACTATTTTCCATCTTCTTCATTTGCTGAATTCATCCTGGATGCAGGTCCATGTATATATATGCCAATTACCATTGCAAAATAATGCTAATTTATCAAATAGATTAAGTTTTTGATATCATTGTTCCTTTTAGTTTCACCCTTATTGACAAGTGTGTTCTTATTAAGTTTGATCTCTGCTGCAGTTGATCGCTACTGCTGCTATTTTTATTGCTGCAAAGTCAGAGGAAGATCCACACACCATTTTGTGTCGGAAAATTGATATCTTATTGCCACCTGTTTTTTTTGGACAGTGTAGTCCTATTTTGGAAAATGTCAGATAGTTTGTTACTTAAATTACTTTTGTTCCAGCATAAGCATTATACTGCATTGATACTTAAAATGTGCTATCATGTATCCTTATCTTTTTAACTTCTTCTCCAGCTTTCTGGGATTTTATCTTGAAAACTTATAATGGTTTACATGTATGTTTTTAAGTGTATGAGTATTTTGAAGATTAATCAATTTTTTGTTACTCCCACCACTCTTTGTGCAGTCTGTTATGCCTGAAGATGCCCTGGTCGGTGCTTGGAGGAAGTCTGCTCATAAACTATGGGTCATGCGGCTCAGACGGACCTCAACTTTAGTGGAGCTTTTGCAGGTTTTTTGTTTTAATTTTATGTTTGATTGAATTCCTAGAGTGCCTGAAATTTTGTTACACTTAACTTCATCTTTTTTCTTTTGAATTCGCAATTTTTATAGGTTCTTGCTGATTTTGTTGGTGCCATCAATGAGGACTGGTTATTCCAATGCAAATTTCCAGATGGTGTGGTTGAAGAAATCATTGCATCTTTTGCATCTATGCCCCATACATCATCTGCTCTTGCTCTGTGGTTGGTGAAGTTAGATGTCATAATTTCTCCCTACCTGGACAGAGTCCATCCTCAGAAAAAGCAGGGAATCGGTATGAGTTAAGCACTTTCTACATTATAAGAAATAATAAATCACATGGCATGAGATACTTATTCAGGTTGTTATAGTTGGGTTTTGGTTGCAGTTTTCACTTATTTTAGATTTTTGGTTATCTGTTTGAAAATGAAGGATTAAATGCCCAATGATCTCAAAATCTTACCCTCCTGCTGGCCAATATTACCATTAAGCATGTAGAGACATGAAGTTTACATTGTTTGAAAGCATTTCAGTCTCTAATTTCCAAGTGTAGACGTGATATTGTTTCAACAGGAGGTTTCTGCTGCAAGAGCTTTCTTGCAGGTTAATTCTCATACTGATTTTTATGTATTTTAAATTGTGCAATTTGTTGAAATGTGATTATTAATCACAAAGAGATCCTGCCTCATGTCCGACACCTGTGCAATACCTAACTACCTTAAATTTGAAGTTTTACACAAACTATGCTACTTGAATATATCCTAGGTTGAGAGAATGCTATAAAATCCTACCACATCAAATCAAATCCGTGATATCTTATTTTTATGTTTATCCCAAAGAAGCAAGGTCTATTTATGTTTGCTTTTTCACTTAAAACAATAATCTTTTGGTTGTTATTTGTTCACAAATATCATTACACTGTTTTTAGGAACTATCTTCAAGAAAGTCAAGCATCCAGTAGGATATAACATCCTTCTAGCAGAGGATTATTTTCATAGATAAGAGAGAATCCCAGAACTTGAAGCAGAAAAGAAAGTTGCTACTACTGCAAGAAATTTCTAATTATATCCTGGATTACCTCATTTACAATGTTCTGATCCTAACTCATATATATATAGAGAGAGAGAGAGGTCAAGCGATTTTTTATTTAGGTTTAAATATATACAAACTACATTTACATATTACATTGTGTTTAATTTAATTTAGAATGTTAAATATAATTTTAATTTACTCATACTAAATAATTATATGAGGTACTTAAAAATATAAATATTTTTTTTTACATCTTTACCCAAAAAAATGCGGATAGACAGGCACGGCAGTGCCTGTCTTTCCGCTAGTATATATATAGAGAGAGAGAGGTCAAGCGATTTTTTATTTAGGTTTAAATATATACAAACTACATTTACATATTACATTGTGTTTAATTTAATTTAATTTAATTTAGAATGTTAAATATAATTTTAATTTACTCATACTAAATAATTATATGAGGTACTTAAAAATATAAATATTTTTTTTTTACATCTTTACCCAAAAAAAATGCAGATAGACAGGCACGGCAGTGCCTGTCTTTCCGCTAGTATATATAGAGAGAGAGATAGGTCAAGCGATTTTTTATTTAGGTTTAAATATATACAAACTACATTTACATATTACATTGTGTTTAATTTAATTTAATTTAATTTAGAATGTTAAATATAATTTTAATTTACTCATACTAAATAATTATATGAGGTACTTAAAAATATAAATATTTTTTTTTTACATCTTTACCCAAAAAAATGCGGATAGACAGGCACGGCAGTGCGCTAGTATATATAGAGAGAGAGAGAGGTCAAGCGATTTTTTATTTAGGTTTAAATATATACAAACTACATTTACATATTACATTGTGTTTAATTTAATTTTATTTAATTTAGATTGTTAAATATAATTTTAATTTACTCATACTAAATAATTATATACTAAATAATTATATGAGGTACTTAAAAATATAAATATTTTCTTTTTACATCTTTACCCAAAAAAAATGCGGATAGACAGGCACGGCAGTGCCTGTCTTTCCGCTAGTATTGATAATGATTAGCACTGTCATTCGTTGATATTCTGTTTTTAATTCAATTAATTAAATAAAACACGTTTAAGGAATTATAAACAGTTGTGTGATGAATTGAATTAAAAACATGTTTGAATATTAAAACGTTTTGCAAGTCTTTTTACATATAAAACGTTTGTATATTAAATGAAATCCAGAGAAGAAACGTTTTGCATATAAAACGTTACGTGTAATGAACTTTGTGCCTATTCAAGTCGTTTAAAGTTTGAGCGTTTCAATATAACGGTGTGTTGCGTATCCGTTATTTTTTCCGTTTTGGAATGTGAAACGTTCGATTTCTATATTCATGTACTTGTGATTTATAGCCAACATGTTTTTCTTTTCTGGTGGTAACCCGTGAAGGTTTTAAGTTAATTAGTGAACCGCTGCTCCACTATTTGATATTATGCTCAAATCTGAATTAATAAATTTGAAATACGTAGATGTTGCACGTTTATGGCTTATGTTCAAACTCGAAAATTTTCAATTGCAATTTTCGTATTAATTTTGAATGTAAATTTTGGCAGATTATAGACTTTTTTTAAAATTATTTTGTCTAGTAATTTTTTAATTAGATTAATTGATGTAATATATTTGCCAAAGCAATCCCTGTTATAGAAATTAATTTAATTAAAATTACAATAGATGTTAGTATGGGATTATTTATGCAATTTGTGCTCATCCCAAAGGAAGACACAATTTGGCCAAATAATAATATGCCTGTGATGATAAATATGTGATGATTATAAAGTTATATTCATGTGAATAATAGTCGGTCCAAAGAAAGGCTATTATTTGACAGAATTATTTGTCAATATTTGATCGTTGCATCGAGAGTACCACTTACAAATTAATTTGTATGTCCAAAGACTAAAATTTAATGTTGTGTTCGGTATCTTGTGATGGGTCTATCATGTAAATTATCTGCAATTTTTTTTTTAATTTTAAACATATTATTAATTGTATTTATATTCTCTTACAGTTGTTGTTGCTAGTGCTGTTAACTTATCTGCTCAAATTAATTGTATCTCCATGCTTAATGGGTCAAACTTTAAGGTCTGGAAGGAAGCAGTCGAGATAATTCTTGGCTGCATGGATCTTGATCTGGCACTTCGGGCTGAGAAACCCACTCCAACTCCGGAGAAGCCGGAGGAGGAAAAGGTTGAAAAGTGGGAACGCTCAAACCAAATGTGCCTAATGATCATGAAGCGATCTATTCCAGAAGCTTTTCGAGGCTCTATTTCTGAGAGTCAGAGTGTTAAAGGTTTCCTTGATGCTATTGAAAAGTATCTCACCACTAATGAGAAGGCTGATGCAAATCTTCTGCAAGAAGCCTGGACATGTTCATTTTTTGTATTCTTCTGCAAGAAAGAGTGTTCCAAGTACGCCTCCTGGCCAATATTAAATGTAGCTAAACATGTTCATTTTTTGTATTCTTCTTTTAGAAATTCTTCTGCAAGAAGCCTAGACACATGAAGAAAGAGTGTTCCAAGTACGCCTCCTGGCGTGTAAAGGAAGGTAATTTTCTCTCTTTTGTTTGTTCTGAAGTTAATTTAGCTTTTGTACCCAATGATACTTGGTGGGTAGATTCTGGTGCTACTACTCACATTAGTGTATCTATGCAGGGTTGCCTTTGGAGCCGACCACCAAGTGATAATGAAAGATTTATCTATGTGGGCGATGGCAACAAGGTGACAGTGGAGGCTATTGGAACTTTTAGATTACAGTTAAAAACTGGTTTTTATTTGGATTTATTTGAGACTTTTGTTGTACCGTCTTTTAGGCGGAATATAATTTCTATTTCTAGTTTGGACAAATTTGGTTTTTCTTGTTCATTTGGAAATAATCAGTTTAGTCTCTATCAAAATTCAAATGTTGTTGGTTCTGGTTCTTTAATTGATAATCTATACTTGCTAGATGTAGTTAGTTCCAATAAAGAAATTCTTCACATTGATTCTCGTGGTACGAAACGTAAATTAAATGAGAACTCAGCCACCTTAAGGCATGAGCGTTTAGGCCATATCTCTAAACAGAGAATTCAGAGGCTTGTGTCGGATGAGATTCTTGGACCCTTAGACTTATCAGACTTTGATGTCTGTGTTGAGTGTATTAAGGGTAAACAAACAAACTCTAGAAAATTAGGTGCCGAAAGAGTTAAGGACGTTTTGGAATTAATTCACACGGATATTTGTGGACCATTCCCTACGGCATAGTGGAATGGACAACAATATTTCATTACGTTCATAGATGATTATTCAAGGTACGGCTACCTATTTTTAATTCATGAGAAGTCCCAATCCCTAGATGTTTTCAAAACTTTTAAAGCTGAAGTTGAGCTTCAACTTGGAAAGAAAATTAAGGCCGTCAAATCTGACCGTGGAGGTGAATATTACGGCAGATATGATGGATCAGGTGAACAACGTCCAGGGCCTTTTGCGCTTTTCCTACGGGAATGTGGCATCGTTCCTCAATATACTATGCCTGGGAAACCAAGCATGAACGGTGTTGCAGAACGTAGAAATAGGACTCTTAAGGATATGGTAAGAAGTATGATTAGTCATTCTTCCTTGCCAGAGTCATTGTGGGGAGAAGCGCTTAAGACTGCAGTTTACATCCTAAACAGGGTGATAAGTGAAAAATAGTTGATAATTTAGAGTACTTTTTAGTTCACTTATCAAGGTTAAAATGGTAAATTTGCCCCTATTTAATCCCTTTTTCTCTAAATATTTAATTATTTATATTTATGAGCCTTGTATTTGAATTTGATGCTATTTTAATATAAATTGTGCTTATTTTGCAGGATATTATGAAGATTTAATTGAGGAGATAAAATAGTATTGATGAGGGAGATATTTGCAAGATACAAGATTGATTGAGGACTCTTAAATGAAGATTTAATGAAGATTTGAGAATATAAATGAGGAAAGCAAGGCCAATCAATCAAGGATCCTGCAGACAAGCTTCCCAAATAAGTACAAGATACTCAGAAAATATAAAGATATCATCATAAAAAGGGAAACAAGGAAAGACAAGGCTGCCAAAACCAGTCCCGGGGAGAGATCAAGACTAAAAGAGGAAAGTTAGAAGCTGCAGGACGTCATTCGCGCTTCACCCTGTGCTATAGCGCAGGTGAAGCGCAGACTCTCTGGAAGTTGTGCTCCACCTCGTGCTATAGCGCAGCCTGAAGCGTGTGTTACGCTGATTTGTTCCATGTTTCCATATTTAGATAGATTTCTCCCCAATTCTCTTTTGTCGTCCCTTGTACTATAAATAGGACCTCTAGGGCACCATTCTAGGTGTGCAGGATCATTGTAATTCACTCTATATTTCAGTGATAATGTACCAAAGCTAAGTTTAGAGTAGGAGAAGAGGAGCTCTTCACGAGGAATGAAGATGGTGACAGCATCTTCAGTGGTTTGTATGGTTACCTTGTGTAGTTAACTCTCCATTAGGTTTGGATGTAATCGATTCTATCCTTGAGTGTATATAAGTTTTATATTATTATTTATGAGCTCCCTGTCTATAATATTGGTATTTCTTATTCTGTGCTTAATTCCTAACTCCCACGGTCACGTCTGGAGTTATAGGCTAGTCTTAACTAAATTAGTTATTACTAGGATTGAGAGGGGATTCCGAGAGAGGTTCTTGAGGGATTCAATCTCAGTTTGAATAAGAGTACTCAATGCTTAGAAAACCGAACATGAGCGTTATCAATGAAAAGAGGGTAGTGACAGTACTCAACGGAGGGCGTTCACAGCATTAGGGCTAGGTGTTGATAGCAAAGATTTTGTGGTTGTGAATCTAGTGCTCGACACATGGATGTATTCTAATGAGCGATGTGTAGTGACAGTACTCTAGCGAAGATGCATTCACAGGATTAGACGTAGTTTATCATTTAACCTTTACAAACTAAATAAAATAGAGCTAAATGAACCGGGGTAAATCTATCGCTTGGGGAGCCCGCATAGTTTACTTTTGAGTGTTAAGGGTCGCTGTACCAAGTGGGTCTTAGCAATAAAGTTTGTCTACAGTATTATAGAGTAAACCTAAAATAATAGATATTATTTATATGCACAATGGGTGTGATGAGATGAAGTCCAAACCTGATCCAAGTAAAGTGTCTCTAACTCTTCCTTTCTATTCACATTCAATTATTTATTATTTATCATTCTGCTCAATATACTCTAAACAAACGCTTTGTTCCTTGATAATTACGATCACAAACTATGAAAATTAACCGTTCCCTGTGGATACGATCTTTTACTTACTATTATACTGCTGGAGTTTTGGTTCGCTTGCCAGAATCCCATCACAGGGTACCGAGTAAAGCAGTTTACAAAACTCCTTATGAGCTATGGACCAGTAAAAGGCCAAGCATAAAGCATTTACACATTTGGGGTTGTCCAGCTGAGGCGCGTCCTTATAGGCTACACAATTTTATGAGTTTTTGGAAGAATTCAATCAAAGCACTACACAATTCCAGAAAGAGAGCGAAGAGCGAAGGTGAAGCAATGACGCTTTGTTAAAAAAGATGGCAGAACAAAGGGAGTCCAGACTTTGCAAGAGTATTGAAGAAATTCATCAAGGCAATATACAATTTCAGAAGGAGAGAGAAGAAGCAAGAAGAAAAAATGATGCTTTGATAGCACGACTAGCAGAACAAAGGGAGTTAAGACTTCAGAAGGAAAGAGAAGAAGCAAGAAGAAACACTGACACCATGTTGGAACTGCTTAACAAGAAGAGAGAGTCTCCTGATTCAACAATTGAAGAGATAGCAGAAACAATAGCCAACCAACAGTCAGAACAGAGCTCAACAAACGCTCAATCCAACCCCATAGAATTTTGTCCCACCATAATTGTTAAGTTAACAGGGGAGGAAATCAATGACAATCTGGCTGCTGAAGAAGAAAAAGAAAAAGAAGAAGATGAATTTGAAGAAACACAAGAAAGAGACGCTGAAGAAGAAAAGGAAGAAGAAGAAGGTGCAACAGAAGAAGAATAAGAAGAACAAGGAGAGGATGAAACAACAAAGATGGTGCTTAAAGAGGAGATTGACTGTGAAAGTGAGAAAGAGATTTCAACATGTGATGGTGAACAGAGAGATGGTGAGTCAAAGCCCGAGGAAGGAAGGGAAGTGATTTCAAGAACAGAGACCATGCCTTATCCCACCAGTCCTTTAAAGGAAGATCAAGAAAGGCATGGTGCAGGCGATCAACCTTCCAGACCTCATAAAAGAAAGGCCTGCGATCACACTGACCAGAGCAAGGCAAAGAGAAGAAAAGTCAAGCTAGACTTAAATTCAGAGCCTAGAGCCAGATTGAAGATCAAGTGGTCAGGTGTGTTTCATGTCAAAGAACCCCCCGAAGCAAAGAAATTAAGCGAATTCATTTGTGAACCATTCAAGCTTCAGGAGAAGAAGATTCATGCACATCAAAGCAAGAAAGTAAAGAAAAGGACAGATTGCTCCAAGGCAAGACTATGGGGAGGTTTAAGGGCCAAAGAAAGGAAGGGTTCAGCTCACAAGCTCATCAAAATATTTCAGTTTCAGCCACCTTAACAGGACAGGCGTCGAGCTATCAGACGTTAAACAAGCGCTTCCTGGGAGGCAACCCAGAGATTTTTAAAGTTTTAATTAATTTTAGTTTTGTTTTATTTTCTAATTAGGATTTTTTATTTTTTTTTAGGATTTAAGAAATTTTCAAAATTGATTGAAATAAGTTTGTGGAAAATAAAAATTTGGAAGTAGCAGAAAATGTGACTGAAAATTGCAAAATTACATTCTGTTTTCTGCGCTTCAACCTGCGCTATAGCGCAGGTAAAGCGCAAAAATGCAATTTTAGTCACTGTATTTTGCGCTTCACTGGCAGTGAAGCGCAGGATACGAAATTTTAAAAATCTTTTTCTCATGTACTACTTCGTCAGCTTTTCTTTTCACTCCTTCCACTTACAAACTTCCATCAATTTTGAAACTTTAAATTATGTTTTCTTTGGTTATTACCAATTGAAATCTTCATGATTTGAACTTTAGGGTAGCAACCTTAGGATTGTGAATATTGTTGATTATTGCTATCTTAAATGTGATTTTGGCTGTGTGGAACATGAAGAACAATTTGCTTGATTGGAATGCCCTTTGTTTTGTGAGTTATTAAATTTGAAAGTGTTATGTTCTGTTTCTTTCAAAAATTTTAAACTTTCACTTTCCATGGATTGATTGAATGCTTGCAAAACAATTGAGTATGTTCAGCTTTTAGGAAAGCTTTACCAAGTGCAGTGAAATTTTGTTGTGAAGAGAATAATTATTTATGCATGATATTGGCAGGCTTCCATGTTCTTCATGAATTACACAGACTGCTGCAAAGTATAAAGACTAGTTGACCCCAAACCAATCAGGAGTACTAGACCCATACCCAAGCATGCTGCTTGAAGAATCCGGATATTCTTGCAGTGGCCTGAGGACAGGCCTATTTTCCCAGAGGGGGATGGAGCAGCAGTAGGACAAGAGCTCACAGGATACAGAGGATGAAGATTGATACTGATGTTTTCTTTCTTTTAATTTCCATTATTCTATAGAATTCTTCTAATTAATTAGGATTTTGTTTCGTACTTCAATTTTTCTTTAGGATTTTGTTTTGTATTTCAATTTTTCTTAGATTTTTAGAATTTTCAAAATTTTTAGGACCTTAGGAAATTAGGAATCAAGATAACTTTTTCCTTATTCTCTGTAAATAAGTAGTTTAACTAACCAGATTAGGAAAGATGATAGGGTCTTGTGATTAATTCCATAATCAGTTAGGATTAGGATACTTCTCAAGAGAACCTATCAAGATAGCTAATTAAATTCATTAAGTGCTTTATCAAGGAATTTTAGCCATAACCGGTGAGCTAAGAGCCTAAACACTTATATTGTGAGCTTTTCACCATTGATTGACAACTGTTATTGCTTGAGTTTCTAAATTTTGTCTTGCTTTAGAAAATATGGAAGTGACAAAGGCATATTTTGTGATTATAATATTGTGCTCAGAGCCAAATAGCCAACCCTGATAAATGTTTCCGTTTATTGCTTGCCCAGTTGAGCCTGAATATTTTCTTTGATGCACCCTAACCATATTCATTGAAAATCACCTGTCCCTAGACACTTGGGATAGAGAGCAAGGTGCACCACAACACTGTGGGACAAGAAGGTTGGTCACAAGAAATCAAAGAAAAGGCACAAGAAATCACAAAAGAAGAATTCTCCCTCAGAAACAAAGTTTCTATGTTACTATTCTTGTCAAAAAAAAGGGAAAAAAGAAGGAAAAAAAAGTGTATACTACATATATAAATATCTACACAAAAGTGTAGAATTGAATAAGTTGGGGGGATAATTTCTTCAAACAATGAGGCCAAGCTGAAAAATGGTGACCATTCAAGAATGTCAAGGTGAATTGAGAGAAGTCCCAAGGCACAACCACAAGATGCTCTCTATTCAAAGTGTTCTTTGAATATCCAGAAAAACCATGAATTCTTGATAACCCAACCTCATTACAACCAAAGAAAGACCTTTTGATCCATATTAACTATTTGCAGATTCAGATTTTGGAAATAACTATCAATTCTAGTTGTTCAACAATGGTGAATAAGATTGAGGGAAACACTTACCCGTGAGAATGAGAGACTTCCTTGATTTATCACTTACTGCTTTAATTACTATTTTTGAGAAGTTTAATTGATGTTTGTATTTCTATCCTAGCTGATATTTGGTAATATCCCTTGATCCTGAGTTTTTCTTATGATGGAAAGTGACTGCTGCTTAGGAAAGAGTTGAGGGA
Organism: Sesbania bispinosa; assembly: GCA_026901365.1. Taxonomy (NCBI): domain Eukaryota; kingdom Viridiplantae; phylum Streptophyta; class Magnoliopsida; order Fabales; family Fabaceae; genus Sesbania; species Sesbania bispinosa. The sequence goes on along the minus strand of QLOH01000802.1, from coordinate 208,084 downwards.
TAGTTCCTTGAATTTGTTTTTTGTAAAATATACTTGGGTATAGAATTGATTTTCTCTGCAAAGAGGTCTCTTGCTTGAGGACATGCAAGAAGTTAAGTTGGGGAGAATTTGATAAGTGAAAAATAGTTGATAATTTAGAGTACTTTTTAGTTCAATTATCAAGGTTAAAATGGTAAATTTGCCCCCATTTAATCCCTTTTTCTCTAAATATTTAATTATTTATATTTATGAGCCTTGTATGTGAATTTGATGCTATTTTAATATAAATTGTGCGTATTTTGCAGGATATTATGAAGATTTAATTGAGGAGATAAAATAGTCTTGATGAGGGAGATATTTGCAAGATACAAGATTGATTGAGGACTCTTAAATGAAGATTTAATGAAGATTTGAGAATATAAATGAGGAAAGCAAGGCCAATCAATCAAGGATCCTGCAGACAAGCTTCCCAAATAAGTACAAGATACTCAGAAAATATAAAGATATCATCATAAAAAGGGAAACAAGGAAAGACAAGGCTGCCAAAACCAGTCCCGGGGAGAGATCAAGACTAAAAGAGGAAAGTTAGAAGCTGCAGGACGTCATCCGCGCTTCACCCTGTGCTATAGCACAGGTGAAGCGCAGACTCTCTGGAAGTTGTGCTCCACCTCGTGCTATAGCGCAGCCTGAAGCGTGTGTTACGCTGATTTGTTCCATGTTTCCATATTTAGATAGATTTCTCCCCAATTCTCTTTTGTCTTCCCTTGTACTATAAATAGGACCTCTAGGGCACCATTCTAGGTGTGCAGGATCATTGTAATTCACTCTATATTTCAGTGATAATGTACCAAAGCTAAGTTTAGAGTAGGAGAAGAGGAGCTCTTCACGAGGAATGAAGATGGTGACAACATCTTCAGTGGTTTGTATGGTTACCTTGTGTAGTTAACTCTCCATTAGGTTTGGATGTAATCGATTCTATCCTTGAGTGTATATAAGTTTTATATTATTATTTATGAGCTCTCTATCTATAATATTGGTATTTCTTATTCTGTGCTTAATTCCTAACTCCCACGGTCACGTCTGGAGTTATAGGCCAGTCTTAACTAAATTAGTTATTACTAGGATTGAGAGGGGATTCCGAGAGAGGTTCTTGAGGGATTCAATCTCAGTTTGAATAAGAGTACTCAATGCTTAGAAAACCGAACATGAGCGTTACCAATGAAAAGAGGGTAGTGACAGTACTCAACGGAGGGCGTTCACAGCATTAGGGCTAGGTGTTGATAGCAAAGATTTTGTGGTTGTGAATCTAGTGCTCGACACATGGATGTATTCTAATGAGCGATGTGTAGTGACAGTACTCTAGCGAAGATGCATTCACAGGATTAGACGTAGTTTATCATTTAACCTTTACAAACTGAATAAAATAGAGCTAAATGAACCGGGGTAAATCTATCGCTTGGGGAGCCCGCATAGTTTACTTTTGAGTGTTAAGGGTCGCTGTACCAAGTGGGTCTTAGCAATAAAGTTTGTCTACAGTATTATAGAGTAAACCTAAAATAATAGATATTATTTATATGCACAATGGGTGTGATGAGATGAAGTCCAAACCTGATCCAAGTAAAGTGTCTCTAACTCTTCCTTTCTATTCACATTCAATTATTTATTATTTATCATTCTGCTCAATATACTCTAAACAAACGCTTTGTTCCTTGATAATTACGATCACAAACTATGAAAATTAACCGTTCCCTGTGGATACGATCTTTTACTTACTATTATACTGCTGGAGTTTTGGTTCCCTTGCCAGAATCCCATCACAGGGTACCGAGTAAAGCAGTTTACAAAACTCCTTATGAGCTATGGACCAGTAAAAGGCCAAGCATAAAGCATTTACACATTTGGGGTTGTCCAGCTGAGGCGCGTCCTTATAGGCCGCATGAAAGCAAGCTGGAATCAAGGACTGTTAGCTGTTATTTTGTTGGCTATCCTGAACGCTCTCGGGGCTATAAATTTTACAATCCCACTACTAGATCATTCTTTGAGACGGGGAATGCGAGATTCCTTGAGGATGTTGTGTTTGGGAAGGAAGAAAACATAAGGAATGTTATCTTTGAGGAAGAACCTGTCATTGACAGTGATCAAGTCCTCGTGCCTATTACTATTCCAGTACCTACCCCAGTAATAGATGACAATGATGGAGTTATTCCTGACATTGTCCCAGCACAAGACAACAATGGGGTTCTCCCTCAAATAGACAAATACCCATAGAGCAAGCTCAACAACCTCAAGAAGTGCCATTAAGGAGATCCACTAGAGAAAGGAGACGTGCAATTCCAGATGATTATATTGTGTTTCTCCAAGAACATGAGGATGGCATTGGTTTAACAGAGGATGATCCAATCAACTTCTGTTAAGCTATGCGCAGTTCTAATTCTCAAAAGTGGATTGATGCCATGAAGGATGAGATGAAGTCTATGCATGACAATGATGTCTGGGATCTCATTGAATTACCTGAAGGTGTGAAACCTATTGGTTGTAAATGGATATTTAAAACCAAGAGGGATTCAAAAGGTAATATCGAGAGATATAAGGCTCGTTTAGTTGCTAAAGGCTTCACTCAAAGGATTCTTTTAGAATAATAATGGCACTGGTAGCTCATTATGATTTAGAGCTCCATCAGATGGATGTTAAGACTGTGTTTCTAAATGGTGACATTGAAGAAACGATTTATATGATGCAACCGGAAAATTTTGTGTCTGGTGACTCAAAGTCTATGGTATGTAAACTAAAGAAATCCATCTATGGTCTCAAACAAGCTTCCCGTCAATGGTATCACAAGTTTCATCAAGTTATTACCTCATATGGTTTTGAGGCAAATATTGTTGATGATTGTGTTTATCATAAGTTCAGTGGGAGTAAATATATATTCTTGGTGTTATATGTTGATGATATACTGCTTGCTAGCAGCGATATAGGCTTATTGCACGAAACCAAGAGATTTCTGACAAACAATTTTGAAATGAAAGATCTTGGTGAAGCCTCTTTTGTATTAGGTATTAAGATATTAAGAGATCGTTCTCATGGTATCTTAAGGTTATCATAAGAGTGCTGTATTGATAAAGTTTTAGATAGATTCGGCATGAAAGATAGTAAACCAGGAGATACCCCTATAGCCAAGGGAGACAAATTTAGCCTCAAACAGTGCCCTAATAATGACCTTGAAATAAATGAGATGCAAAAGATTCCCTATGCTTCGGCTGTGGGAAGTCTAATGTACGCTCAAGTTTGTACTCGTCCAGATATTGCATTTGTGGTGGGAGTTTTGGGCAGATACTTAAGTAATCCCGGGATGCATCACTGGAAGGCAGTAAAGCGTGTAATGCGCTATTTGAAGAGAACAAAAGGGTATATGCTCACTTATCAGAAGTCTGACAGTTTAGAGATCATTGGGTACTATGACTTTGATTTTGCTGGGTGTCAAGACAGCAAACGCTCCACGTCAGCATACATCTTTATGTTGGCTGGAGGAGCTATCTCTTGGAAGTCTGTTAAACAGACTATTATAGCTTCTTCAACCATGGCTGCGGAGTTCATTGCTTGTTTTAAGGCATCCAACCATGGGATATGGCTGCGAAATTTAGTCACTAATTTACGCGTGGTCGATGGCATTGAAAGACCATTGAAAATCTATTGTGACAATAACTCAGCAGTTCTTTATTCCAATAACAATAGGAGTACAACCAAGTCAAAATTCATTGATATCAAGTTTCTGGTTGTTAAGGAAAGAGTTCAGAATAAGCAAATTTCTATAGAACATATAGGGACTGACTTCATGCTAGCTGATCCACTTACTAAGGGTTTAGTGCCTAAAGTTTTTCATGAGCACATTGTTCATATGGGTGTAATTCCTGATAGTACCTTAGTTTAAGTGGGAGTCCCATTTATACTATATGTCCTGATTGTTTTCCTTATTTTTCTAAAGAATAAGTTGATGTTTGTCATTCTGCTCTACCTTATTTTGTGCAACAATTATATTGCGTTTTGAATTGATCTCTATAAAGAATAAAGTTTGGACCAGTTGGAAATAGACATGACTAAGATCACATTGCATGTAATTTCCATGCCACTTATCCATATTTGATCTATGTCATTGAGTACATACAATTGTGATGATCATTGTGGTTTAGTCACATTGGGTTATGATGAAAGCTGCAGTGGTTCCCTGTTGTTGTATGAGATGGACCAGATTGTTTAAGGGTAGTCTAAAAGTAAATAGCATACAGTTGCGCGCCTAAAGAATTTTGTGATATAAATGCTTAAATGAATATTAAGCCGAAGTGGGAGATTGTTAGAAATTTTATTTCTAATAATTAATATGGGCAATATATATTATTTATAGCATTTATATTAGCTATTTACAATTAGTTGGGCTCAATAAAAGTGATCTGATTTTTGTGAGCCTTTAGACTGCCAATAGGGAAAACTGATATGGGCTCAAATAAGTGGAAACCGGGTTTTGCCCGTTAGTTGTTAATGGGAACCTTAACAGGTTTATAATCCAAAAGTTGGTCATGGTATTGGTCCCCAATACGCCAAATCACAATACGTCTCTCTGTCTCCCCATCAGAAAAAGAAATATCCAGTCCCATTTGAGGAATCAAGCGATTTGACTGAGGAAGATCATTGTACCAAAAGGCTATTCCGCTGCAACCTCCGGTCAACGTCAATGGATACAGGTATGTGTCACTAACCTTAACTCTGTAATCTAGCACAACGGTTGATTAATGGTAAATTTCTATTTGGCTTAAGAAATTTATCCCAACATGCGCTGCAAAAATATAACTCTGTTTATCTCCCAAATCGTTTTAAAAAGAAAATTTTATTAACATGCTGAAGTATTTCTATTCGATTTAGAAAACTTAATTTCAGCAAGTAGTCTGAACGTTAAAAACTTATTTGCTTGTTTTGAAAGGTTTTCCAAAAACTGCTAAAGTTTATAGAAACACTATTTAACCCCCCTTCTAGTGTTTCCTGTGGACCTAACAGATTGATCTAGAGGAACTTGAAAATCAAAATGTGAAGTATTTTCTCTCAGCCGAGAAAGAAAAACTTATTTTGCATCAAAGACTTGGGCATGCCAGCTTGAGATTGGGCCCCCACCCCTTGATGTGTCCACGCTCCAGATGTCCAGCCCTGGGCGTGAGGGAGTGTGTTGGAAAGTCCCACATTGACTAATGATAAGACCATTTAAAAGTATATAAGCCTTGAGCAATCCTCACCCTACAAGCTAGCTTTTGGGGTTGAGTTAGGCCCAGGCCCAAAATCTAATAATCTCAAAGCTAACAAAATATAATCTTGTTAAAGGATTACCCGAGCTTTCATTCAAATATGATATTTTATGTGAGGGTTGTTTGAAAGGGAAACAAACAAGAAGCTCATTTCAGAGCAAGAATATTGTATCCACAAACAGACCTCTGGAACTACTTCACATTAATTTGTTTGGTCCAACTAGAACTGAAAGTCTTAGTGGAAAGAAATATGGTTTGGTCATAGTTGATGACTATTATAGATATACATGGGTGATATTTCTCAGAAGCAAGGATGAGACTGAAGGGAATCAAGCATGTGGTCAGGGTGCAGCGGAATAAATGAATTCCCTCCCTTGTTATAATCGTTAATGCGAAAACACGAATCAAGGCAAAAGGCATGAAACATAATGACATACCTTATAAGGATTGTAAACGAGGCAATAGCAGCCACGTCTCTAGAGGTGTCCACGCCAACAGCCGAACTAGAAAACCCTCCTCAACTCTGCTAATAGTGTTTTAAAGAGTAGGAGCGACTACTCGTGTGTCTAGGGTAATGCATCTCATGCTCTATTTATAGAGTGGTGGCTAGGGTTTTACCCCCTTACTCACTTATCCCTAACACATATGGATCTGGCCCATTAGGTTATAATTCTAATCAAATTAGAATTATTATCCTTTCCCAGCGGCTTGTTGTATGCGTGTGACCCAATAGGTTTTTAATATTTGGTTATGATATTAAAATAAAACCCTTTTATATTTAATATTATAAATAGTGAGCAGTATCTAGAAATACATCACTACTACCCAAATATTGAGATTATCAACAAAATTGACGAATCTTATTTTATGATAATAATTTATATGATCTGTCCCTTTGTCCAAATATCTAATTGAACACAAGGGCATGAAATGTGTCAAGCTTGTATAGTTCAATTTATGTTTTCTTGATCCCCAAGTAGACTGTACAGAAAATAAACATCTCATGTTTATCCTTTTAAGCATGGCCATGCATTTTGCAGTCTTACTTTATCAAGAGGCCTACAGATATAACTCTTGTTACATATGAGGGACAAATCTCATCTAGGGCACTCACATTCCTCCACATAATTTATTATATATCCAAATACCAACTTTATGATCACCTTGTTACAGGCAACATTTGATGATATTTAAAACACATAATTCCTTATGTAGGAATCGTAGTGATTTCAGGTCAAAGGACTTCATATAACATTTATCAATTTAAGAAACGTTCATGACACTTATGTAACAACCCATGCAACGTTCTTAAGGTGAGTCTGTCCAGTACACCATTACTCTTAATGTGTACCTACGTGAGTGCATGATATCTCATATCCATGATTTGTGAAATGTGATCATCAATGAACTCACATACTAGTCTAAAAGCATCTTTGTCCTAAGATGATACTTGACCAGGGACTATTTTAAGAATAGTTCTTCATAAGATCTCACGTTCAAGTCATCTACTTGATTTCTTATGTAGTTTAAGTTTACTATTCTAAGGACAATAATTATATTCTAAAAGAATTAATAAATGAATTGCCTTTATAAAATAATATGATACAAGTGATGGATGTTCAAAATAAAACATATAGGTCTCTAGTGCATACACTAACAGTTTGGAAATCTATTTTAAAAGCTGCTAGTTTTCTTAAAGATGGATTTACTCCTACAATAGGTGATGGCAATTCTAATTTTTTGTTTGATTCCTGGCTTCCTTCTGGTCCATAAGTGATAGCTTAGCCTTTATTAATACTCATGATATCCAATTAAAAATTAATTATGTTTGGACTGGTCAGGATTGGAACTTTAATATTTTTCGGTCTAATTTACCATTTGCTGTTTGTGAGAAAATTGCACATATTAAGCCTTGTATTTATGCTAGAGTGCTAGACTTAATTAATTGGAGCTCCTCCAGTGATGGTATTTATTCTGCAAAGTCAGGGTATGCTTGGCTTTAAGGTCAGGCTATGAATTTAGAGTTTGATAGATCATGGGCCTGGATTTGGAAACTGCAAGGAAGTGAATCTGTCAGATTCATGATATGGTTAGCTGTGAGGGATAGACTCCCAACCAAAAAATTGTTGCACCATAGAAGAATCACAACATCCACTATGTGTATCTACTGTCATAATCTTGAGGAAGATTCTTTACGTTGTCTAAGGGATTGCAAAAATACTGTCAGATTATGGGATAGAATGGGTTTTACAAGGCATTTACAGTTTCTGTCTTCTAACAACATTTTTTATTGGTTATTTTGGTTTTGTAACAACTTGGGATCTTCCTTCTTGGCTGGAGTCTGGGAAATCTGGATTGCTAGGAATTTGAGAGTGCTTGAAGGAAAAGAATTACCAACAAGTCAATTATTTTGGAGAACAGAAACTCTGACTCACTTTTAATACTGTTTTCTTCAAATCTCATTCTTATACAACTGCTCAAAGACTAATTAGCTGGTTCCCTCCTCCTTCTGGATTTGTTGCTTTGAATGTAGATGGGAGCTCATTTGGAAATCCTGGTCCTGCTAGTTATGGGGGCATTTTGAGAGACAACCATGGTGCTTGGTTGAAAGGTTTTTATTCACATCTTGGTTATTCTGATATAATTCATGCTGAGCTTATGGGCCTTTTGGCTGGTTTGCAGCTTGCTTGGAATGATGGCTTTAGATTTATTAAATGTTGGTCAGATTCTATGCATGTAATTTCTCTTGTTAAGGAACCCCTCCCTAAATTTCATAAGTATGCCTCTCTCATTAGAAGTGTGTCATATTCTAAGGGAAGGGAATTTCTGTGTTGATGCTCTTTGCCAAGCATGGAGCTTCTTCCTCTTCAAATTCAGTCATTATACTTGATTCACAGGATGGGTTCCTAGAGTTAGTTTCTGCAAATGCTAGTGGTCTCTTTTTCCCTAGGGGATTGATTCCTTGTAGCTAGTTAGTTTTATTTTCTTGTCTTTTTTTTCTTTTTTCTTTTTCTAATGTAACAAAAAAAATTACTAATTTTAAATTACATGATTCTATAATTATAAAATAGTAACTCATCATATAGGAGAGTGATGCATACTTAATTTTGATTTAATATTCTATTTACAATTCTACAATCTATAATAATAACTCATAAGCCTATTGTTTTTTAAATAACTTTTCAATTACATTTAAATATACTCAATCAATATCAAAATATTAGGATTAAAAAAATACTCCAAGACAGTCACAGTGCACGGGTACACGTATATTATATTATTTTAGGGTTCATATATTATTAAAAATAAATTCATTTTAAGAAACTTTAAAATTTTGTATGAAAAAAAAGGTTAAAGAAAAATATTAAAAAGTTATATTTTTATGGAAATGGCCCAAAAATTTGGAGGGAGACTGCCTCAATTATATATATTCCCTGAAATCACAATCCGTCACTTCCCATTCCCATTCCCATTCCCATCCTCCTTTTTAGCCTCAGTCGGCAAACCCACCGCCACACATAGCACAACCTATGGATCACTGTTCCTTCTGCTCTTAGCCTCCGTTTGCGGTCGCCGGTCAGCGTTTGTATCTCCAATCACCACACTGTGTATCTACATTATTGCAGCACCCTGGAGCGCCGTTTCCCTTTCTCGTTGTTGCTCAGCACAGAAAATTCATGATGTTAGCCCGCACCAAGGTCAGTCTCTTTTTCTTTTTCTTCTTAAAAACCCCTATTGCATTTAAATTCTAAATATAACTTTAATTTATCATATTTTGAGAGTTAACATTTATCTTAGCCTAGGAGGTATTGTAAATGGAATGGTCACATAAATTTAACTTATTTTTCATTGTTCAGGAAATTTCGCAGCATCTGTTCCATAAGGACAGAAATGAGACCAAAACTAGTAACCTTAAAGTTAGAAAGGTTTCTCGTTTCTTCAAGCAGAATGCAAATGAGGCCAAAAGTAGTAATGTTCAAGTTAGAAAGGTTTCCCGTTACTTCCAGCAGAATGGAAATGAGGCCAAAAGTAGTCACGTTAAAGTTAGAAAGGTTTCCCGTTACTTCCAGCAGAATGTAAATGAGTTCGAAAATGTTATAATAGTTTCCCGCTACTTCCAGCATCATCGGAAAGTTCCTGGGGATAGAAAGGTTTCTCCCTACTTTCCAAGTGACAAGAAAGTTATTGCGGAGGCGGCAGAGAATGGAAATGAGACTATAGCTAGAAAGCTTTCCCGCTACTTCCCCCAGCATCAGAAAGTTTCTGGGGACATAAAGGATTCATGCTACTATCAAGATGACAAGAAAGTTATTCCACAAGCGGCAGAGAATGTAAATGAGGCTGAAACTAGTAATGTTGAAGTTGGAAAGGTTTCCAGTTACTCCCAGCAGCATCAAAAAGTTGCCGAGACTCTAAATAAATTTACCTACTATCATACTGACCATGGGAGAAAGTCAGTTAACATAGAAGTGGAAGAGAATGGAGAGCATCATCGAAAAGTTCCTGGGGATAGAAAGGTTTCTCCCTACTTTCCAAGTGACAAGAAAGTTATTGCAGAGGCGGCAGAGAATGGAAATGAGACTATAGCTAGAAAGCTTTCCCGTTACTTCCCCCAGCATCGGAAAGTTTATGGGGACATAAAGGACTCATGCTACTATCAAGATGACAAGAAAGTTATTCCACAAGCGGCAGAGAATGTAAATGAGGCTGAAACTAGTAATGTTGAAGTTGGAAAGGTTTCCAGTTACTCCCAGCAGCATCAAAAAGTTGCCGAGACTCTAAATAAATTTACCTACTATCATACTGACCATGGGAGAAAGTCAGTTAACATAGAAGTGGAAGAGAATGGAGAGCATCATCGAAAAGTTCCTGGGGATAGAAAGGTTTCTCCCTACTTTCCAAGTGACAAGAAAGTTATTGCAGAGGCGGCAGAGAATGGAAATCAGACTGAAACTAATAATGTTATTATAGCTAGAAAGCTTTCCCGCTACTTCCCCCAGCACCAGAAAGTTTCTGGGGACATAAAGGACTCATGCTACTATCAAGATGACAAGAAAGTTATTCCACAAGTGGAAGAGAATATAAATGAGGCTGAAACTAGTAATGTTAAAGTTGGAAAGGTTTCCAGTTACTCCCAGCAGCATCAAAAAGTTGCCGAGACTCTAAATAAATTTACCTACTATCATACTGACCATGGGAGAAAGTCAGTTAACATAGAAGTGGAAGAGAATGAAGAGCATCATCGAAAAGTTCCTGGGGATAGAAAGGTTTCTCCCTACTTTCCAAATGACAAGAAAGTTATTGCAGAGGCGGCAGAGAATGGAAATGAGACTATAGCTAGAAAGCTTTCCCGCTACTTCCCCCAGCATCAGAAAGTTTCTGGGGACATAAAGGATTCATGCTACTATCAAGATGACAAGAAAGTTATTCCACAAGCGGCAGAGAAGGTAAATGAGGCTGAAACTAGTAATGTTAAAGTTGGAAAGGTTTCCAGTTACTCCCAGCAGCATCAAAAAGTTGCCGAGACTCTAAATAAATTTACCTACTATCATACTGACCATGGGAGAAAGTCAGTTAACATAGAAGTGGAAGAGAATGGAGATGAGTTGCAGTGCTTGGCAGGATCTAAACATATTGAAGAGGCCAAGAGAAAGCGGAAAAGCACGGAAGTTGCAATTAAAAAGACTCTTTCGGCTTCTCAGAAGTTTGATGAGGCGTATAAAAGAAAAGCTCCAGATAATACATGGGTCCCTCCACGGTCACATTTACATCTCATTCAAGAGGATCATTTCCGGGACCCTTGGAGAGTCTTGGTTATCTGCATGCTTCTCAACCTGACCACCGGTAAACAGGTATGTTCAAGAACTCACTTTTTGATTTAATAGCATCTGGTGGCTTTGATTAATTGCATCATTTATTTTCCATACTATTCTAGGGTGATGTTTCATTGTTGGCCTTGGCCTTTATATACCATACTATTTTATCTTTCTCTATGAAAGAATACGGTTTGGAATAACAAGTATGTTTCTCCTTCTGAGATTTATAGCTGTTATACATGAGCAGTGAGCCACTGACTTTCATCTATTGATCTGCTTTAAAAGGCTCTCTAAGTCTTTACTATTATTCTTGATTTTGGCTTTCTAAGCAGTTCATTATGTGGTTTACCATGTTATTTTTTTTGGAAAGCAATGCTTTATTGTTATCTGTGAGAGTTGAAACAAGAGCTCAATGGTTAACATTCTATTGTGTCTTAGTGTGTATTTGGGTGGGCTTTTGTAAAATTTGACTTTGGATCAACTTGATTTTGTAGGATTGGTTTTTATTAAAAATGAGTTTAAAGCAAAGTGATTTATGGCTGGAAACTTCTCTCCTAAAAGTAAGTGTGTAGCATAGTTGTCATTAGCAGGCTATAGTGGCGCTATATGCACCGTCATAGCGTCACACTTCACTGTAGCAGCCATAGTGGCCACGATAGCGGCCAAATTGCCAAAATAGCAGCATTTAGCAGTGCTATAGCGCCGCTATGCTAATGACATCCAAAATCCTGAGAATGACCTCCAAAATTTATGTTAAGGTGGCATTTTATGGGGCATTTTTGGAATTTCGGGTAAAAAAGGGTTTCAAGTTTTCAACTACTAGAAAACTCAGTTTAGAACTGTCGTGCCTTACTTGTATGTTTGCTTAAGACCAATGACTTTTTCTGGTTAATTATGAATATGTCAAGATTTTTTAGTATTTTTTAATTTTTAAACATTTATATGTGTTTACTATAAATTACATAAACTGTATAAAAAAATTCAGAATAGCGGTCATCCCGCTATATGCTATACCTCAAGCGTTTTTGGGGTTGGCCGCTATCCGGGATTGATAACTATGGTGTGTAGTATAATTAAGTATAATTTTTTTTTACTCAACGCAAAAGCTGCAATTTATCATGTTGATTCAGTCGTGAGTTTAGAGGCAAAATCAATTTTATTTCTTACTTTCTTTTCCCCTAATCCTTCTTTTTCCCCATGCTCATTTTCATTTATTTTCCAATGTTTTTTAGCAAAACTTAAACCCTAATATTCTTTTTCCTTCTGTCTATGACATTTTTCAGCTATCAGATACATAGACATTAATTCCTGAATTCGGTTTTGCAAATAGTACTTCTAGAGAAACTTGAATAACACAATATAGAGCTTAGTGCTATGTTTCCAATGAATAAAATGGCTTTTCACATGAATTTATTTTTGATTTTGGATTTTCAGAATCGTTTCTGCAATATGTGAAATTAACCTCAATATTGGTTCGCACGACATCTTCTTTCTTGTATCTGTTTTTCATTACTATTTACTAAAGATTATGTGGATACATGGAATGCTTCTTTTACTAATAAATTAGTGTCCTTTTTAGTATTGTCGATTGGTCATAGCATTATTGTTTTGTTCGATTTGTTAGAATTAATCACATATTAGTCACCACATTCTTACTGTAATTAATACTGTACAACATATAAATACAAGCTTGTGTAGACTGATTAGTCACACAAAAATTCAAATTCTATATGGGTTGTTGTAAGATCCTAGGGACCCCACTGTGCTTTCTCTTCCAGTGGCCCCTTTTTTTTTTCGGTTCATTTTTTTCTTCCCAGACAACATTTCCCTAACCAGCTGCTCACTTTTCGGTGATACCCACTCCCTGTGACCACCACCACCAAACCCAGGCACCGCCGACAACCCAGCCGCTGGAGCCCTGCCGCCGCACGCGCCACCACCTTTTTTTTGCGTGTTTTCTGCACGCGTTGGCGCATTTGACCGCGTTTCACCCTATCCGGCCACTATTTCAAGCCGCTAACCACCGTAGGAGGCCGTTCTACCTCTATATGGTCCTAATCCACTCCCTGTAGTGTGCTTTTCATCTACTCCAACCCTCCGATCATGTGTGCGGTTGTTTCTTCATCTGACACATTTGTTGTCAGCTTTACAAATGACCCTTCAATCCCCTATGACAAGAATGTCTGTGCTACTGCTATGCAATCCACTACACCTATTGCTTCTGTTGCTCATATTGGTAATCCTGTTGCCTTTGTCTCTCAGTCTTTCTCTTGGATTCTTGGTGTGTGTTTGGAAAGGCCAATAAGCTAGCTACTAGCTTATTTGACTAGCTTATAAGCTAGTTTGATTAACATAAAAGTTCTTGGTATGGTACCTCAAAGTAGCTTATTTAGGACCTTCTAGCTTATAAGCTACAAGCTACTTCACCTAGCTTCTAGCTTGTAGCTTATTTAATTTTCTTCCGTTACTATTCCTTATATTTTAATACATTTCTCTTATTATCCTTAATTTATTTTTTACCTATTATTACCTGTTTTCAATTTTAGTGACAAAAACCTTTCAATTTCTTTTTACTTATTATTATCTATATAATAAGTAATTCAAAAAATTATGAATTAATTAATTTGTTATTTTCTTTTCACTATTTTATGAAATTGTTTTTATATTATACTATTTATTTTATCAATTCCACTATTTATTTTAATTTTTAATTAAATATTTTATCACTAAAAGGTTTAGTAAGAATTTAATTTTTTTTTAAAAAATCTAAAATTATAATTACATAATAATATATTTTTGTCTAGAAAACACATAGAATTTATATATAAAACTTAGTTAATTATGTCATTTTATGTCATTTTACATTTACCAGCTAGCTTATCAGCCAGTTCTACCAAACACTTCAAATTCAAAAAGCTAGCTTATCAGCTCGGAGCTTATAAGCTAGGGGCTTATCAGCTAGGGGCTTATCAGCTAGCAGCTAGCTTATCAGCTAGCAGCTAGCTTATCAGTTACTACTTACTAGCTAGCTTATCAGCTAGTTTTGCCAAACACACTCGACTTAGGTGCTTCTGATCATATGTCTGGTAACAAATCCCTATTTTCTCACCTTACTTATATGGACACACTCCCTAGGTGTTACTTTAGCTAATGGCTCCCAAACCAAAGTACAGGGCATTGGTCTGACTAACCCCCTTCCCACACTTTCCTTGGATTTTATTCTTTATGTTCTTGGCTGTCTATTTAATTTGGTCTCCATCAGTAAATTCACACGTACCTTACCTCACTCTGTTACCTTTGCTAATAGTTATGTTCTTGTGCAAGATCGGAGTATTGGATAGACGGTTGGAGTAGGACATGAGTCTCAAGGATTGTATCACCTTTCAGTACCTCCCTTTGTGTGTTCAGCAGTTGAGTATACCCACCTCATTCATCAACATTTGGGACATCCTAGCCTTCCCAAGTCGTGTCTTATGGTTCCTAGCCTGTCTAAAGTGTCCACACTAGAATATGAGTCATGTCAGTTTGGAAAACATGTTAGAAGTTCCCCTCCCAACATAGTCAATAAACAAGCTGCCTCTCTGTTTTATTGGGTTCATTCAGATATTTGGGGTCCTAGTCGTGTTACCACATATTTGGGTTATCAGTATTTTGTTTCTTGTATTGGCGATTTTTCTCGTTGCACTTGGTTATTCATCATGAAAAATCGATTAAATGTTTTCTCAATTTTCCAAGCTTTCTTTTCAGAAATACAAACACAATTTGGTACCGAAATTAAAATATTGCAAAGAGACAATGCTCGTGAGTCGTGAATATCTGTCTACACCTTTTCATTCCTTTTTGATTTCATAGGGTATCATACATCAAACATCATGTGCTCATACCCCTTAACAAAACGACGTTGCTGAAAGGAAAAATCGGCAGTTGGTTGAAACAGCTCATACCTTGTTTCTTTACAACAATGTACCACTTTGTTTTTGGGGGGATGCCATTCTCACTGCATGCTACTTAATCAACCGTATGCCCTCTTCTGTTCTAGACAACCAGGTACCACATTCCATATTGTTTCCTAAACAAAATCTTTATTCTCTTCCTCTCCGCGTCTTCGGACATGTTTTGTCCATGACCTTACCCCAGGGAAAGATAAGCTTGTTGCCAACTCACTTAATTGTCTATTCCTCAGCTACTCCTTTGTGCAAAAAGGTTATCGTGACCACTCTCCTAACCTTGGTCAATACATTGTCTCAGCCGATGTAAACTGATTTGAGACTCGTCCATTCTTTTCTTCTGCTCCTGACGAGTCACACGATCCTGGTAATACCCTTCTTCCTACTCAACCTTCTTTTCATATTGCCCCTACCCCTGTCTTTGTTCCTCCTCTTCGCAGTTATCAAAGGAGGCCTCTCCCGCAACAAATTGGTCTAGACTCTCATCCTCCTCAAGACCCTTTTCCTGCTCCACTGGACTCTCTTGTCTCTTGCTTTGCATCCTGCATAAGAACTTCCCATTGCATTGCACAATACTTCAGCCGTAGTATTTGCTGAGATGACCAATCTGTCATAATAAAAAAAGGATGTCATATTGTATAGAAAATCCAGGTCCAGATGCAGGGTCCTTGTGCAAATCTGAAATAACACTCTGCAAGTAAGGGTCATGCTGAATTTCCTCTTGTACCTTACTTGAGTCCAACCATTCTGGTTTAGAAATCAGAACCTGCAATTCCACCTCTTCATTACACCTAGACAAGGCATCTGCAACTTTATTTTGGGCGCCAAGCTTATAAATCACCTCAAAATCATACCCTAACAATTTGGTGAGCCAACACTGCTAGTCAGGGGTAGATATTCTTTGCTCCAACAGTTGCTTCAAACTCCTTTGGTCAGAAAGCACCTTAAAATGCCTCCCCAAAAGATAAGGCCTCCAATGCTGGATTGATAAAGCAAATGCCATGAGCTTTTCTGGTAAGAAGAGTTGGCTAAATTGTTTTCAGAAAGAGATTTACTGAAATGGGCCACAAGTTTGCCCTCTAGCATCAAAACAGCCCCCAAGCCTCTTTCCGCCGCATCACATTCTATCATAAACTCCTTGGTGAAATCTTGCAACCTTGAAACCGGTGCCTCTGTAATAACTTTCTTTAGCTTATCAAAAGCTTCTTAAGCTTGGTCTCTCCAATGAAATCCTCCCTTGTTAAATATGTTAAGGGTTTGGCAATTTTGCCATAATCCTTAATAAACTTCCTATAAGTCAAGGAAACCCCTCATGCCTTTTACACCTTTAGGAACAGGCAACTCCAAGACTCCTTTCACCTTCTCCGGATCCATGGCCACCCCATTTTCGGAAATCAAGTGACCTAAATATTTCATTGCTCTTCTACCAAAATTACATTTCTTTTTATTTTCCACCAAACCATGTTCTTTCAAACAAGACAACACATGCTCTAGATGTTGAATATGAGATTCAATCACTGCAACCTCCAATGAATTCACACGACCTTCCTTGGCTGTTTGGACTCCTCATTTGAGCCTCGCTACTACCGAACTTCCATTTGCCACAAATATTCCATCATCGTATGCATCAAGCTTTGCAAGTCTGACTGCGATTTCTCCTATGCCTCAACCAGATTCTTAACTGCAACCTCCAATGAATTCACGCAACCTTCCATGGCTGTTTGGGCCCCTCCGCGATGTTTATGCATAAACCCCTCCGGTGATGGCTCTGACAATGGATCCAACAGGTCAGACCAAATGTCAAAGACCAAAAACAGAAATAGGAAAAGCGATGTATTATTGGAAAAGATGATTGGTATTACAGAGATAAGACCTGCAATATCCACTGAGCTAAGCTCCTAACCCACCACTAACTGAATTCTCAGAAATTTGACTCCCCCCCACTCCTCCTCTCTCACTTAAAGGAATTACACATGAGCATAACTATCTCTCACCTCAATTTCCCTTTTTTCCCCATTCTCCTATTCTTTTCTTTTCTTTTTATTTCTTCTGCTTTATGCCTTCTATTCTTTTCTTTTTATTTCTTCTGCTGTATGTCTTCCAAATCCACGGTCCATGACTTAGTTGGACTGGCCTAGGTACTTTGTCAAAAGCCTGACATGAAGCTACTATGAAATTGTGTATAAGTGGGATTATATTGTGCATGTCAGATTGGGTCAATAGGAGAGTGGAGGAAACGAAATGTGTCTCGGTATATTTCTTTCAACGTGAGGATAAAGTTTCTCGCAGTTATCTCCTCTTGGGCCTACTAGGACCTCTATTTTCTTATTAATTTGTTATTTCTTTCCATCTTTTATATGTGCACATTAATTTTGTGAAAATGCTTGAAGTGTGATATTTAGATTGATTTTTTTAGGTAAAATATGTTTAGTTCTTTATAAAATAAGATATGCTCATAAATTTTTCTATTTTTTTTTTTATATTTTGATAACTACTTGTTTTTACTGAAATATTTTTATTGTTTGATAACTACTTGTTTTTGTATTTAATAGGGTATGTTATAACTATAATGGAAGGAGGTAGGAAGACTGGGTACTCCAACCCAATAAGCAAAATAGAATTAACAAGGAGTACAAGGGGTACTTTAGTGTTTAGGGTTATAGAATTGTAATATTTTTTATAAATAAAATTGAATTAACAAGGAGTACAGGGGTACTCCAACCCAATAAACAAAATAGAATTATATTATTTTCATAATTATAACGTTTAAATTGATTAAATTGTAAGATATACTAATTTTTTGGTGACTAAAATATATATTAATATTAATTAATTTTTTAGAAAAAATATTAATTAATTAATAATATAAACATATATATAAATTAAGTTAATTATATATAAAAATTAAATTAATTATATATATTATATAAGTGCGGACTCATACCCTCTAAAATTACAGGTAATTACCCGGACCCATACTCATTTTTATGGGTAATTACCATACTCATTGCGGGTATCCATTGGGTCTAGGTTCAATTCTCATCCCTATCCTAGTTGTGTTCTTGTGTTATGATATTTACTTAGTTTTCAGCTTTATGATATTAACCAAGCCAGGTAGGGTCTTGTTTGAAAAGGAAAATTTTCTTTAGGTCTTATTATTCTTGGTTATTAAATTTGTACATGTCAATTCATTTGTGATACGATTTGAGTATTGTCAATTAATTGTGTTTAAATTGAATGGATGAATTTATAGTTTTGAGATATATTATTTTGTAAAATGCAGGTACGACAGGTTGTGTTAGAGTTTTTCAAATTATGTCCTGATGCAAAGGCTTGTACTCAAGTTACCACAGAAGAAATAGAACGTGTAATATGGACATTAGGTTTAAGGAAAAGGGCAGCTGCGTTACAACGTTTGTCTCAGGAATACTTGGAGGAAAGTTGGACCCATGTAACTCAATTGCATGGTGTTGGCAAGTATGTTGTATTATACTCTCTTATGTGTGCACATGTCTGTGTGTTTGTGTCCATTTTTTATAAATTTGGCTCCTCTAAAATGAAAGTTTCACTTGGGAAAAATAACAAGTTATAATCATTAATTGGAAAATCAACAGTTGAGCAAGAATTCAATTCATAATTTATTATACATTTGACTCCTCTAAAATGAAAGATTCACTTGGGAATAGTAAGAAGTTATAATCATTAATTGGAAAATCATCAGTTGAGCATGAATTCAGTTCATAATTTATTATACATGTGTGGGTATGATGACATTTTTAACTGTTAATTCCAATCAATGGCCATAACTTTTCATTTTTCATCCAAGATGAATTCCTTATTTTAGAGGAGTCAAAGTTGTTTTTATTCTTTATTTAGGAAATGCTATCTATTATCTTTTTCCCCATCTTTATACTCATTCTCTCTTATTTAGGTATGGTGCGGATGCATACGCTCTGTTTTGTACAGGGAAGTGGGATCGAGTGACACCCACGGATCATAAGCTAAATGAATTCTGGGATTTCCTCTGCAGCGTCTATAAGCATAAGCATGAATTATGAAAGACTTTAGACAAAGAAATGAAATCTCTAAATTATTCAGACTTGCGTATATCTCTGCTCACTTGTCCAACTGAAAGCTGAGGAAGGAAAAAAAAAACATTTGTCTTTAGTACCTTTCTTTGTTTTGTTATTTTTGGTACTCTATTTGTCGCATGATTTTTTTTTTGTCAAATATCATTAGATTGAAACATAGCGAAACAGAACTTACAAAAAGCAAATGGAACTAATATCCCAAAAAGAGATTCTACAATGCTTTGAAGAATATACACTACATTACATAGTATGGTCACTCAACATCCAATAATTTGAACAATATACATAACCCAAATAAAAAAAAAACCTCCCAAATCCTACACCACATTACATTAAATTTTTCCTTTTTTTTTTCTACTTCGCTTTTTTCCTTCGACCTCCTCGGCTGTGCCATGAGGAAGACCATTAAATTTCAGATGGCAATCTTTGCTGCCAGATATGTGTCACAGTTGTGGTGCAATTGCTGGTCGGATCTTAGGAGGAGGTGGAAATGCATGATAGGCAAAGGAAATAAAGAGGCGACTGGGATGGAGGTGGTGAGAGGGAAGGGAGGGGAGGAAAGTGGTAATAGAAAAAGGAAAAACTGGGGAGGAAAAACTCTCACTAAGAGAGAGGATAATTCCCCTAAAATGGGTATAAAAACCCCCCATACGTGGAGGGGGAAGGTCCACAAAGGAAGAGGATGGCCCCCCGGGGGAGGCGGCAACCTCTCCCCCCAAGAGGAGGCGACAGTGTTGCGATTTCTATGCTAGGGTTTTTAGTTTCGTCTTAGAAAAATATTCTGCTGAAAAGCTTCACTATTAAGCAACATTATAGAAATAGTTTTCAAATTTTTTTGTTTTACAAATGAAAGTAATTAAATAGATGACATGCAATTGTTTTATGGTGCCTTTTAGGGTGCAACACCCAATCAGGTGGTGCACCGTGCCACATTTAATTTTGACCATATTTCTCATTTCTCGGGGTGGAAAGATGATTTAGGCAAAGTTAATAGAATTCCACTAATTTGCAATTTGAGCCCTGAAAAAGACAACTTACTAACTACACATTCCACTTGACGGAGAGACGCACGTTAGGAAGAAAGAAAGAGGACGGAGAAAGAAAGAGGACGGAGGAAGAAAAAGTTTGGTGAAAGAAGCTTAGGGTTTTGGCAGCGCTTTCATTCTCTGTGAACACTATACCGTTGTCTTCCATTCTCTGTGGCTGTCTCCGTTGCTTTCGTCTCCCATAGAAGAGAGACCACCACAACCGGGGTCCGCGCAGAAGCTGTTGGACGCGGTGGAGGAGGTATACGTATAAGCCGCGATTGAGGTTAGTGGGTTTTTCCCCCAAAAAATTGCTTTTGATTGAGTCATTATTGTGAGGAATTATAGGTTAGTTTGATTTCACCCAAAAAGGTTTTGTTCGTTGAGCCCGAATTATGTGGGTTGATTTCCCCCGTTTTAAAGCAATCCTGAACATTTCTGATTTGCTAGGTAGAGTCGTAGAGATCGTCCTCAAAACTGGAAGTGGATCGCATAGTCCAGGTCGAACCTCTCGACTGTCGTGTCTCGCCTTGACGCCTTCTCGTCCCCTCTTCCATCGTTCACGGGTTTCTCGTTCACGCATTGATTAGGTAAGTTCAAACATTGTTGTTCTGTCTTCTCGTTCTGTATCCTGAAGAATAGGAAGTAATGGGATTAATGGTATTGAGGTATGTATTTAATGGTTTGATCTTTAATGTCAATTAGTACAAATTAAAAATTAACAAGGGGCTGTAGGTTGTTAAGATTACTCATAATTTCTTCTAATATGCACTTGATACATCTTGGTCTGCTGTGTTGGTGTAGGAATTAGTGTTCCTTCAATTTATCACTGTTGGTTTATTGTTGGTGCACCTCAAAAGCATGGAAGCAATTAGTCTTGCTATTCAAAGTTACAAACCAATAGTTAGTATCTAAGACTTTTTAACTTTAGGATTGATAATTGGTAAATAATTCCCCCGGTTTGAACCAATCTTCTTCTTCTTTGTCGCTCATGGTGAAGTGTTTGCCGTTGTCAGGTGTGATGGGTGTGAGGTGGCGTGCAAACGCCGCACACGTTCAGGGGTTGAGGAGTGAAGTCGTGCTCTGGGTCGTTGCGGTCATCGGTGATGGACAAGGATTGACGAGCTTAAAGCCTGTGGCATGCTTTGCCTCCAAGGGAATCAAATAACAACAACTCCAGATTTTCTTTTACTCTCCTAGTTAGGTAAATTTTCTAGGTTCTATCTCATTGCTTTATGGAAATGGTTTCCCTTCGATATGGTGGAAATACTTGAAGTGAAATAAACAGTTGATTGGCAAAGCCTCAGTGTTGATGTTCATGTTTTGCCGAAACGAAACCTTTAGTGGATGCATTACTTAGAGTTAACATTAGGTTAAGAATGTATTAGCTTTTCAAAAGGTGGTTGCTTGTAAACTATTGATGGAGAGCTTGTGCGTGTATTTTTTGTAAAATTTGAAGTAGTGTGGTTGGTTAATTTGCGTACATTTTGGTTCTTTTTGGAGTTGATCAAATACCCATTGTTGTATTCATCTCGAATTTTGAATTGGTTTTGTTTTGCTTCACCACTTTTTCGCAATTTGTTGTACTTGACCAGACCTATGTATCATTGATAAGTTTCTTAGATTCTGGTTTTAATTGTCAAAGAATAGTTCCTTACATGCACATTGATTTGATTTTGGGCATGGTTTGATTTCTATAATGTTGAGAATGGGTGTATTTTGTTTTAAATCTAAGTTTCAGTCCCTTTTACCCAATATTAAAACATGATTTACTCATACAGGGCTAGTTCACTTTCAGAAAATCCTAGAGAAGTATTATTTCTTAAATGAAAATCATCAGATTTCGGTTATTTAACCATTTATATTCCAGCATTAACCACTTTATTACACACTGTTAACCGGACCTGTGTATCATTGAAAAGTTTCTTAGATTCTGGTTTTAGTTGTCAAAGAGTAGTTCCTTACATGCACATTGATTTGATTTTGGGCATGGTCTGATTTCTATAATGTTGAGAATGTGTGTATTCTGTTTTGAATCTAAGTTCCGGTCCCTTTTACCCAATATTAAAACATGATTTACTCATACAGGGCTAGTTCACTTTCAGAAAATCCTAGAGAAGTATTATTTCTTAAATGAAAATCATCAGATTTCGGTTATTTAACCACTTATATTCCAGCATTAACCACTTTATTACACACTGTTAACCAGACCTGTGTATCATTGATAAGTTTCTTAGATTCTGGTTTTAGTTGTCAAAGAGTAGTTCCTTACATGCACATTGATTTGATTTTGGGCATGGTCTGATTTCTATAATGTTGAGAATGGGTGTATTCTGTTTTGAATCTACGTTCTGATCCCTTTTACCCAATATTAAAACATGATTTACTCATACAGGGCTAGTTCACTTTCAGAAAATCCTAGAGAAGTATTATTTCTTAAATGAAAATCATCAGATTTCGGTTATTTAACCACTTATATTCCAGCATTAACCACTTTATTACACACTGTTAACCAGACCTGTGTATCATTGATAAGTTTCTTAGATTCTAGTTTTAATTGTCAAAGAGTAGTTCCTTACATGCACATTGATTTGATTTTGGGAATGATTTGATTTCTACAACCTCATCCATATATTCCTTACCCCTTTCCTTGTATATAATTTTTATTTGGCTTTGTAGGTTTCTATATTTTGATATGTTCTTTTTGGAGTGATTTCATTCATGTTACTGTCATATACAAATGGCATTTGGTTTTTATACTTGTATATCTTAAAACTAACTTGATTATTGTCATATTATCCACATCAAGGTTGCCATATGGACAGAGTTATGAATGGTGTAAGCCATGAAGAAGATATACAGGAAACCATGGATGAAGCTTCACAAAATCTCCCCCGAGATGCAAGACCTCGTCGGTGTTCTAGAGATTTCTTGAACCTAAGCACTCAAACAGACAGAGGGTATTGCCAGAAGCGAAACTCCCAGAAGATTTGGCATTTAATTGAATTTTGTAACATGTATTTGTCATAATATTTGTGCCTAACTTGTCTTTGTGTTGCGTATGCAACCTTTTGTACATGTGCAATATATGGAGAGGATCATGGGTTCATTGTTAAGAATGGTAAACTGTAATGATTTGTATAATATAATTCAGGTGGTTTTTATATTTTGAGTTTGGCATGAGGTATAACCGGTGTAAATTAAAAGGAAAAGTGTAAATGTGACAATGGTGCAAACATTGACTGCCATAATAGAGCAGATGCACAGTAGACATGTTATTTATAACAGTGTTTAAGCAATTGCATGTTTTATATGAACATTAAGAGCATTGAGTTTATAGTGTGATGTTACCCACTGATAATAGTGATTGTTCATGGCATTAACCGTTTACTGAAAAACCAGTAAGCAGGTGTGAATAGCATTACATTCCACGCAATGGGTAATGTTAAATAGGCATTGTCATGGAGATGGTCAGGAAAGAACAGGGATTACGATTTATTGGACTAATATTTGAATAAGATCAAATATGGGCCAAAGACCGAGCTTTCATTTTATGTTGACAGTAACCAATTTTTATATGGAGTTAACCATTTGTGAAAACAACATTAACCTGGTGGTAACAACATTGCATTCCAAGCAATGGGCAAGTATAAGTAGGCCTAATCTTTAATTAAGTTCAAATATAGGCATAAAAGTGGGCCTTTAATTTTCTGTCCACATTAACCAATGGCTTCACTAAATTTACTGGTTACGAAAAGAGCTTTAACCACGTGATAACAACATGCCATTGGACGCATTAACCGTTTATGGACACAACATTAACCATGTGGTAAAAGCATTGTATACGACACAATGGGTAAGTATAAGTAGGCCTTGGCATGGACATGGTTATGAAAGAAAAAGGATTATGATCAACTGCACTAATCTTTAATTAAGACCAAATATGAGCCAAAAGAAATTGTCTTTCATTTTCCACTCCCATTAACCACTTTGTATATAGAAATAACCGTTTACGGAAATAGTATTAACCAAGTGGTAAATGTTGTTCCCGTAAACAGTTAATCCCATATACAAATTGGTTAATTTGAAAAGAAAATGAAGGGCCAAGATTTTTTTGGCCCAAAATTTGACTTAATTAAAGACTAGTGCAGTTGAGCATAATCCCTATTCTTTGGTAACCATGTCCATGACAAGGCGTGATTAAACTTACCCATTGCATGAAATGCAATGCTGTTAACACTTGGTTAATTTTGTTTCCATAAACAGTTAATCCCATATAAAAATTGGTTAATGTGAACAGAACATGACATGCCTATATTTTTTTGCCCATATTTGATCTTAAATAAAGAATAGTGAAGTTGAACATAATCCCTATTCTTTGGTAACCATGTCCTTCACAAGGCTTAATTATACTTACCACTCATTTCAATTTCATCCTGTAAACATAAAACATTATAACAATGACAAATAACACCCATTAATTGTCATCTCCACCCATGTTAATTGTTTCGTCAGTGCCCTACCTGTCAATGACACAGCCTCTTGTAACTTACCAAGTGCATGTAATGCAATGCTGTTAGGACCTGGTTAATGTTGTATCCCTATACGGTTAACTCCATGTTCATATTGGTTAATGTGATCAGGAAACTAATTGGACAAATTTTATGCCGTTAATGGAACGGAATTAAATGGTCACGCACTTGTCCAAACACCCTCTTCTTTGGTGACCGTGTCCATGCACAATTCCAGAGCATACTCACCCACTGAGTGGAATGCTATTCCGTTACGACTCAGTTAATGATATTCACGTCAACGGTTAATTCCATCTACAAAGTGGTTAACGTGATCAGAAAATTAAATCCATAATAATTTCTTGTGGCCCACACTTCAACCTAAGTCAAAAGTCGTTCAATTGACCTTAATCCATGTGCTTAGGTGACATTGTCCATGACAAGGCCGCTGTCTGCTCATCAGGTGCTTGGAATAGAATCTTGTTATGAAATGGTTAATGTTGTTGCGTTCCTCGGTTGATTCCATCTGCAGATTGGTTAATGTTCATAGCAAATGAAATGGACTATTATGATGTCCCTTTTTTAAACCTCATTATAGACTCAAGCAGTTGAGAAAAATCCATGTTGTTTGGTGACCATGTCCATGACAAGGCCTAATTATACTTATCCACTGCATGGAATGCAATGTTACCACCTGGTTAATATTGTTTTCGTAAATGGTTAATTCTATGTACAAAGTGGTTAATGTAAACAGAAAATGAAAGGCCTAGTTTTTTTAGCCCATATTTGAACAATACACAATTTTTTTTACAAAAAAGTCTGATCTTTTTTTCCTAAAAATAATTTATTACTGGTTAACCAGATTAGTAACCTAGTTAACCACCAACTTAAATGGTATTAACCACATGCTTGAACAGTACATTTTTTAAATGTGAACAGTGCCTACTTTTTTTAAAAAAAAATTATTGCCGGTTAACCAAATTAATAACCTAATTAACCACCAACTTATATGGTATTAACCACGTACTAACTCATAGTTAACCTTCTTTTACCTCACTTATAATTATTAACCCGATTAATAACATAGTTAACCACCAACTTATATGGTATTAACCACTTGTTCACTTGAAAACAAAGTTAAAGGTTTGTCATTTGAAGTTATCTAAACTTATATCAATATTAACCACTTGAGCAACTTATTTAACCACATAATAATTCACACTTAGCCACTTTTTGCCTCAGTTATAATTATTAACCAGATTAATAACACCGTTAACCACCAACTCATGTTGTATTAACCACATGTTCACTTGTAAACAAATTATTCACCAGATTAATAACACAGTTAACCACCAACTTATATGGTATTAACCATTAACCAGATTAATAACACAGTTAACCACCAACTTATATGGTATTAACCACATTTTCACATAAAAACAAATTATTCACCAGATTAATAAAATAGTTAACCACCAACTTATATGGTATTAACCACCTGTTCACTTGAAAATAAAGTTAAAGGTTTGTCATTTGAAGTTATCTGAACTGATATCAACATTAACTGCTTGAGCAACTTATTTAACCACATATTAACACACAATTAACCACCTTTTGTCCCACTTATAATTATTCGAAGTGATTAAATGTTAACCACTTGAGCAACTCATTTACCCACATATTATCTCACATTTAACCATTTTTGTTTACTAACTCACACTTAACCACCTTTTTGTCTCACTTGTAATTATGGTTAATGCTATATAATTTGGTGGTTATCTATGTTGTCAATATGGTTAATTATAGATAGAATATTTAGAAAAGAACAGATTTTTTGTAAAAAAAACATGTCACTGTTCACGCAAAAAAATTGATAAAAAAAAGATGCTCGGGTGTGCCTGGGTAGTTACTGTGCGGGTGTGGAAAAAACGTTTCTGTTATACTTACCCCATGCGTCGAATGCAATCCTGTTAACACCTGGTTAATGTTGTTTCCGTAAACGGTTTATCCCATATACAAATTGGTTATAATGTGAATAGAAAATGAAAGGCTTAGTTTTTTCCCCCCATATTTTGACTTAACTAAAGATTAATGCAGTTGAGCATAATACCTATTCTTTGATAACCATATCCATGACAAGGCCTAATTATACTTACCCACTGCGTGGAATGCAATGTTGTTACCGCCCGGTTAATGCTATTTCCGTATACGGTTAATTCTATGTACAAAGTGGTTAATGTGAACAAGAGATAAAAGGAAAAATTTTTTTTGCCCATATTTGAAATTAATTAAAGAGTAGTGCAATTGAGCTTAGTCTCTGTTCTTTGGTAACCGTGCCCATAACAAAGCCTAATTATACTTACCCAGTGCGTGGAATGCAATGTTGTTATGGCGTGGTTAATGGTGTTTACGTAGACAGTTAATACCATGAACACATTGGTTAGTATTTTTAGCTAAATCAAATGCACTAATTTTTTGCCCTTAATTGACCCTAATTAAAGACTAAGGAAGTTGAGCATAATCCCTGTTGTTTAGTGATCATGTCCATGACAATGACTAATTATACTTACCCGGTGCGTGGAGTGCAATGTTGTTAGCACGTGGTTAACGGTGTTTCTGTCTTCGGTTAATTCCAAGTGCAGAGTGGTTAATGTTGACAGCAAAATGAAAACAAATTTTGTTGGTCCCTTTATTTAAACCTCATTTAAGACTGAACCAGTTGAGCATTATCCATGTTGTTTGCTGACCAGGTCCATGACAAGGGCTCATGTTACTTACCAAAAGCATGTAACGCAATGCTGTTATGACGTGGTTAATGCTGTATACTTATACGGTTAATTCCTTGTTCATTTTGGTTAATGTTAACAGGAAAAGAAATGCTACAATTTCATGCGAACAAGATTAACTGGTCATGCAATTGAACACACCCCCTCTTGTTTGGTGACCATGTCCATGACGAGTCCTTGTCATACTTACCCACTGCTTAGAATGCAAATTCGATTCGACTCGGTTAATGCTTTTCGCGTATTCGGTTAATTCCATGTAAAAAGTGGTTAACATGATTACAAGAAGAATGCCATAATTTCTTCTTTTCGCCCACATTTCAACCTAATTAAAAATTGGTTCAATTCAAATTAAACGGTGTTCTTAGATGATCATGACCATGACAACTCCCTATCATGCTTACCAAGTGCGGGGAATAGAATGCTGTTAAAACTTGGTTAACGGTGTTACTGTCTTTGGTTAATTCTAAGTGCAGAGTGGTTAATGTTGACAGAAAAATGAAAACAAATTTTGTTGGTCCCTTTATTTAAACCTCATTTAAGACTGAACCAGTTGAGCATTATCCATGTTGTTTGCCGACCAGGTCCATGACAAGGGCTCATGTTACTTACCAAGAGCATGTAACGCAATGCCGTTATGATGTGGTTAATGTTGTATACCTATACGGTTAATTCCTTGTTCATATTGGTTAATGTTAACAGGAAAAGAAATGCTACAATTTCACGCCTTTACTGGAACAAGATTAACTGGTCATGCAATTGAAACACACCCCCTCTTGTTTGGTGACCATGTCCATGACGAGTCCTTGTCATACGTACCCACTGCTTAGAATGCAAATTCGTTTCGACTCGGTTAATGCTTTTCGCGTATTCGGTTAATTCCATATAAAAAGTGGTTAACATGATCACAACATGAATGCCATAATTTATTCTTTTCGCCCACATTTCAACCTAATTAAAAATTGGTTCAATTCAACTTAGTCGCTGTTCTTAGTTGATCATGACCATGACAACTCCCTATCATGCTTACCAAGTGCGTGGAATAGAATGCTGTTAGCACTTGGTTAACGGTGTTTCTGTCCTCGGTTAATTCCAAGTGCAGAGTGGTTAAAGTTGACAGCACAGAAGAATTGTAACAGAAAAATTCAGTACTATAGGACCCATGCAGGAACTATTACAATCATGACCTTATGTTAACAACACACGTACACAAACAGGATTCACCTTTATACAACAAAAAATCGTGCAACCATTTAATTTTAATAATTCAAATCTATCCATTGTCATTAATACATTCACACATACATTTAAACAGGAAAAAGACATAACACTTTCCTTTCTTAGCTCCTTAGGTAATGACCTCCCATTCATCATGGGGGCATTCCTACGGGTGTACATAATGTTGAGTCTCAAAAATATCATAAAGAGGTTTATGATGTTTTAAAGACTGAAATTTCTCTAAGTTTTAATGATCAACAAATTCAACTTAAGTTGTTTCTCATAAGATACAATTGTCTAATTGTTTATCTATGATTTTCAGCAAGAAGCCTACTATATAAGACTAAGTGTTGAATCCGTCTGAAGAAGCTGATGCTGTCTGAAGATGATCAACCCGTCTGAAGCATCAAAGTCGTCTGAAAGCTTTTGATGACGTGGCATCTCTTGTCTGAAGCTGTGACAATCCATGTACCTCTGCACCTTTTTCACGCATGTTCTCTGCTACAAACAGCTGGCACCTGTGTAATGCAATTCAAGCACGTTCTCTGTCACAACGTGTCCTCTGCTACGCAGCAATTGCAGCAGCAACAAAGAGCACCTTTTTGGCAGGAGCAAACCTTGTAAAAGTGTCAGAATTTGTCAGGGAATATCAGAATATGTCAGAGAATATTCTGTACTGCAGCAGCTGTCTCACAACGGCTAGCATGGAATTCACAAGCATGATAGTCTTCAATGGGCCAATCATTTGGTTATAAATACCCCCTCATTTGAAGATCTGACAGACAGAGAAGCATAGAAAAAGAACAGAAACTCTGCAAGTTTTTCGCTGCAACACTCTGATAGAATATATCATCTTTGTACACACAAATTCTTTTTATTCTGAGCATACCTCAGTAATTTCTGTACAATCTGTAGCTGTTTAAGTCTCAAAACTGATATAGTTTGTGAGCTTAAGCATTTCTCTCATTTGTATTTGCTTTTGAGCCTGGAGAGGCTTGTCTGAAAAAGAATACTTGTGTTGTTGAGCCTGGAGAGGCTTGTCTGAAAAAGAATACTTGGTTGTAGAGCCTGAAGAGGCTTGTTAGAAAAGAATACTTGTAATCTTGCAAGATTAAGACAAAATCCAAGTGCTAGTTGGCATTGGGACTGGACGTAGCTCACAAGTGGTAGTGAGTGAACCAGGATAATTTCTGTGGCTAAGTTTCTCTTTCCCTTATCTTTGTCATTTCAGTTTTAAACTAATTAAGGGGACTGAATATTTAATCTAATATTTTAAAAAGAAGAAACTTCTTTTAGAACCATTTTAAAGCAGTCTGAAACCAACTTCAGACAGCTATCTAAAAACTTCAGACAGCCCTCTAGCAACCTGTCTGAAAGTCCGTTTTGTAAATCTGTTTTCGAAAAGCTTCGTAAAATATTTAGAAACACTATTCAACCCCCCTTCTTGTGTTTCCCTGTGTTCCTACAGTTGGTACCAGAGCTCTACTCAGGGTTGAAACACCTAACAAGTGTCTGAGGACTGAAAGATCCACAAGGAAGCTTCAAACAGTAACAGGCAATACATCATAGAAGGAGCCTCTATCACAAGACCTCCATCTTTCAATGGAGAAGATTATCACTACTGGAGAGATAGAATGAAGCTGTTCATTGAAAGCACAAACATTGATGTTTGGGATGTGGTCACTGATGGAGACTATGTGCCTATGCTAAATGATGTGCCTATACCTAAGACTGAATGGACTTTGGAGCAAAAGGCTAGAGTCCAGATGAATGCTAAGGCCAAACTCTATCTGATATGTTCCTTGAACAAATCAGAATATGAGAAGGTTCATGGATGCACCTCTGCCAAGGAAATTTGGGATACTCTTGCAGCAACCCATGAAGGAACTGAGACTGTCAAGCAATCCAAGATAAGTATGCTCATACATCAGTATGAGATGTTCAAGATGGAAGAATCTGAAACCATTGACCAAATGTTTGGAAGGTTTCAAACCATAACAAATGGACTCAGGTCCTTAGGCAGAACATACAACTCTGGAGATAATAACAGAAAAATTCTAAGGAGCTTGCCTAAGTCCTGGAGACCCAAAGTTGTTGCCATTCAAGAGGCAAGAGATTTAAACTCTCTTAGAGTGGAAGAACTGTTGGGATCTCTTAAGGTCCATGAGCTTGAGCTTGGAGAAGATGACAACAAGAGAAAATCTCTAGCCCTAAACTCCAAGACCAAACAGTCTAGGCATGGCAACATCAAGGCTATGCAAGCTGAGGCAACTTCAGAGGGGGATGAAGACTCTGAAGATAGCTCAAAAGATGATGATGATCTTGCTCTTCTAAGTAGGAAGATCAAGAGAATGCTGCAGAACAGAGGAAGATTCAGAAAGAATCAACCATCAACCTCAAAAGGAGGTAAGTCAGGTAAAGACATACAAACTGACAAAATTATTTGTTTTGAGTGTAAGCAACCAGGGCACATGAAGGCTGAGTGTCCAAAGCTGAAGAAAAACAACTTCAAGAAGAAGAGGTTTTTTAAGAAAAAGAAAGGTCTCATGGCAACTCGGGAGGACCTGGATGAATCAACTTCAGAAGAGGAGGAAGACACCTCTTAAGAGGCAAATCTGTGCCTCATGGCAAGCCTACCATCTTCAGACAGCTCTGAAACTGAGGTATTCCCTCTTACCTTGCAAGAAATGTATGATGATCTGGTGGAAAGTTCCAAGGAACTGTTCCTAGAGTATAAGAATCTATCCAAGGCTCACACAGAAATGTGTAACAAATATGAGTCTCTGGAAATAGAACATATTATGCTCAAGGAAAAGGTCTTTGAGACTGAAAACCATAGTTCACTAGCTGTGTCTGAAGAAAACAAAAAACTTCAGAAACAGATTGTAGAACTGACAAATGATCTAGCCAAGTGTGTCAAAGGAACTAAAAATTTAAACATAATGCTTGGGAATCAAAGACATTCTTCTGACAAAAGTGGACTAGGTTTTTTTGATCACAACATGTCTAAACCTCCTACTGTCTTAAATTTTTCTAAAAGCAAAAAGAAGGTTACTAGGTGTTCTCACTGTGGTAAGCCTGGACACAATGTGATTCAGTGCAAGCACAAGAGAAAAGCAAGACCCAAAGCTAACAAAACAGGACCCAAAAGAACATGGGTACCTAAAAACTTGATCATTCCTGTTGCAGACGTGTTTAACAGGACAAAGGAGACCCCGCAAATGGTACCTGGACAGTGGGTGCTCGCGACACATGACAGGAGAAAGGTCTTTGTTCCAAAACCTTAGACCTAAGGAAGGAGGAGTGGTCACCTTTGGTGGAAATCAGCAAGGGAAGATCACTGGCATAGGGACTATAGGTATAATTCCTTCATCCCTCATTAAAAATGTTCTTCTTGTGGAAGGACTACAACATAATTTACTGAGCATAAGTCAATTATGTGACAGTGGTTATGTAGTATCCTTTACCAAGGAAGGATGCATTGTCAAAGACTCCTCTGATCAAACACTTTTTACTGCTAAGAGACACAGCAATGTGTATAAAATTGATCTAGAGGATCTAGCAAGTCAAAATGTAAAATGCTTCATTTCTGTTGAAGATGAAAAACAGATTTGGCATCAAAGACTTGGGCATGCCAGCTTGAGATTAATCTCAAGATTAGCAAAACACAACCTTGTTAAAGGATTGCCCAAGCTTTCATACAAATCTGACATTTTATGTGATAGCTGTCTGAAAGGGAAACAAACAAGACACTCTTTCAAGAGTAAAGATGTTGTTTCAACTAGCAGACCACTAGAACTTTTAAACATTGACTTGTTTGGTCCTATTAGAACAGAAAGTCTTAGTGGAAAGAAATATGGTTTGGTCATTGTTGATGACTATTCTAGATTCACATGGGTGATATTCCTTAGAAACAAGGATGAGACTTTTAAGAATTTCACAATATTTTGTAAGAAGGTACAGAATGAAAAGGGATTCTGTATTTCTGTCATAAGAAGTGATCATGGTGGGGAGTTTGAAAATGCAAATTTCAAATTGTTCTGTGATGAGAATGGGATCTCACACAATTTCTCTGTGGCTAAAACACCTCAACAGAATGGGGTTGTTGAGAGAAAGAACAGAATTTTGCAAGAGATGGCAAGGACCATGCTCAACTCAAGCAACTTACCTAGAACCTTATGGGCAGAAGCTGTTAACACAACTTGTTACCTTCAAAACAGAATATTGGTAAGACCAATTCTGAAAAAGACTCCATATGAATTGTGGAAAGGAAGAAAACCCAACATATCATATTTCCACACCTTTGGATGTGAGTGTTTTATACTTAACACCAAAGATGATCTTGGAAAATTTGATGCAAAGTCTGATAATGGATTTTTCATTGGATATTCTGAAACATCTAAAGCATATAGAGTGTATAACTCTAGAACTTTAACTGTTGAAGAAACCATTCATGTAAAATTCAATGATAACAAAGAGACTGATAGGGAACTATCAGATCTAGAGGATGATTTTGCAGGTATGGAGTTGAATGATCACAGCAACTTGAAGGATGAGCAACTGTCTGAAGTTCCTCCTGTTTCTGAACCTCTTCAGACAAATGTTGAGTCTCAGACAGATGTGATACCTCCTCATAAATCTGATTGGAGATACAAGTCACATCATCCTAAAGAGCAAATCATTGGCAGCACTTCAGAAGGAGTTAAGACAAGATCAAAATTCAGACATTTGAATTCTCTTGCTTTCCTGTCTGAAATTGAGCCAAAGAGCATTGATGAAGCTCTGCATGATGAAGGGTGGATCCTAGCCATGCAAGAGGAGCTAAATTAATTTGCTATGAGTGATGTCTGGACCCTTGTTCCTAAACTCCATGGGAAAACAATTATTGGAACCAAATGGGTGTTCAGAAACAAGCTGTCTGAAGAAGGAAAAGTTATCAGAAATAAGGCAAGGCTAGTAGCTCAAGGTTATAACCAGCAAGAAGGTATTGACTTCACTGAAACCTTTGCCCTAGTGGCCAGGTTAGAAGCAATTAGAATTCTTTTATCTTATGCTCTAAATAATGGCATCAAACTATATCAAATGGATGTCAAAAGTGCCTTCCTCAATGGTTTCATTGAAGAAGAGGTTTTTGTTAGACAACCCCCTAGTTTTGAAGATGTAACTTTTCCTGAACATGTTTTTAAACTTAAGAAAGCTCTCTATGGTCTGAAACAAGCCCCAAGAGCTTGGTATGACAGACTGAGTAGTTTTCTTGCAACCAATGGTTTTGAAAGAGGAAAAGTTGACACAACTCTTTTTAGAAAACAGTCAAACAAGGATCTTATACTTGTCCAAATATATGTTGATGACATTATTTTTGGTTCAACTAATTCTTCATTGTGCAAAGAGTTTTCTGAGTTAATGCAATCTGAATTTGAAATGAGCCTAATGGGTGAACTAAAGTTTTTCCTTGGACTTCAGATTAAGCAAGATTCTGATTGTATATGGATCCATCAAGAGAAATATACAAAGGAAATGCTTAAAAAGTTCAACCTAAGTGATTGCAAACCCATGACAACTCCAATGCACCCTTCTGCATCTTTAAATAAAGATGAGAATGAAGAACCAGTGAATCAAACTTTGTATAGAGGAATGATTGGTTCATTATTGTATCTAACAGCAAGCAGGCCTGACATCATGTTCAGTGTGTGCCTGTGTTCTAGATTTCAATCTGATCCAAGAATCATTCACTACAAAGCTGTAAAAAGAATTTTCAAATATCTTAAAGGTACTACTAATCTTGGTCTGTGCTATAAGAAAAGTAAGGATTGCAGGTTAGTAGGATACTGTGATGCTGATTTTGCTGGAGACAGAGTTGAAAGAAAAAGCACCAGTGGTGGATGTCACTTCTTTGGAGAAAATATGATCAGCTGGTCAAGCAAAAGGCAAAGCACAATTGCATTATCAACAGCTGAAGAAGAATACATCTCAGCAGCCAGTTGTTGTTCACAACTGTTATGGGTGAAGTATCAACTTGAAGATTTTAATATTGCAATATCTGTTATACCTGTGTTATGTGATAATACCAGTGCTATTAATTTATCTAAAAATCCCATTCAACATTCTAGGGCTAAACATATAGAAATCAAACATCATTTCATTAGAGACTATGTTCAGAAAGGTGTTTTTGATATTCAGTTTATTGATACAGAGCATCAATGGGCTGATATATTCACAAAACCTCTAACTGAAGATAGATTTAAGTCCATCAGAGACAAATTGAACATTCATGCATTGTGAGTGTGTATGAAAAATGATGTGTCTGAAACTTCAGCCTGTCTGAAACATGTGACCTGTCTGAAGTTTTGGTCGTCTGAAATTAACTGGATGTCTGAAATCTATCACTTGTTTGAAATGAACAAATGACGTGGAAATAAAGGGACGGTTTTAAATCCACTTTGCACGTTACCCTATGTCTGCGCAGCCAGTTTCTGCCATCATTGCCTCAGAGGTCTATAAGTACAGTAAGGCAGTGAGTCCTTGGTACGTTATAGCTCCCTATCCTCTCAGAACCTTTGCTATTCTTCATCTTGAAGAAAGCATTTTCTCTCTCAAGTTCTTTCCAATCTTCAACCATGGCACCTAAGAAGTCTGGAGCTGATAATATTGTGAAGACCAAGGGTGTCTTTCTGGAAGAGCTTGAAGCACTGGGAATGGATCTTCATTCAGAATTTCAAGCAGTTGGGTGGCTTGAATATTTCAACAAAAATCGTTCACAGTGGCATGAGCAGAGTATTCTTGATTTCTGGGCCACAGCCAGAGGAATCCCTAACCCTCAAGGCATCTACACCACCATCAGGGCTACTGTGCTTGGTACGTCCATCTTTATTGATGAAGACATCTTGGCCATTGTCTGTGGTGTCAAGACTGAAGGTGCTGTCTTCTCTCCTGGCTGGGAATCAAGAAATGGAGGTCAGAAGCACTTTACAGAGTTTTTGTATGGGACTCCCTCTCCTGCAAGTCTGGATGCTAAGAATATGTCAGACAAGGCTAGGGTTCTGCATTCTATCTTAGGGAACTCTGTAATCCCTAAAAGTGGCAGCAGAAACCATGTGTCTGAACTGGAGAGATTCTGTCTCATCCACCTTCTGAAGAAGCAGAAGATAAACTTTCCAAATATCATCATGTACCACCTTCAGAAGAGGCTGAGAGACTCTGCTGGAAGTTTTCCTCACAACACCATCATCACCAAGGTGTTGTTGCATTTTAAAGTTCCAGTTCACCAGCTCTTTGATCACCACTCAATTCCTATGTTTGGTGAATCAAATCTGAAGAGCATGAAGATTAAGCTGACTCCAAGGCCTCCCTCTCCAACCATGAAAGAAAGTTTGCTGATGGAGAAAGCTCAGAGGAGAAGTACTACAATGCAGATTCTGGAAAATGAACTAAAAGGAGATATCAGAAGACATGAGTTCAAGCCCTCAAAGGCATCTCCTCAACCTAACCTGAAGAAGCTACCTGTGAGAAGTTCAGCTAAGATAGCTTCTGAATCTGTACAGATTCAAGCATCTGAACCTGTTCAGAAACCTTCTCAAAGGTTGTCTGAAATTGTGGGTCAGGTGTCTGAAACAGCACAATCTTCAAAGCCTACTTCTATAATGGAAGGACAGGCTGAAGAAGCTATGGATATTGATGCAGTTGCTGCTCAACCTATAGCCGCATGCCCCTCTGACCCTGAATTGATTCAGGTTGCTGCTTTGGCTACTGCCATTGAACAAGAGGAGTTAGAACTGAAGGAAGAGCAAGAGAGGACTGACAGAGCTCTTGCAATAGCTTCACAACTTGCTTATGCTGAGGATGACAAGCAAGCAGCCATTGCTGAGGCTTCAAAGAAAAGAAAGAGGTCAAGTGCACCTCAAAGGAAAAGGAAGAAGGGTAAACTACTTCAGACAGTGTCTGAAGTTAGGGTTACCAGAAGTACTACTTCTCACGTAGAAGAAGCAGATATTGCTGGAAGGTATCAAAAGTTTGTAAAGGCTAATCAATACTTCAAGAGAAGAAGGGCTCTTTCAACTGAAGAAAGAGAAAGGGAGGATAAGGAAGCCAAGGAAAAGGAAGAAAAAGAAAGAGCTGCTAAAGCTCAAGATGTTGCTGCTCCCAAACCTTACAAAAGGATCAAGGTGAGATTTGATAATGTAACTCCCTCACCTCCTTCATCACCAGAAAAGCAACCTCAACCCTTATCTAAACCCACCTCACCAGAAAAACAACCTACTCCACCTACTTCTCAACCCTTACGAATCTTATGTAAGGTTCAAATATCCCCTCAAAGTGGTTTTAATTATGACAACTAAATCAAATGGAACTTAGCACAATTCTGATTTCAAAGGAGACTAATCATTTCATTTGAGTGTGTATTCAGAAGCAACAGGTCTTACTTTGAAGAAGCAGGAACCATCATATAAGGAAAAGGTTGAGAAGCATGATTCATTACTTCTGGACTAATAAGGAGTAATACAATTTAAAGGAATGATGAATCATAAAAATCAGAAGCTGTCAAGCACTTCTCTGAATCTCCAGAAGCATGAAAGAAGCTTCTAAGAAGAACTTCAAATGAAAGCATATTAGAAGGGAGATTCACTTAAAAGAAGAGAAATCATTAGCTGCAAGTACAACTAAAAAAAAAAGGCTTCAAATATATCACAGAAGCATAGCATTATAGCTGCAGCCCATTAGAAGCATTCACAGCTCATCAGAAGCAGAATTCTGCAGAAGCAACAGTTGCAGCAGAATTCTGCAGAAGCATAGATCAATGGCAGGATCTGTAATTATTTCATCTGATGAATCAGCTAAGTTAAACAAGTCTATTTACACTTGAATTCATCCAGAGATCCTCCTCAACATTGATCAGAAGCATAGGTGAAGAGAAGAACCGGTATGCTGTCTGCAGAAGCATGGTTCTGCAGAAGCATGAAGCTGGTCAAACAGCCAGCTGCACTTGGCAGCTTTAACAGCTGTACCTGAAAGGGACTTGTCAAAAGGCACAGCTGGACCATTTGGACTGATCCCCAACGGCTACAAGGCTCCTCACCTATAAAAGGAGGTGTTCTCTTCACAATGAGATACACCTCTCTCTCCAGAAGCATAATAGAATTCTGATTCAATACTTCCAGCTTCTGGAACATATTTTCTCTCTCCTCAGTTTTTCTCTAATCAGTTTGAATACTTTATTGAGGGGGAGTTCTGCTCACTAGAAGCTGCTAACACTGTTCTGATTGTAATCTAGTGAGCTTTGTTCATTTTTACACTTTACCTTTGCTGTACTGTGCTTCTGCAAGGTCCAAGTGACTATTGAGTTGTAAAATCACTTGGGACAGGTTCTGTAAAGTGTTTGAGAGGTTGTCAAGGCTCTGTAGTGAGTCTGTGTGAGTTTGTAAAGGCTTGAGTGCAAGACTTTGTTAGTGTGAAGTCTGCAGAAGCAAGTTCTGCAGATTTCTGATCCTGTGCTTCTGCAGAAGGTTCTGCAGTAAGACAGGAACTGTTATTGCAGTGTGTGTTGTGTTTGCGTGAAGCCTGAAGAGGCTGTGGGAAAAGAATACTAGTGGTAGTGTGTACCCAAGGTTGTAATTGAGATTGTTAGTGAGAAAATCCTACTGGAGGTAGGGACTGGAGGTAGCCTTTGGTTGGAAAAGGTGAACCAGTACAAATCCTTTGTGTCATCTTCTTTCTCTCAACTCTTAATTACTGCATGAGCATACAAAGTTTTAAAACTACCTAATACCTAAGTAAGTGTTAACTAAATTGATTCCATCAAGGAATCCTACTTTCTGCATAATAAGCATTATACTAACAAGTATAGTTTTGAAGATACATCTTCTAATAAAGAGCCAAGAACCAATCTTGAGCAGAATTTTATTAGAAGATAAACTTGCAGAATTTTAAAGAGATCACAATTCAACCCCCCTTCTTGTGATCAAACCATTTTACTTCAATTGGTATCAGAGCTTGCCTCTTGGGTTGAACTCACTTAACAGTGAGAGAGGAAAAAGATCAAGGGATGGCAAACCATGGAGCTGCAATTTTCATTCCAGAAGGATCATCAACAAACAGACCACCAGCCTTCAATGGAAAAGACTACTACTATTGGAAGGATAGAATGAAATTGTTTATGGAATCCCAAGATATTGATCTATGGGATATCATAGAAAATGGCAACTTTATTCCAACTGTGAGAAGAACCAGAGTTCTAGGACCTCTTACAGATGGTGACTTTGATGTTGTAGAAGAAGCACCAAAACCAAAGCCTAGAGAAGAATGGACACAAGATGACAAACAAAGGTATCTTCTAAACTCTAAAGCTAAATTCTTTCTTCTTTGTGCATTAAGCAGGGGTGAATATGATAAGGTTGCTGGCTGTAACACAGCAAAAGAAATATGGGATACTTTGAGAATTGCTCATGAAGGAACAGATCAAGTTAAAGAATCCAAAATAAATATTTTAATTCACCAATATGAAATGTTTAACATGATAGAACATGAATCTATAGATGAAATGTTCAGTAGATTTACTATTATTATAAATGATTTAAAATCTCTTGGAAAAAGCTATTCTAACCAAGAACAGGTGAGAAAGATATTAAGAAGTCTCCCAAGAATATGGAGACCAAAAGTTACAGCTATCCAGGAAGCAAAAGATCTAGCTGTGCTAAAGCTAGATGAGCTTCTTGGATCTTTGAAAGTTCATGAACAGGAACTAATGTATGAGCTACCAAGAAAGGATAAAACAATAGCTCTAAAAAGCAAGCACATCCAGAAGGAGTGCTTCTGTAGAAGAAAAACCCTCAGAAGCAAAATCATCATCTTCTGAAAATGATGATGAATTATCCTTTATATCAAAGAGAATACAAAGGTTAATTAGCAGAAAAGGGAAAGGCAAAAAGTTCTTCAACTTCAAGAAAGAAGGACCTAGAGGTGAAAGCAGCAAGAGTCCTATAATTTGCTATGAATGCAACAAACCAGGACATATCAAAGCATAATGTCCACAGCTGAAGGAGTCAAGGCCATTTCAGAAGAAAAAAGCCATGATGGCTACATGGGATGATTCTGGAAACTCCACAGAAGAAGATGATGAAGCTGAAACTGCACAACTATGTTTTATGGCTGGAGAAGCAGAAGAAGAAGAGGTTATCACTTATACTCCTTCTGCATATAAAGAACTTGAAGATGCATTTGAAAATTTGCTGTCAGACTCACACACACTTGCACAAAATGTGCTGTTCTTAAAGAACAATTAGTTAAAACCAAAGAAGAAAATGAAGCTCTCAGAGAAGACAATAATAGGTTAAATAGAACTAATCAGTTTCTGCAACAATCTCATTTTGAATTATCTGAACAAGTAAAGAAAGTAAGAATCAACTCTGGCAGAAGCAGAAAAATCTGCAAGTCTGCAGAAAGAAAACATGCTTCTGCAGAAGAAAATTGATGAACTTCAAAATGATTTATGCAAGTTTGTTAATAGCACTCATAACTTGAATCAATTAATAGGAAACAGTAGGGAAACCACTGATAAAAGAGGATTAGGATTCAAGTTTGATAAAAATAAAAACAAACATAAAACAGTTTTTGTTCCATCCAAAAGGAAACCTCCTTATTGCTCTTGGTGTAACAAATTTGGACATTATGACCAAATCTGTTACAAAAGAAAAAGGAGTACCAGAAGAAAGGTATCTAACATCAAAGGACCCAAGAAAATTTGGGTACCTAAATCCTTACTATCTTCTGATGTAGGTACAAAGCAAAAGGATCCAAGAAGAAAGAGCTATGGTTCTTGGACAGTGGCTGCTCCAGACACATGACTGGAAACAAAAGCAAATTCACTCAACTCCACATGATGGAAGGAGGAACAGTAACTTTTGGAGACAACAACAAAGCTCAAATCAAAGGTATTGGAAAGATAGGTATGCAAGGTTCTACCCAAATTAATAATGTATATTATGTGAAAGGGTTAAAACATAATCTTCTTAGCATTAGTCAGTTATGTGACAGTGGCTATGAAGTTATGTTTCAACCTACATTCTGTGAAATTAGAGAATCATCTACAAAAAGGGTATTATTCTCAGGCATCAGAAGCAAGAACCTATATAGCATAAGTCTAGAAGAGCTTCCACAGCAAACATGCCTTGCTTCTTTTGAAAATGATAAATGGATTTGGCATAGAAAAGTAGGACATTTAAATATGAGTCCATCTCTAAGCTATCTAAGCTAGAACTAGTAAGAGGACTACCAAACTGAAATTTGACAAAGATAAAATGTGTGAAGCATGTGTGAAAGGAAAACATACCAAATCTAGTTTTTCACCCTAAAAACATAGTAACTACTCAAAGACCTTAGAATTGTTGCACATTGATCTTTTTGGTCCTACCAAAACACCTAGCCTGGGGGGAAAGAAATATGGACTTGTAATTGTAGATGATTACTCTAGATTCACATGGGTATTATTTTTAGTAACCAAGGATGAATCTTTTGAATCTTTCAAGATCTTTCTAAAGAAAGTTCAAATGAAAGAAATCAAAAGGTTGCTTCTGTAAGAAGTGACCATGGAGGGGAATTTGAGAACTATCTTTTCAAAAACTATTTTGATGAAAATGGAATTTCCCATAACTTCTCCTGTCCTAGAACTCCACAACAAAATGGAGTTGTAGAAAGGAAGAATAGAACCCTCCAAGAAATGGCAAGAACCATGTTAAGTGATAGTGGCATTCAAAAATACTTCTGGGGAGAAGCTGTATCTACTGCATGCTATATACTTAACAGGGTCTCTATCAGAAGCATCCTAAATAAAACACCATATGAACTTTGGAAAGGTAGAAAACCTAATATTGCTTATTTCATATCTTTGGAAGTGAATGTTATATATTAAACATCAAGGATAACCTAGAGAAGTTGATGCTAAATCTGAAAAGGGAATATTTC
The DNA here is from genome assembly GCA_026901365.1 of Sesbania bispinosa. Taxonomy (NCBI): domain Eukaryota; kingdom Viridiplantae; phylum Streptophyta; class Magnoliopsida; order Fabales; family Fabaceae; genus Sesbania; species Sesbania bispinosa. Next base: position 166,472 of record QLOH01000802.1, on the reverse strand, counting down.
TTGGATATTCCACTTCTTCCAAAGCATACAGAATCTACAATATAAAAAATCAAACAATAGAAGAAAGCATGCATATTGTTTTTAATGATGCTATCTCTCCTTCTCAAGCATGTGATAAGCAAGATTCTGATGATGTACATCAACCAAAGAAAATTTCTTCTGAGAATCACAGTTCTACAGAAAAGAATGCAGAATCTACAGAAGCTGCAGATCCCGCAGAAGCAGTTGATGCTTCTGGAAGAGATCTTGATAGTCAGAAACAGAATCTGCCCAGAAGCTGGAGATCTGTGACCTATCATCCTCATGACCAAGTAATTGGAAATGTTGAGGAAGGGGTTAGAACACGAAGACAACTGTCAGGATCAAATGACACTGCATTTCTTTCTCAAGTTGAACCAAAAAATGTTCAAGAAGCACTTGATGAAGAATCATGGGTTGAAGCCATGAAAGAGGAACTAGACCAGTTTGAGAAAACAAGGTCTGGACACTGGTACCTATGCCAAAGAATCATACCTTAATTGGCACTAAATGGGTATTCAGAAACAAACTGAATGAAGAAGGTAAAGTAATTAGAAACAAAGCAAGATTAGTAGCTCAAGGCTACAATCAACAAGAAGGTATTGATTTTGATGAAACTTTTGCACCAGTAGCCAGATTAGAAGCTATTAGAATCCTTCTTGCTTTTGCTGCATTCAAAAATTTGAATCTTTACCAAATGGATGTGAAAAGTGCCTTTCTAAATGATTATATAAATGAGGAGGTATATGTACATCAACCTCCTGGTTTTGAAAGCAAAAAATATCCTAACCATGTTTTCAAACTAACTAAAGCACTATATGGTTTGAAGCAAGCTCCTAGAGCATGGTATGAAAGACTAAGCACTTTTCTATTGCAAAATCAGTTTTCAAGAGGACAAATTGACACCACTCTTTTTAGAAAAACTTTCAAGAAGGACCTTCTAATAGTTCAAATCTATGTAGATGATATTATATTTGGATCTACAAATTTAAAAATGTGTGAAGAATTTTCTGATCTTATGAAAGGTGAATTTGAAATGAGCCTCATGGGTGAATTGAAGTTCTTTCTAGGACTTCAAATCAAACAAGAGAAGCATGGCATTTTCATAAATCAAGAAAAATATACTAGAGATCTCCTTAAGAAATATAAAATGGAAAGTTCAAAATCCATGGGGACACCTATGCATCCCTCTGCTGTCTTAAACCTGGATGAAAATGGTAAACATGTTTCTGAAAAGGAATACAGAGGAATGATAGGATCCTTGCTATACTTAACTGCCAGTAGACCTGACATTCTTTATTCTGTAAGCTTGTGTGCAAGATTTCAAACATGTCCCAAAGAATCACATGTTTTCAGCTGTGAAAAGAATTCTGAGATATCTTGCTGGAACTACCAGTCTTGGACTGTGGTACAAGAAAGAGACAAATTTTGAGCTTACAGGTTTCTGTGATGCTGATTATGCTGGTGATAAATTAGACAGAAAGAGCACTAGTGGGAGCTGCCAATTCCTTGGAGAATCATTGATCTCTTGGTCTTGCAAGAAGCAGCCCACAATAGCTTTATCCACTACAGAAGCAGAATACATATCAGCTGCAAGCTGCTGCTCTCAAATGTTGTGGATTAAACACCAGATGGAGGACTACAGTCTAAGGTACTCAAATATCCCCATTTTCTGTGATAATACAAGTGCAATTAACTTGTCTAAAAATCCTATTCAGCATCCTAGATCAAAGCACATTGATATCAAGCATCATTTCATCAGAGATCATGTGCAGAAGCATGATATTGAATTAAAATTCATTAAAACTGAATTCCAAATTGCTGATATATTCACAAAACCTCTTGTGGAAGAGAGATTTGTGTTTCTAAGAAACAAAATTAATATGAAATATCTTGATAATTAAGGTGTATATTAATTCTATGAATGATTGTTTGTATGCCTTAGAAGCACCATCAAATGCAGAAGCATCAATCTGCATAATGGAATAGGGTATTTAGTATGCTTGCTTCTGCAGAAGCTTATCAGAAAATGAAAACATTCATCCTTCTGCAGAAATAAATTAGTTGCAGAAGCATCAAACAGCTTCTGGAAAGCAACCCTACTGCATAAAACTTAACTAAGTAATGTGCTTCTGCAGAAGACATTAGTCTAGCTTCTGCAAATTTCCTTCTTCAAAGGAAAACGGCAATGATGCTTCTGCGCACTTGCCTGATAGAGAAACACTATAACAGTGACTGTTGACTAGCAAACTTAGCTTAGTCACATCACCAATACTAGGAAAGGTCACTGTCATTGCTCTCCTAGGGAAAAGTCAAAGGCAAAGCTCATAGCCTTTTTAAGAGCTACAAAAGGAATAAGGAAGAATGACTTTGTCCCTAGCTGAGAGAAAATAGATCATTTAATGATCATTTAGGAAATTTAAAACTAGTAACCGTTGGTCACTAACCAACTCCTAGAAAGTTGTGCATGCTTCCCTCTCTCTTCCTCGTTCTCCCTCTTATAGCAACGGCTAGTTACAAAGCTGTATATGTGAGCAAGTTTCACAATAGAACAAACCATTTCCAGCTTAATCTCTGCCCCATTACTCTCCATCACTGTCTCTATTCCTTGCCTCATCCTTGTCTCTGTTTTCATCTCAAAACCTGAAAATGAGAATCAAGCACGCTGCTGTAAAGAATCCTGGCTCTCCACTCAATCAAGAAGAAGAAGATTTCATTGTCTTAGGGAATGAGATTGTACTCTATGAAGGACCCCCCTTCTTCTGAGCCCCAAAATCCAGAAACAGAGCAACCCCCTGTTTCTGATGATCCCTCAGCTTCAAGCCACCAAAAAGAACATGCTGTTGTTCCCTGTGAATCTCTACCCCAAGTAGAACCCCAAGAAGCTGAACCTCAACCAATGGCTGATGAACCAGTAGCTGCTGAACCTAAGCCTTCATCTTCAAGACCTTCTTCTACTCCAAAATCTAAGCCTACCCCCTCTGTAGTATATGTTCGTAGGTCTGAGAGAAACAAGGCAAACTTCAAAACTATAGGAAATGACCCCAATAAACCCATAGAAATTGACCCTCCTATAGCTGAACCTCCTTCTGCAACACCTGCCCCTCCTTCTCCTACAGCTGCCTCTCCTTCTCAAACAACTGCTTCTTCACAAGATAAAGGGAAGAGAATATTTTCAGAAGAAGAAAATGATCCTTCTGAAACCACTCAAGACTCCAACCATGACCTCTTTGGAGATGAGGAGTTGCTGAAGATCTTTAATGAAAAGTGGGAATGGAAGGCTGTCATTCCTGGAAAGATGTTTTCTGCTGAAAGAAATTAAAAAATGTAGATGGGATCTTGGACACTTTGTCCAGAAGCAGGATTGGGGGGATTACTTACTGATGAAGGAACCTGTTTATGACAGGCTTGTAAAGGCCTTTTATGCTTCTGCGAGCAAATACAACAGTGATGGGAACTCACTTGTTGTAGATATGAAAGGATCAACCATGGTGGTCACTGCTGACACCATAGCAGAAGCTTTGGGATGTGAGAATGATCATCCACACCTGTATGATGACTGGTTTGCTGCTTGCAAAGATATCCAAGGAAGAAGTGAAGAAGAAGGTGTTTGCAAGTTCCTCCTCTCAGCCTCAATCAAGTAAACTCAATCCCATCTGCAGGCTGTTTCACAACTTTGCTGCTACTCTATTCTTCCTAGAGCTGGAACCCTAGAAAAGGTCACTGATCTAGATTTTTGGTCATCTATCACTTGCTCACTGGGAAACTCTTTTCCTTACCTTATCTCATCCTCAGAAGCATGATTGCTTCTGCTAATCCCCAAAGAGCATATGCTAGCCTACCTTATGGCATGCTTCTGACCAGGCTCTTTCAGCAGAACAACATCTCTTTAGAAGATGAAGTTTCCACCGATCACTGCAGCTTCTTTGGCAAGATGAATGTCCAAAGAATGCTCATCAAGCTTCAGCCTTCCGAAGACTATTCTAGCCCCAGTGAGTCAGATGAAGAAGAAGAAAGAAGTTCTGTGCCTAGAACTAAGAAGAAGAAGCTCCTGACTTTCTCCAGAAAGAGAAAAGACATTCCTGTTGATGCTTCTGGAGAACCATCAACTAAATTCTTGAAGGAATCCTCTCTTTCTCCTGAACCAGCACAATCCCCTGAGCCACAATCATATAATAAATCTTCATCCTCAACCTCCCTCTCCTTAGATCCTTTGTTGGATGAAGAAGCTGTTTCTCAGTCTAAAACAATTTCTGCAGAAGCTGAGAAGGAAGCAGAATCACAAGGAGTAAGCACTGCTTCTGCAGAAGGCATGGCTATTGATACATTGGCTCAGCTTGCTCAAGGTTCTCCTTACTCTCCTCATTCTCCACAGTGTGCTTCTCCAGAACCAATTCCCTCTCCCATGCAGACATCCCCTCCTGAAGAAGCACCCACAGAAAAGAAGTCAGCATCTGAAGAAGCAAAGCAATCCACTCCTTCAATGGGCACCTTTGAAACTGACATGGTGAATCAGTTCCTTGCTTCTCCAATACTGGATTCTGGAATACCTGCTGCTGCACCAATATTGGAAAGTATTCATGTTATAACCTCTCGTTTGTCATCCATGGATACTTTCATGCAACAACTAAGCAGTGAGAAGCCCCCAGAAGCACCTGCTAAAGAGTCTGCTATGCCAGATATTGCTGCTGCTTCTACAGAAGCTCCACCTGCTGCTTCTTCTTCAAGATCTGTGGAAAGAAACATTCAAAAAGTCAAGTCTGACATGAAGAAGTTGTTCTCAAATGTCAACACCCTGCAAAATACAGTCAATGAGATGATTGAGAGGTTTACTCAACATCAATTCTGGGTGAACAACTTTCTTCTTCCTGCCATTGCACCACAAGTGCCTCCCATGCCTTTCACTCAATTTCAGCCTCCCCAGAACCTGCTCCAGCCTTCTACCTCATCATCATCAGATCACTCATCCCCTTCTAAGTGACAGATGATGATTCTGTTTCTCTCCTTGCATTTCCATAAGGATTTTTTGATTGATGACAAAGGGGGAGAAAGTAGTTAGGAAGTTAAGGCTTAATCAGTTGTGGCTGAATTATATTTGGGAGTTATTTTCTATTTTGTTTAGACTGACTTCTGTTAATGATCATTATCCTTTTGATGTAATTTTGATGAATGATTAATGACAATGAGATGTCTTTTGCTGCATACTTGTGCCATCTGTTAATTGTATGCTTGCTGAATACTAATTATCTTTGCTTCTGCTACAAATCATTTCAAACTGCAACTCTGATATGCTATCTGTGATGAAGTGCCAAAATTCAGGGGGAGTTTGGTATAAAAATCAGAATTATCTAAGCAAAATTTGATAAGGTTGTCATCATCAAAAATGGGGAGATTGTAAGGTTCAAATATCCCCTCAAAGTGGTTTTAATTATGACAACTAAATCAAATGGAACTTAGCACAATTCTGATTTCAAAGGAGACTAATCATCTCATTTGAGTGTGTATTCAGAAGCAACGGGTCATACTTTGAAGAAGCAGGAACCATCATATAAGGAAAAGGTTGAGAAGCATGATTCATTACTTCTGGACTAATAAGGAGTAATACAATTTAAAGGAATGATGAATCATAAAAATTAGAAGCTGTCAAGCACTTCTCTGAATCTCCAGAAGCATGAAAGAAGCTTCTAAGAAGAACTTCAAATGAAAGCATATTAGAAGGGAGATTCACTTAAAAGAAGAGAAATAATTAGCTGCAAGTACAACTAAAAAAAAAGGCTTCAAATATATCACAGAAGCATAGCATTACAGCTGCAGCCCATCAGAAGCATTCACAGCTCATCAGAAGCAGAATTCTGCAGAAGCAACAGTTGCAGCAGAATTCTGCAGAAGCATAGATCAATGGCAGGATCTGTAATTATTTCATCTGATGAATCAGCTAAGTTAAACAAGTCTATTTACACTTGAATTCATCCAGAGATCCTCCTCAACATTGATCAGAAGCATAGGTGAAGAGAAGAACCGGTATGCTGTCTGCAGAAGCATGGTTCTGCAGAAGCATGAAGCTGGTCAAACAGCCAGCTGCACTTGGCAGCTTTAACAGCTGTACCTGAAAGGGACTTGTCAAAAGGCACAGCTGGACCATTTGGACTGATCCCCAACGGCTACAAGGCTCCTCACCTATAAAAGGAGGTGTTCTCTTCACAATGAGATACACCTCTCTCTCCAGAAGCATAATAGAATTCTGATTCAATACTTCCAGCTTCTGGAACATATTTTCTCTCTCCTCAGTTTTTCTCTAATCAGTTTGAATACTTTATTGAGGGGGAGTTCTGCTCACTAGAAGCTGCTAACACTGTTCTGATTGTAATCTAGTGAGCTTTGTTCATTTTTACACTTTACCTTTGTTGTATTGTGCTTCTGCAAGGTCCAAGTGACTACTGAGTTGTAAAATCACTTGGGACAGGTTCTGTAAAGTGTTTGAGAGGTTGTCAAGGCTCTGTAGTGAGTCTGTGTGAGTTTGTAAAGGCTTGAGTGCAAGCCTTTGTTAGTGTGAAGTCTGCAGAAGCAAGTTCTGCAGATTTCTGATCCTGTGCTTCTGCAGAAGGTTCTGCAGTAAGACAGGAACTGTTATTGCAGTGTGTGTTGTGTTTGCGTGAAGCCTGAAGAGGCTGTGGGAAAAGAATACTAGTGGTAGTGTGTACCCAAGGTTGTAATTGAGATTGTTAGTGAGAAAATCCTACTGGAGGTAGGGACTGGAGGTAGCCTTTGGTTGGAAAAGGTGAACCAGTATAAATCCTTTGTGTCATCTTCTTTCTCTCAACTCTTAATTACTGCATGAGCATACAAAGTTTTTAAAACTACCTAATACCTAAGTAAGTGTTAACTAAATTGATTCCATCAAAGGAATCCTACTCTCTGCATAATAAGCATTATACTAACAAGTATAGTTTTGAAGATACATCTTCTAATAAAGAGCCAAGAACCAATCTTGAGCAAAATTTTATTAGAAGATAAACTTGCAGAATTTTAAAGAGATCACAATTCAACCCCCCTTCTTGTGATCAAACCATTTTACTTCATCTTACAAATAATTACATTACCATCTGAACCCTCATCACCTACACCCATCATACCATCAGACAACCTGTTATCTGAACCCTCTGCACCTCAAGAAAACCAAATTCTTGAACCCACATCTTCACCATCCAAACCCCCCTCACCTTTGTACATACAACTATCTGATAGCTCATTACCTTCACCTTCATCACCTTCCTCACCATCATCATCTCCACCTCTTACACCTTTACCACCCTCACCACCTTCATCTGTTCATCAATTCAACCTTCCCGCTGAGATAGCAGCCTTATGCAAGAGACTGACAAGAACCTCCTTTGGCTCTTGCCCTTTGCCAAAATTCCAGCATCTGTCTGAAGAGCTGCAACACTTTAGAACAACCCCTGCTGTCTCACTTCATCATGGTCTCACTAAGAGGACTGTGTCTGATGAAATGGCTTTGTACTCCAATAACGCTGATGGATTGGAGAAGATAAGGAAGGGTGTTGTCCCTCCTGATCATTCATGGGATCTTATCAACCCATTCTCTGAAGACTCATGGAAGCTGAGCAATGAAGAATGGCTTATGGTAAGGATGCTGAACACTGAAGCTGAGTTATTCCAAAGAGACTTGGCTAGAGGAGTTGGAATGATGGGCTACAGGCCCCCTAGAACAAGTTCAATCAGGCCTTCAACCAAAATCCTGGTGAAACCTGATAGGATTGTTCCTAGGTATCCCCTCAAAGAAGGACAAGATGAAAAATTGAAGGGTCCTACGGTCTATTATGTATCAGCACCCCTGTCTGAAGCCATGACTGCTTCAGAATGGAAAGGTCTACCTGAGTTCATCATCTCAGAAGGAGGAGGCTTGAATCACCTGTTTGAAAATTGGATGTGGGAGTCTTACTGGCAGATCAGAGAAGATGTTGGGTCTTCTTCTGGGTGTAGTGGTCCTGATGCTGAGTCTGCAATGGGTGTTGGACATTTCACAAATGTTCAGTACCATTTCTTAAGAGATCACTTTCCCCCACAGGCAGATTCATTCAACCAAACTTGGGTGCTTCCGAAGTATGTTGGGACCTTTTTCTGTCCAGTCTACAATCCTTCAGAATATGGCTTGCAGCCTGGTTTTGGAGTTTTGAGATTTGTTTTTCCCTACCTTCAGCTCATCCTAGTTGAGTCTGAACCTGACCTGTTTGAAGAGAACCAGAAGCTGAAATCCAAGGTCAAGGCGCTTGAGAAGAGATGTGAAGAATCTGAGAGGAGATGTGAAGTCTCAGAAAAGAAAGCACAAAAGGTTATTCAGAATCAATAAGAAATTCTTCATGAACAACATCTGATAAGAAGTGGTCAACAAGAGTTGAAGAATTCTATTGAAGCTGCCATAGACAAGGCCAAGGAAGAACTGATCTCCTTTCTGTCTGAAGCCCTGCTGAAGAAGAAGGACTAATTTATTGCCATTGTCTTATGTTCATATTTCTTTTTCAAGTGCTGATTGTCTGTTTAATCCTTACATCATTTTAATACAATTAGTGTTTTTATTCCATCTCATGTGCTCATGATCCTTGCTCTGATACTTGTTTTTACTTTATCTGTACTTCATAATCCTGTTTATTTTATTGCTCTGTTACTGTTATTGCTCTATGATTTCCTTTTGATTGATGACAAAGGGGGAGTATTAAATCTAACAAAATCTGGAGTGATTACAGGATTCAGGGGGAGTACATGAAAAAGTTCAAAGTTGTCTGAACTTCTGAGAAAATCATATATAAAAGCATCTAAAAGGATATATTTGTCCCAGGGGGAGCTAAATCTTAATCTCTCAATTTTGCATAATTTAAGTTAAATTTGTCATCATTAAAAAGGGGGAGAATGTTGAGTCTCAAAAATATCATAAAGAGGTTTATGATGTTTTAAAGACTGAAATTTCTCTAAGTTTTAATGATCAACAAATTCAACTTAAGTTGTTTCTCATAAGATACAATTGTCTAATTGTTTATCTATGATTTTCAGCAAGAAGCCTACTATATAAGACTAAGTGTTGAATTCGTCTGAAGAAGCTGATGCTGTCTGAAGATGATCAACCCGTCTGAAGCATCAAAGCCGTCTGAAAGCTTTTGATGACGTGGCATCTCTTGTCTGAAGCTGTGACAATCCATGTACCTCTACACGTTTTTCACGCATGTTCTCTGCTACAAACAGCTGGCACCTGTGTAATGCAATTCAAGCACGTTCTCTGTCACAACGTGTCCTCTGCTACGCAGCAATTGCAGCAGCAACAAAGAGCACCTTTTTGGCAGGAGCAAACCTTGTAAAAGTGTCAGAATTTGTCAGGGAATATCAGAATATGTCAGAGAATATTCTGTACTGCAGCAGCTGTCTCACAACGGCTAGCATGGAATTCACAAGCATGATAGTCTTCAATGGGCCAATCATTTGGTTATAAATACCCCCCTCATTTGAAGATCTGACAGACAGAGAAGCATAGAAAAAGAACAGAAACTCTGCAAGTTTTTCGCTGCAACACTCTGATAGAATTTATCATCTTTGTACACACAAATTCTTTTTATTCTGAGCATACCTCAGTAATTTCTGTACAATCTGTAGCTGTTTAAGTCTCAAAACTGATATAGTTTGTGAGCTTAAGCATTTCTCTCATTTGTATTTGCTTTTGAGCCTGGAGAGGCTTGTCTGAAAAAGAATACTTGTGTTGTTGAGCCTGGAGAGGCTTGTCTGAAAAAGAATACTTGGTTGTAGAGCCTGAAGAGGCTTGTTAGAAAAGAATACTTGTAATCTTGCAAGATTAAGACAAAATCCAAGTGCTAGTTGGCATTGGGACTGGACGTAGCTCACAAGTGGTAGTGAGTGAACCAGGATAATTTCTGTGGCTAAGTTTCTCTTTCCCTTATCTTTGTCATTTCAGTTTTAAACTAATTAAGGGGACTGAATATTTAATCTAATATTTTAAAAAGAAGAAACTTCTTTTAGAACCATTTTAAAGCAGTCTGAAACCAACTTCAGACAGCTATCTAAAAACTTCAGACAGCCCTCTAGCAACCTGTCTGAAAGTCCGTTTTGTAAATCTGTTTTCGAAAAGCTTCGTAAAATATTTAGAAACACTATTCAACCCCCCTTCTTGTGTTTCCCTGTGTTCCTACACATAACGTTCTCTTGTTTTTTGTCGGGTATTATTCACCTTTTTCTTCACCTATGTAATACTTTTGCTTATTGTTGTTGTTCCTTTATGTCTTCTTGTTGTCCTTCCACAAGAGGCCATTTGCTGGAAAATTTACATAAAAGAAGCAAAACCTTGAGGCGTGTTAACAAGTGGTAAAGTTTTGCTATAAACTGGAAGCTGCAACAACAACATTTAACCTTTACCTCAAGGTACATAATACTAACAAGCAACTACTATGGGATGACACAAACTTCCGTATTGGATACTACTTTCGATTCATCATTTTTGACACAATAGTTACAAGGGGATTGGTCTGTAGAGAAGTTTGTAAATGATGATTCTTCCACTGGGAACTATACTATACCGTTCATTCACTTCACTCTTGTCTTGTGCTTTTACATGAACTGAAAATAGTACATTTGCCCACTAACACACTAAAATAGCTAAACAAATGAGAGTGGAACAAGGATTAATCTCCTAAGCATTATGTGCTTTTAATTAAAACACTCATTTGAAGCAACACCAACTTAATCACTACTACAATCAGAGTCAAGACATAAAAATAACATGCACAATTTAGCAGCCAAGTGAAGGGTTCGGATTTGCAGCCCCAATTTAGGGACAAGATAGAGGGTACACTTTTTCACTGCACCCATAAATGAAAATGCACAAGCTCCATCAACAATTTTAAGCCATCCAACATTTTAAACCCTAATACACTCTTTAACTAATGTTACCACTAAAGTAATGCTCCCATTTAAGCATTGGTTTCGGTAAAGGATGAAATTAAACCTTCTGGTTTTTGCAATCAAATGTAAACTTCAGATACAGTATTACCAATATCACATAACTTAATGAATTACCAAACAACAAAGCGAATAAAGCCTTGAATATTACCGGACTTGGAGAGCAAATAGAAAGTGTTCACTTGATGTCATTTCCTTGCCATTGAGGCGGACCTCTGCAGAGGGTTCGACGTCAATGACTTTAGCAACCACGCAAGGCACGGCCTGACACCTCAATGACTTCCCCATAAACGACGTTCGGAGCTGCGTACACCATCTCAACGTCTACTTTGTTTCCACTTCACTGTTAGCATCGGAGACGAACGACATTGCAGGCGGCGAAGAACGACAATGGATGAATAGTGTCGCGGCAAACACGAGAGTTACGCCATGGGAATGAAGATCTCTTTTAGCCTTAATCAATTACTCATTACCACATGCCTGCTTTTGCAAATACCTTAATTTCCCTTACTTTTCTTCAATTCACGTTTTGACCCCCGAGATATGGAAAAAAGGCTAAATTCTCAGTGTGGCACGGTGCAACACTTGACTTTCTCTTGCACCGTAAAAGTCGCGTTGTTTTATACTATACAATTGTTTTATCAAACATTGGTACTTTTTTTTTGGCCTAGGGGAGCGGGTTGGGATAGGGGAGGGGATTGGGAGTGGGAGTGGGATTTTGTCTAATTACAGGGTTCAATTTGAACCCTGCTCCTCTCAATGCATGTCCCATAGGTCTTCCACTTGAGCTACTATCTATCAAGGGATTCATCGCTGGTACTAAAGAATGTAAGAAATAGGCAAGGTAGTTTGCTTCATAGAATTGCTTCTCTATTTTCAACCTTTACTATAAAATTATATTTGTATTGATAGAAAGAAATAAGGAATAGAGTGGAATGAAATGAATTAAAATGTGTTTCATTGTTTGGATTGTTTAAAGAGTTTAATATATACACTGTCAGTGTAAATAAATTTTACACAGACATCCAATGATATGTTGTCACATCGTTTAATGAATTTAATAACACATAAGGTGTCACATTCATTGAATGATGTGATGACACACCATTGAATGTCTGTGTAAAATTTCTTTACACTGAGTGTATATTAATTAAATCTTTGTTTAAAACTAGTATCTGTACTCATATCTCATATAATATTATATTGTATATGATTGTAATGTATATGTAGATCATTAGATTGAGAAAATTTTGTAACTTTCAAACATAAGATTTTAGGTTCAAATTTTATTTCTTTTATTATCTACTAAAAACAAAATCATTTCCCATAAAATGTTCTAACCCACCAGTTTGATCAAGGAAACGACTCAGATAACACACATTTCCCTGTTCTAAGGGCATCTTTATCGGTGCTTCTTATTGAGCAAAAGCTCAATAAGACCCGGTTCTGTACAAGAACCAGCGATATTTGTCTGACACGAGCACGAATCCCCAAAGCACGAGTGCTCTGTTGAGCACCTGTGCCTTATATTTTTTTTTTTATTTTTACCGGGGGTTGCTAATAATTTTTTTTAATTTTTCTTTTACTTTCCCTGGGGTTTGAAACCCCCGTTACATTTTTTTAACTTTTAAAACCCTTGTTAAATAATTTTTTTTACGTTCCCGGGGTTTTAAACCCCGTTAATATTTTTTTATTTTTTCCTCCCTGATACATTTTTTTTCATTAATGTTTTTAAAATATTGTTTTCATTTTTATTAATTAATAATATATTTGGGGTTAATAAAAATAAAAATTGGGTGATGTGTATTAGTGGGACCCGTTTAAGATTTGTGGATAGTGAAAAAGTGGATTGGTGGATTAGAGAAGAGAGGTGCTTGATAAAAACTTGCTGATGTGTGCTGGTGAGACCCATTTAAGATCCGTGAATAGTGAAAAAATGGGGTGCTGCAATGGCCTAAGCAATAAGTCTGATCATGGAAATTGCTTATACAACACGCTTCTTCCTTGACTCACTTGAGAATGTGACCTCCCCCTCCCTCCCACGTAAAATATAACTCCAATTTAATAATAATAAAATCTTCCTACATTTATCATTCAAAAGAAATATTCATTATGATTAGAACTAAGAAAGACTTGGCTCATTTTAATTAATCATTGCAATGGATAACTATAACTTAAAAAAGCATGGCTTCCAAATTTTTAGAAACTAATATAAAATTTGAATAAAATATTTTCAGAGGCAAAATTTCTCATTTCAAATGAAAAATATACAAATCAGAAAGACCATACCAAAGGATGAAAAAAAAAAGAACGAATCTATTTTTTTTATAAATTTATCATTAAAATAGTGAAAAAAATGAATTTAGGAAAGTAATAAATTGCATCAAATAGAAAATTACTTAAATATTCTCAAGGAATGCAAAAATATATAGGAAACACTAATGCATATTTGACACTGGAAACAAATATAGGAAAAAGAAAAAATAATACTAAAAGTATATCTTATGTGTCAGAGTTTGATTCTTAAAAACTAACTTGTTTCTTGCAAACAATGTTTGTATAATACAATGATAGCCTAAAATAAGTCATGTCAAAGAAAGAGATAAAATAAAATTAGTATTATCGCTATCTTTAATCATAAAATTTTTACATTATTAGAAGCATAAAGATATAAAATGCAGAGATAACAAAGAAATAACAAAAGCTTTGACATTGCACAGATTAAAAACAACAAAAAAAGATATGCCAATCTTATTACAATAATGTGCAGTGACGAAATAAACAAAAACTACAACCTTCTTCATACCACAATAATACCTAAAAATAAAAAGATAACAAAAAAAATGTTGCACATTTTATAATATATTACAATAAATTATGTCGTTGTTTTCATTGCATAAATTTGATATAGAAAACACGGGGCTTTTTAACCATTGGTATGCCAGAAACTAAGGAAGGTAAATTAGAATAATTTCAAAAAGTATTCACAGTCACAACTGACCAAACTTTAAAGAAACTTTTAGTCTTCACAACTTTCTAATGAATTAATCTATTACTTTAAAATTCACTAACATTAAATATTATTAAATCACTATTTATTGAAAATAATATTATTTAATTCAACAGCATTTTTAATCAAACCTATCAAATAATATTATTTAATTTCATTTTTTTTACTTTTAAAGGTCAAGTTAGGGTGAGGTACAGCATGGGTGTAACACTCGTGTTTCACCTTTTTTACCTGCTATTACAGGTTTTGCTACCTACCACTTAGAAATAAGAATGTTTTTAAAATTACAAGTAGAGGTCTGAATCAAAATGCAAAGAAATACAAAGACTATCAGATGCGTTTTATTTTCATTCGTGTAGTCAAGGACCTTTGTTGAGGCCATCATCGAGGGAGGGACATGTGTCCTTGTAGCCTCCATGATCTTGGAATAGATTTTCAAAGGCACCAAAGAGTTTAAAGAAGAAGTATGCGGGAAAGTACAGATAGAGCTTAATCGATTTGGCCTTTTTGATTTACAACGCCAACATTAAGCAACTAGTGGATGTTCTCACTCATGAATACTTCTTTTATTTGGGTAAAAAATCTAGATGGAAGCTACAAACCAAGCCAAGAAGTAATGTTCTCGGTCACGTATCCAGGATTTGAGCTGGATCTCAATCGCTGCCTCCGAAGAAGTGAACTTGTTGGAGACGGTGAAAACGTTGAAGTTGTTGATTGAGGGGGCATTGACGGTATCAGAGGGAGTGAGGCAAGTGGCGAACCGGGGAATTTGTTGGCGAAGTTGGAGACATCGACGCAGGTGCAGCAGGCGACGAGGCCGCAGATCTCCGTGGAGGAAGATGATCATATAGATTGAGAGAGAGAGAGAAACTATGAGACAAAGTGATTGCTCAGTAAATTCAATATAACTTGAACAACCGGTTGCCATGACATAATGTGATCCATTGATTATAAATAAAGCAAATCCAACGGTTATGAGAGGGTGAATCTGTTAGATAAGTTTGTATTCTTTCCTAGTCAAAAGGGTTGTTAGTAGATAGTAGTTATTATCTTTTCTGATTTTTAGGAGGTAGTTCAGATTTTTTCTTTTCTGTTACTCAGTCAGTTTTTTATTCTATCATGCTTGTTATTGTACGCCTATTTAAAGGGCTTATTTGCTAATGAATAAAACAGAGAAAGTATTCCTCCCAATTATTCTCTAGTTTTCTATTAAGTTCATGCCACTTTAATAGTGGTACCAGAGCTCGGTTCATAGAGGGGAGAGTGAGGCAGAGAATAAAACTATAGCTTTATTCTCTGAGTTGCAGCAGCAAACCTGGAAGGGAAGTGCAGTAGCACATGTCAATGGCTTCTGATAATTTGTGCAACCAGCTATTCCTCGTTTTGATGGTCAATATGACCATTGGAGTATGCTGATGGAGAATTTTTTGAGGTCCAAGGAATATTGGCAAGTAATTGAATATGGTGTGCCTAAAGTTAGTGTGGTGCTTACTGATGCACAACAAAAGGAGTTGGAGGCCATGAAGTTGAAAGATTTGAAAGCTAAGAACTATCTATTTCAAGCCATTGATAGATCGGTCTTAGATACCATTCTCAACAAAGAGCCTTCCAAGGATATTTGGGAGTCAATGAAGAAGAAATATCAAGGGTCTGCAAGCAAAGAGGCAGCAACTCCAAGCTCTACGTGCAGAATTTGAAACAACTCGAATGAAATCAGGAGAATCAATTTCAGATTATTTCTCTCGTGTGATGGCAATTGTGAACAAGATGCGCATCAATGGAGACAAAACTGAAGAAGTCACTGTTGTTGAAAAGATACTTCGGTCTCTGTCACCAAATTTCAACTTTGTTGTATGTGCTATCGAAGAGTCCAAAGACACTGATAAGCTCTCACTTGACGAACTGCAAAGCTCACTACTAGTGCATGAGCAGAAGCTCAAACAACCAGATACTGAGGAGCAAGCTTTGAAGACTTCTACCAATACTCATTCCAATAGTTTTAGAGGTAGAGGTAGAGGTAGAGGCAGAGGACGAGGAGGTCGAGGAAACAGAGATTCCAGCAGGAATTACAAAGGCAATAATGATCAATTTCAAGACAAAGGCAGAGGAAGGGAACGCGACAAGTCCAAGGTAGAATGTTTTAGATGTCACAACTTTGGGCACTACGCTTCTGAATGTTATACCGAGTTGCCTCGTGACAATAAGGAAAAGGGGGAAAGTTCAAATCTTGTGGAGATAAAGGAAGAGGAGACTTTGTTGATGGCTGTCCAAGAAACAAAGAATATTGAGCCAGATATTTGGTGTGACACCCTTCTACCCCATACTCTTATGTGTTTAATAAATTGACGTTTAGAAAAGGGAAGGCCCTACGATAGGTAAAAAGGTTCACAATCATTCTTTATTAAATCTCATAGTTTGAAAACGACTTATTAAAAGAAATAAAACTTTCGAATATAACTCAAATATAAAGTAGCGGAATCTCCAATACATAAACTACTAATAGCCTACTACCATACAAAGCATCCAAAAAGTTCATAAACAAAATACTCCTAATCTAGAAACATATAAAACTCTCCAAATACGCCCTGAGGTCACATCTATCAGAGCATACCCTTTTAATCATAATCGACACCAGTCGTGTCCTCATCAACACCTGTAAAAATATATCCACAGAATACGGTGAGGAAAAAGAGTACTACTTATACATACACATAGAGAATACCCATCCTCACCCACAACATCAATACATCACGCCATCAATACATCAATCCCCAATAACTAACATTCATCTAAGACTCAACATATAGTTAATCATCTATATCAACATGTATATATGTCACACATTCACCCAAACTCATCATCATAGCAACTTTCACATATCATCATATTCAATACCATTATAACATCATTTATATAACATCACACTCATTATCATCATACATCATTCATCATTCATCTATCATCATACTCATTCTCATCAGTACATCATGCATATAGCATCATACTCATTATCATCATACATCATGCATCTATCATCATATTCATTATCATCAATTACATCATTCATCTATCATCATACTCATTATTATCATTACATCGTTCACCTATCACCATACTCATTATTATCATTACATCGTTCATCTATCATCATCTGCCCAAAGATCCTGACTTGGAACTCCACACAATGGGTGCACCTCGTCAGTCCCTCTAGTTAGTACCAAGACAGTCTATCGGTGTTACCATACACTATCCGATAGGTTGTACCCCCCTCTATGGGCCCGCACAACGACATTCGACCCTAGGTTGTACCCCCTCTATGGGCCCGTACAATCACTCCTAGGTTGCACCCCTCTATGGGCCCGTGCATTGAACGCCTCATCTTGATCCCCTGAGTTGTACCCCCCTCTATGGGCCCGCGCAACTCAGTTCACCTCTCGAATTGTACCCCCTCTATGGGCCCGCACAATTCAGGTCTCATCACATGTGCTCATGGCACCTCTCCCAAGTTGTACCCCCTCTATGGGCCCGCACAACATAGGTAACATCATCATCAAAAGGTGATATACACCATCATCATAACTCATCATTATGCATCATCATGCTCATCAATAGACATCATCATCATAAGTGATATACACTCTCATCATTAACATCATCATCATGCATCAATACACTCATCATCAAACATCATCATAAAGTGATATACACTTGTCATCATCATCATGCATCAATATGCTCATCATCAAACATCATTATAAGTGGTATACACTATTAACATCAATCATCATCATTATACATCGTCATAATCTTCATAAACATCATTAAACATTATTAATCATGAATATCAAACACTAAGGATCTCAAAATCCACTATGGTAATCGATTACCAACCTCTGGTAATCGATTACCCACAGAAAAGCTCTCTGGTAATCGATTACAGCACCCCTGTAATCGATTACCCACAGACAGAATCTCTGGTAATCGATTACAGCACCCCTGTAATCGATTATCAGCCATCAAAAGGTACTTCTGGGTTGCCCAGAACACTCTGGTAATCGATTACCACACCTGGTAATCGATTACCCGCGACGCAGATTTCACGATTTCAAACATCTCTAATCTCATCCAATCAATCCCTAATCAATCTTTTTCGTCTAAACATCATTCATACTCATTAATAACATCCAATAATCAGTAAATCATCAATCAATTGCAGATTATGTCATCAATTCATCAAACCCCCAATTTCTCAATCCCTAATCACCCTTTTTTCCATTATCCTCATTATCATCTTTATTCTCATTCAATAATTCATCAATAAACATACAATCAACCATAAATCAACAGATTATGCCATCATTCTCAGTTATACATTCATCAATACGAATTTACACTCTTAGATTACTACCCAAACATCCCTACATGCATATACACGCAATACCCTCTCCCCCACCGTACCTTAAGCGAAGCTTTGATCACAGCGATGGAGTCCTTTCTTGGATCTTGACTTTCACTCCTCAGCAGCTCTCTCCTGAGACTCTGGTTCTCCCCTCCTTAGCCTTTCGCTTACTGACGAATGATACGAATAAGGATTAGGGTGCTCTGTTACCCCCTCCTTACAGAATAACTAATTGGGCTTGGGCCCATTCTCACCCCCCTTATTCTATTTTTCATTAAAATTACCTTTACGAAATAAAACTAATAATAATAATAATACTCATATTATTTATTCCCATTAAATTAATTATTTATTTAATTAATCTATTTCATTTAATTAATATTTATCCTAAAATTAGGATGTTACAACTCACCCCTCCTAAAAAGAAAATTCGTCCTCGAATTTTACCTGAAGCGAATAGCTCTGGATAAGACTCCATCTTCTCTTCAAGTTCCCAAGTGGCACTCTCGGGTGTAGGTCCTCCCCAGATCACCTTAACTAAAGGAATCTCTTTACCTCGAAGTTGTTTCACCCTCCGATCCTCAACTCTTACCAGCATGGTTTCCACTGTTAGGTTTTCCTTAACCTCGAGGTGATCCGACTCAATCACATGCGAAGGATCATGAACGTATTTCCGGAGTTGAGAAACGTGGAAAACGTTATGAAGATTAGATAGATGTGGAGGTAAGGCGATTTGGTAGGCAACATTGCCGACTCTTTTAAGGATTTGGTAAGGACCAATGAATCGAGGTGTAAGCTTTCTAGACTTTAATGCCCTACCAACCCCAGTCCACGGAGTGACTTTCAGGAATACATGGTCCCCTTCCTTGAACTCTAACTCTTTCCTTCTC
This sequence comes from Sesbania bispinosa, assembly GCA_026901365.1. Lineage (NCBI taxonomy): Eukaryota > Viridiplantae > Streptophyta > Magnoliopsida > Fabales > Fabaceae > Sesbania > Sesbania bispinosa. Next base: position 147,178 of record QLOH01000802.1, on the reverse strand, counting down.
TTATCTGCATAGCTCTTCTGCCTACTCTGGGCTATCCTCATCCTCTCCTGGATTATCCTAACCTTATATGTGGTCTGCTGCACTATCTCAGGTCCTAAAGCAAGACTCTCACCCGGCTCACACCAACACAAAGGGGTTCTACACCTTCTACCATATAATGCTTCATAGGGTGCCATACCTATGCTAGAGTGCAAACTATTGTTATAAGTGAACTCTATCAAAGGTAAAAAACTATCCCAACTACCCCCTTGGTCTAACACACATGCTCTAAGCAAATACTCTAAGGATTGAATGGTTCTCTCGGTTTGACCATCAGTCTGAGGGTGATAAGCTGAGCTAAGCCTAAGCTGGGTCCCCAAGGCCTGCTGTAAACTCTCCCAAAATCTAGAGGTGAACCTGGGATCTCTATCTGAGACTATACTAGATGGTATGCCATGCAACCTCACAATATCACTGATGTACAATTGAGCCAACTTCTCTAAGGAATACTTAATATTGAAGGGAAGGAAATGGGCACTCTTTGTTAACCTATCGACAATAACCCAAATTGAGTCATGCCCCTTCACCGTCTTAGGCAAGGCAACTACAAAATCCATGGATATACTATCCCACTTCCACTCAGGTATACTTAAGGGTTGGAGCAATCCTGAAGGTTTTTAGTGCTCTACCTTAGCCTTTTGGCACACTAAACAAGCACTCACAAACTCCTCTATGTCTCTCTTCATCCTAGGCCACCAAAACACTTTCTTTAAATCCTGATACATCTTAGTTGATCTTGGGTGGAAACTAAGCTTACTTCTATGCCCTTCTTCTAGTACTAACCTCTTAATGCTAGGTTCACTAGGCACACACACTCGGTCCCCAAATCTCACTACCCCATCGGTACCAATTACAAACTCTCCGCCATTACCCCCTTCTATAGCCTCTCGCCTACTAACCAAAAAGGGATCCTCTAACTGGGCCTTACTAATATCCTTCAGCAAATCATTACTTACCCTGGTTATTCTTAACTTCACACTAGAGGATGTAACTTCACAAGCCAAACTTAGATCTCTAAACTGGGTTAAAAGATCCATCTCTCTAATCATCAAGGAACTAACATGGATAGACTTCCTACTCAAGGCATCAACCACTACATTCGCCTTACCGGGATGGTAACTTAGCTCAAAATCATAATCTTTAAGAACTTTAACCACCTCATCTGCCTCATGTTCAACTCTTTCTGGTCAAACAGATATCTAAGGCTCTTATGGTCACTAAAAACCTCAAATCGGGAACCATACAGGTAATGTCTCCAAATCTTCAACACAAACACAACGGCTGCTAACTCTAGGTCATGGGTAGGGTAGTTTCTCTCATGGATTTTCAATTGCCTAGAAGCATAGGCTACTACTTTACCCTCTTGCATCAACACCCCACCTAAACCCATCTTAGAAGCATCACAGTATACTACGAAAGGTTTACTAAGGTTAGGAAACACTAACACTGGTGCACTAGTCAACTTCTCCTTAAGGGTTTGGAAACTAGTCTCGCACTTACTATTCCACACATAGGCAACTCCCTTCCTAGTCAACTCGGTCAAAGGCAAGGCTAACTTAGAAAACCCTTCTATGAACCTCCTATAGTACCCAACTAACCCAAGGAAACTCCTAATCTCACTTACTGACTTAGGGGACTCCCACTTAAGCACGACTTCTACCTTAGAAGGATCTACACCTATACCTCACTTAGAAATCACATGGCCTAAGAAGCTTACTTGCTCTAACCAGAACTCACACTTGGACATTTTAGCATAAAGTTGTTTATCCTTAAGAACCTGAAGTACTACCTTTAGATGTTCCTCATGCTCCTCCTTAGTTTTGGAATAAATTAGTATGACATCTATAAAGACAACTCCGAATTTATCCAAGTAAGGGTGAAAAATCCTGTTCATATAATCCATAAAAATGGCAGGAGCATTCGTCACACCGAAAGGCATTACCAGATACTCGTAATGTCCATACCTAGTCCTAAAAGCGGTCTTAGGTATATCCTCCTCCTTAACTCTAATCTGATGATAGCCTGATCTAAAATCTATCTTACTAAACACGCATGCCCCCACTAACTGATCCATCAAGTCATCTATCCTAGGCAAAGGATACCTATTCTTAATGGTTACCTTATTTAACTGGCGGTAATCTGTACACAACCTCATGCTACCATCCTTCTTCTTAACAAACAACACAGGCGCTCCCCAGGGTGACACACTAGGCCTTATGAACTTTTTCTCTAACAGGTCTTCTAGTTGCTTCTTAAGTTTTTCTAGCTCTAGGGGTGACATCCTATAAGGTGTAGCTGAAATCAGTCCTGTTCCTGGCACTAAGTCTATAGCAAACTCTAGCTCTCGCTCAGGTGGTAAACTAGACAAATTATCAACAAATACTTCAGGGTACTCACACACCACAGGTATCTCACTCACCACAGCGCTACTATCAGATTTCAAAGAAGCTAAGAGGATGTAAACCTGGGCATCTTCCTTTAGAGACACCTTTACCTGATTGGCAGTCATAAAATCCTTACTCTTACTCTCGACAGGGTGACCAAAAACAACAAACTTATCAGCACAGTTTAGAAGGACATGGTTGGACGATAACCAGTCCATACCAAGAATGACATCTAGTTGACTTAGAGGCAAACAAATCAAATCAACTAGAAAGTTTCTATCATTAACAAATATAGAACAATTCAAGCAAACATCAGAAGTAGAAACTGACCCACTAGCTGGCGTTTCCACACTCAATACAAAAGGCAAGGAAGAAACAGACAGTTTAAGTTTAGACACACAGGCATGTGATATGAAGGAATGAGTCGCACCAGAATCAAATAAAATCACTAAAGGATTACCAGCAATGAAACCCATACCTTGGATCAAGTCCTCGGATTGAGCAGCTTCAGTACCACTCAAGGCAAAGACCCTTCCTGTAGCCTTAGGTTTACTGGCGCTCCCATTGGCATCCCCGCTTGCCGTCACTGTTCCTTGTGTCTTTTGAGGACAATCACGAGCGATGTGTCCCTTCTGCTGGCATGTGTAGCAGGTGATCTCTCTGTCTCCGCATTGGTTTGCTCGATGACCCTCCTTTCCACACTTGAAACATGTAATAGGAATGGTAGAACCAACACTCCCACCCTTTGTTGCTGGAGCATAACTCTTCTTTTGTACCGTGCCTTCATTGCCACCTCCAATCTTGAGGTTTCCTGTTGCTCTGGAATATGGTTTGCCCTTACTAGTTGCTTGGAACTTGTTCTGACTCCTTATAGGCCCTCCACTCTTGTAATGTTCTGCCTTTGCCCGGTTGTCTTCATCATAGATCCTACACTTGTTCACCAGCTCGTGAAAACGCGTGATCCCTTGATAGTTGAACATTTGCTTAATCTCGGGACGAAGGCCGCTGAGAAACTTGACACACTTGGCTTCTTCATTGGTTGTTCCCTCATATGTCGGGCAGAATCGTGCTAGAGCTTCAAATCTTGATGCGTAGTCTGCCACGGTGCCGTCCCCTTGCTTTAGATCTAGGAACTCCATCTGTTTCTTGTTGCGCACGTCATGTGGAAAGTACTTCTCCAGGAATAACCTTTTGAAGTTGTCCCAACTCAAGGCGGTGCCCTCATCAATCATCCTTTGGCAGGTGCTCTGCCACCAGAAACCAGCATCTCCAGATAACATGAAGGTTGCTAAGGTCACCTTCTAAGGCATAGGGCAGTCCATAGCGCTGAAGATCTTCTCAATCTCATAAATCCAGTCAGCCGCTCCATCCGGGTCATAACCTCCTCGGAACGTAGGTGGATGGTTCCTCTGGAACCGTGCAAGCCAGTCCGTCTCGTGGTGTTGGTTAAGGTTGCCAACAGCCTGTGCCATGGCCATCAAGGCATCGGCCATTGCTCGATCGTTTCTACCCCCTGCCATTACTATTTCTGTATTTAAGAAAGGGTAAGCACACATACTAATTAAAGCAGAAAAAGCAAGGAAATCAACCAAACATCAATCCACCAAGCAGATAATTCACTCAAGCAACCAATCAATAACTCAACCAATCAATCAGATTAGCACATCGAAAGCATAGTAAACTTATAACTCAAGGCCGGTGAACCGACCTGCTCTGATACCAACTAATGTGACACCCTTCTACACCATACTCTTATGTGTTTAATAAATTGACGTTTAGAAAAGGGAAAGCCCTACGATAGGTAAAAAGGTTCACAATCGTTCTTTATTAAATCTCATAGTTCGAAGATGACTTATTAAAAGAAATAAAACTTTCGAATATAACTCAAATATAAAGCAGCGGAATCTCCAATACATAAACTACTAATAGCCTACTGCCATACAAGGCATCCAAAAAGTTCATAAACAAAATACTCCTAATCTAGAAACATATAAAACTCCCCAAATACACCCTGAGGTCACATCTATCAGAGCATATCCTTTTAATCATAATCGACACCAGTCGTGTCCTCATCAACACCTGTAAAAATATATCCACAGAATACGGTGAGGAAAATGAGTACTACTTATACATACACATAGAGAATACCCATCCTCACCCACAACATCAATACATCACGCCATCAATACATCAATCCCCAATAACTAACATTCATCTAAGACTCAACATATAGTTAATCATCTATATCAACATGTATATATGTCACACATTCACCCAAACTCATCATCATAGCATCTTTCACATATCATCATATTCAATACCATTATAACATCATTTATATAACATCACACTCATTATCATCATACATCATTCATCTATCATCATACTCATTCTCATCATTACATCATGCATATAGCATTATACTCATTATCATCATACATCATGCATCTATCATCATATTCATTATCATCAATTACATCATTCATCTATCATCATACTCATTATTATCATTACATCGTTCACCTATCATCATACTCATTATTATCATTACATCGTTCATCTATCATCATCTGCCCAAAGATCCTGACTTGCAACTCCACACAATGGGTGCACCTCGTCAGTCCCTCTAGTTAGTACCAAGACAGTCTATCAGTGTTACCATACATTATCCGATAGGTTGTACCCCCTCTATGGGCCCGCACAATGACATTCGACCCTAGGTTGTACCCCCTCTATGGGCCCGTACAATCACTCCTAGGTTGCACCCCCCTATGGGCCCGTGCATCGAACGCCCCATCTTGACCTCTGAGTTGTACCCCCTCTATGGGCCCGCGCAACTCAGTTCACCTCACGAATTGTACCCCCTCTATGGGCCCGCACAATTCAGGTCTCATCACATGTGCTCATGGCACCTCTCCCAAGTTGTACCCTCTCTATGGGCCCGCACAACTTAGGTAACATCATCATCAAAAGGTGATATACACCATCATCATAACTCATCATTATGCATCATCATGCTCATCAATAGACATCATCATCATAAGTGATATACACTCTCATCATTAACATCATCATCATGCATCAATACACTCATCATCAAACATCATCATAAAGTGATATACACTTGTCATCATCATCATGCATCAATATGCTCATCATCAAACATCATTATAAGTGGTATACACTATTAACATCAATCATCATCATTATACATCGTCATAATCGTCACAAACATCATTAAACATCATTAATCATCAATATCAAACACTCAGGATCTCAAAATCCACTCTAGTAATTGATTACCAACCTCTGGTAATCGATTACCAACCTCTGGTAATCGATTACCCACAGAAAAGCTCTCTGGTAATCGATTACAGCACCCTGTAATCGATTACCCACAAACAAAATCTCTGGTAATCGATTACAGCACCCCTGTAATCGATTATCAACCATGAAAAGGTACTTCTGGGTTGCCCAGAACACTCCTGGTAATCGATTACCCGCGACGCAGATTTCACGATTTCAAACATCTCTAATTTCATCCAATCAATCCCTAATCAATCTTTTTCGTCTAAACATCATTCATACTCATCATCAATCAATTGCAGATTATGTCATCAATTCATCAAACCCCCAATTTCTCAATCCCTAATCACCCCTTTTTCCATTATCCTCATTATCATCTTTATTCTCATTCAATAATTCATCAATAAACATGCAATCAACCATAAATCAACAAATTATGCCACCATTCTCAGTTATACATTCATCAATACGAATTTACACTCTTAGATTACTACCCAAACATCCCTACATGCATATACACGCAATACCCTCTCCCCCACCGTACCTTAAGCGAAGCTTTGATCACAGCGATGGAGTCCTTTCTTGGATCTTGACTTTCACTCCTCAACAGCTCTCTCCTGAGACTCTGGTTCTCCCCTCCTTAGCCTTTCGCTTACTGACGAATGATACGAATAAGGATTAGGGTGCTCTGTTACCCCTCCTTACAGAATAACTAATTGGGCTTGGGCCCATTCTCACCCCCTTATTCTATTTTTCATTAAAATTACCTTTACGAAATAAAACTAATAATAATAATAATAATAATACTCCTATTATTTATTCCCATTAAATTAATTAATTATTTATTTAATTAATCTATTTCATTTAATTAATATTTATCCTAAAATTAGGATGTTACATTTGGTATGTGGATACAGGCTGCAGTAACCACATGACGGTAACAATTCTTTTTTTTCTTATTTAAATGAAAAATTTCACTCTAGTGTAAGCTTTGGTGATTGCTCTAGTGTGCAAGTGATGGGAAAGGGAGATATTAATATAAGAACCAAACATGGTTTTGTTGAAAAAATCTCTAATGTGTTGTATGTCCCTAATTTGAAAAGTAACTTGTTAAGTGCTGGACAGTTACAAGAAAAAGGCTACGTTATCACCATTAGTAAAGGTGCTTGTGAAATTTATGAACCTGTTAGAGGTGCTACTGCTATTGTACAAATGAGTTCAAACAGGTTATTTCCACTCAAAATTGAAAGCATTCAATCTAGTTTGATGGCTAAAGTAAAGGATCATTCATGGCTATGGCATTACCGTTATGGTCACCTGAACTTTGGAGGATTGAAGACCCTCCAACAAAAAGACATGGTGACAGGCCTTCCACAAATTATTGCTCCTTCTCAAGTTTGTGAATAATGTGTTGTTAGCAAACAACATCGTTCTCCATTTCCCAGTGGCAAATCATGGAGAGCAAAGGATGTTTTGGAGCTAGTACATACATATTTATGTGGGCCAATTAAACCTACATCCAATGGAGGTAAAAGATATATAATTACTTTCATTGATGATTTTTCTAGAAAGGTTTGGGTCTATTTTTTACAGGAAAAATCAGAAACTTTTTCTACATTCAAAAGCTTCAAGGCTCGAATGGAAAATGAATCAGGAAATCTGATTAAGACCCTTCGCACAGATCGTGGTGGAGAATATTGCTCTAATGAGTTTGCAGTTTTTTGTGAAGAGCATGGAATTCGAAAGGAGTTGACAACAACATATACACCACAGCAGAATGGTGTATCAGAAAGGAAAAACAGGACCATTCTCAACATGGTGAGGAGCATTTTGACAATGAGAAACATCTCTAAAAGTTTTTGGCCTGAAGCAGTCAATTGGAGTACTCACATTCTGAATAGAAGTCCAACATTGGCATTAAAAAATAAGACACTGGAAGAAGCATGGAGTGGTAGGAGACCAGATGTTAGCCACTTTAAAATTTTTGGGTGCATTGCATATGCTCACATTCCAGATCAGCAGAGGAGCAAGTTGGACAACAAAGGAGATAAGTGTATTTTTCTTGGTGTTAGTGATATTTCAAAAGCTTATAAATTGTATAATCCTAACACTAAGAAAATTTTCATAAGCCGAGATGTTGTATTTGATGAAGAAAGTTTTTGGAATTGTAATGAAGATGCAGGTCAACAAGGCCAACAACTTATTTTTCCAGATTTTAATGATGAAAATGGAACAGAAAAGCAACCAACAAGCACTTCACAAGATGAGCAAGGTGCAACCCAAGAAATTCCAGCAACTACAAGAGAGCTGAGACCACCACACAACAGAAGGAGGCCTGCATGGATGAGTGATTTTGATGTGGTAGGAATTACCCAATCTGATGATCCACTTGTTCACTCTGCCCTCTTTGCAGATTGTGATCCAGTATCCTTTGAGGAAACAGCCAAAGAATCAAAGTGAAGGCAAGCAATGGATGATGAAATTGCAGCCATAGAGAAAAATGATACTTGGGAATTAACAGAACTTCCAACAGGGCAAAATACAATTGGTGTTAAGTGGGTGTACAAGAGGAAATTGAAAGACAATGGAGAGATTGACAAGCACAAGGCGCGTTTAGTAGCAAAAGGCTATAAGCAAGAATTTGGTGTGGATTATAGAGAAGTTTTTGCTCCAGTCGCTCGACATGATACAATCAGACTTGTGATTGCTTTGGCGGCACAAAACTCTTGGCCTACCTTTCAGATGGATGTAAAATCGGCTTTCTTGCATGGAGAACTTGCAGAACATGTATTCATTGATCAACCTCTTGGCTATATTAGATCTGGAAATGAGCACAAGGTTTATAAGTTAAAGAAAGCCTTGTATGGACTAAAACAAGCTCCACAAGCTTGGTATAGTCGAATTGATGCTTATTTTTTGAAGGAAGGATTTAAAAAATGCCCATATGAACACACACTTTTTGTCAAGAATGGTGATGGAGGGAGGATGTTAATTGTGTGTTTATATGTTGATGATTTAATCTTCACTGGAAATGATGGTGTTATGTTTGAGAATTTTAAGAAGTCCATGATGCTTGAATTTGATATGACAGATCTTGGAAAATTGCATTATTTTTTGGGCATTGAAGTAAAACAATCAGCTGCAGGAATTTTTATTTCTCAAAAAAAATATGTGCATGAAATTCTGGACAGATTTAAAATGAAGGATTACAATCCAGTAAGCACACCTATGGAGACAGGTTTGAAGTTGGTTAAAGAATCTGGAAGTAAGAAGGTTGACAACACTGTTTACAAGCAAATTGTGGGAAGTCTAATGTACTTGACAGCAACAAGGCCAGACATAATGAATGTTGTAAGTATTATTAGCAGATACATGGAATGTCCTGAAGACATACATCTTCTTGCAGCAAAAAGAATTTTTCGTTACTTGAAAGGGACCATTGAATATGGTTTATTCTATCAAAAGGGTGAAAAGTCAGATTTGTTTGGTTTCACAGATAGTGATTATGCAGGTGATCTTAGTGATAGATAAAGTACGACAGGGTATGTATTCATGATGGGTTTAGCAGCCATCTCATGGTGCTCAAGAAAGCAACCAATTGTCACTTTATCAACAACTGAGGCTGAGTTAGTAGCTGCAACAACAGGGGCATGTCAAGCTATTTGGTTGAGAAATATACTTGAAGAAATTTACTTCAAGCAGCATGGACCAACAATCATTTATTGTGATAATAGCTCAACCATAAAACTGTCTAAGAATCCTGTTTTGCATGGAAGAAGCAAGCACATCGATGTCAAGTATCATTTCCTCAGAGATCTGGTAAAAGATGAAGTTATTAACCTTGTTTACTGTAGAAGTGAGGATCAAGTTGCAGATTTGTTCACAAAAGCTGTCAAGCTAGATACATTTCAGAAATTGAGAAAGATGCTTGGAGTGGGCAGGATAGAAGACTTTTAGTTTAAACTAATGTTAGAAATATTAGTTTAAGGGAGGGATTGTTAGATAAGTTTGTATTCTTTCCTAGTCAAAAGGGTTGTTAGTAGATAGTGGTTATTATCTTTTCTGATTTTTAGGAGGTAGTTCAGATGTTTTCTTTTCTGTTACTCAATCAGTTTTTTTATTCTATCATGGTTGTTATTGTACTCCTATTTAAAGGGCTTATTTGCTAATGAATAAAACAGAGAAAGTATTCCTCCCAATTATTCTCTAGTTTTCTATTAAGTTCCTGCCACTTTAACAGAATCACCGGTGTTTCACCCACGCGATGATTCACCCTAGACGCTGCCTATAATTAAATGTATCTATCTATCTATCTATCTATCTATCTATGTATTTTAACATTTTAATCACTATTCATTCGATAATCGTGCCATTAAATCAAATTTTTATTCCATATTGTTTAAACTAATTATAATAAATTAATATATATAATTATAAATATAATTAAATCTACACATTGGGATTATAAAAATTAAATTTGTCATTGGGATTATAAAATTATACTACCTCCATTCATATTCCCTCTGTTTCTTTTTATGTGTCGTTTAAGGTTTTTGTACAAGGATTAAGGAATGTTATAACTATGTATTTTTTGTCCATTTCCCCGAATATGCCTTTTTTCTTTCGCTTATTAATACATTTAATACATCTCTTTTTTCAATGAAATGAATTATTTTTTTTTCAAATTTATTTGACCTCTTACCATAATTTTTTGTTGGAAACATAAAGAATGCATTTATCAAGACTTTTGAACTTGTAGAAAATTTATGATATAGTTTTACAATAAATGTTTAAAATAAAACATAATTAGATTAAGAAATGGGTAAAATTGAAAAAATAACATTTATAATTGCCTTGGTATCTGAAAATGATACTTATTTAAAAACAAATTTGAGACCATAAAATGACAGATAAAAAAAACAGAGGGAGTCTTTATCTGTCTCATTTGAATATTTTTTGTTTCTATTTATCTGTTCCATATATAAAATCAAGAGAGTGTTAATCTACTTAAGAAAGATAAAAAGTGGAAAAATTAATAGATAAAATAGAGAGATAAATGGCATATTAGAAAAATTACAATAAATTTAATATAAATTAATGCTTTTATTATACTTCTTAATATGTGTGTTTTGATGTAATGAGACATATAAACAGGAACAAGAGTAGTTAAATAGGAATGGAGGTAGTAATTTTTTTACGAGAAAAATATGTTTTTCATCCCTATAGTTTCGGTCAACTTTAGTCTTCGTCCCTGTACTTTAAATCCTGTGTTTTTTGTCCCTAAACTTTCGAAATCCCCAAACCGTGGTCCCTACCCGTCAGGTCTGTTAACTTGATGAGGTGGTTAATAAAAGTTACGTGTAAGCCTCAATAGTGATGCCTAAATAATTGACTGATCATCTAATTAACTTTTTAAATAATTTTTAATTATTAAAATAATCTTAATTACTAAATTAGAGTTTTCACCTAGGCAGTTTTACCCGATAAAAAACCTAATTTCATTATTATGGTAACTTTAGTAATTGAAAAAATTAATATAAAAAGATTAATTAGATGAGCCAGCTATTTGGGGCTCACTATTGAGGCTAACGTGTAACTTTTGTTACCTAGCTTATCAGGTTAACAGATCTCAATAACGGTCAGGGACCACAGTTTGGGGGTTTAACAAGTTCAGGGACAAAAATGAAGGATTTAAAGTACAGGTACGAAGACCAAAGTTGACCGAAACTATAGGGACGAAAAACATATTTTTCCCTTTTTCCCTTTCTTTAATGGATATTTTCAAGGAATAAATAGAATTTTTTGTTTCTATTTATCCGTGCCATATAGAAAATCAAGAGGGTATTAATTACATTTTTCTATTTAAGAAAGATAATAAGTGGACAAATTAATGAATAAAATAGAGAGATAAATAGTATATTAGAAAAAATTATAAAAAATTTAATATAAATTTAATGAATTTGTTATGCTTCTTAAGGTTTTTGCACAATGATTAAGGAATGTAATAACTATATCTTTTTAGCTTTTATTTTTCAAATATGCTTTTTCTCTTTCTCTTTTTAATGCATTTAATATCTCTTTTTTTTAATGAAATGAATTCTTTTTTAAATTTGTTTTACCATTATACCATAATATTTTTTATTAAAAATATAATTAATATATTTATCAAGACTTTAAATTTATAGAACATGTATGGTATAGCTTTATAATAAACATGAATAATATGTTTTACCACTATACCATATGTATTGTTATACTCTTTTTAAATTCAAAATATAGCATTTTTATTAGACATTGTCACGTGTTCTTGCAGTTTATGCACATTTTACCATCTAATTGCCATGAAGTAGATCAATTGCTTCTAAGCAAATAGAGAGCCTCGTAGTGCAAGTTATAAATTAAAAAATATTTGAAGTTTGACGAAGAGTGAACGTATGAAAGTAAAACCAAGAAATCGAAGAGAATTCAACCTAGTTAGATTTGAGATCGGCAATAATGCAGAAGCATTTGCGAAATCACAAATCAGAGAGGAAGCTCTCGAGTTATACAAATTGAAAAGTGAACTAACCTTAATCGAGAATAATCGTTGAACAATGAAGCCAAATTCGACGTAGAGTTCATGAGATCATGGGTGAGAGAGAGAGAGATCACTTGATAATGAGAGCTTCCGTGAAAAATATGACGTGGAGCAACAGAATGGGTTTTGATTTAAAATATCTCAAAGCCGTTGCAAAACTAAATTTAATAGAAGTGATAAAAAATAGGTAACATTTAATTCGGTAAATGTTGTAAAATCTCTTTTAATACAAGTAATAGCAACATTTTGACACATGTGATCAATTAAATGTTGCAAAAAACTTTAAATGCAGTAGTGAAATAAATTGAATGAGACTTTGACACCCTGGTAGATTTTTTATAGGCTTCAAGGGTAATGGTAAATTGATGTGAACTACGTAACTGATTAGACCTAATTGTGTGGTGTTTGGAAATAATTGATATGCTCATTAACTTACTGATGCTTAGAAAGAATGATTGTTACATGCTTGAATTGTGGTGAATTTTATGTTGGCATGTAACATAATCATAACATGATAATAACAAGACCATGGCGAATGGAAATAAAGAATCTCTTTATTTGTAATGGTCAAGCTTAGCAAGATTTTGAGGAAAAACTACTTTGGGAAAATATATTCTTCATTTACTACTAGTAAAGTTTTCAAGAAAACAAGTATTTTTTACAAATGAAAGTTTCAATATTACTTTTAGAAAAGGTTGGAAATAGTTATGTTAATAAAATCCTTAAATCACTAAACTTGAGCTGCCCAAGGGTAGGAAAAGGATATGGATTATTATGCTTGTTGTGAAAGAAATGGATTCTTATGAGAATCCGAGGGCATTAATTGGTTAGGCATGAGTGTTGTTATAATCCGTAAAATCACGCATCATGAAACGTGTTGTTTCACTTAAAAAAAAAGGTCAGCTTCTCCGTTACGAGAAGCATAAGCCCCAACCCCTTTTCTTATTCTTTCTTCAGTCGTGCGACTCTCCCCCTGTACGTTCCTCCTCCTCCTCCTCCTTTCTTTCTTCAGCCTGTGACTCTCCCCCTGTACGTTCCTCCTCCTGCTTTCTTCCCCCTCAATCCTTTACACCTAGCTAGTGAAAGGTAATGGAACCCAAAATTCATACTCATTCCCTTTTTCTTTTCGAAACTAAGTTTGGTAATTTTTGGGGTTAGAGATAGTGCTCTAAGGAAGGAGGAGAATACTCACACCGTAAAAGGTTGCTTGTTTTGGCTCTCTAAGGTAAACCCACAACTCATAACTTAAAGAATATGTTATTGGTATGTGTTAACTTTAGGTAGAATTATTTTTAGAGCTTTGGGCACTAGTTTTAGGGATTTTATGGTTACCCATAAATTGGTAGGGCTTCAAATAAATTTCTAAATATTAGAACTATTTGTTGGTGCTTAGATCTTTTGATTTCTACCTCGCACAATCCTCCTGGAGTTGTTGGGAAGCAATTTGACTCTGTAGTTGTACGTAGTTTAACGGTCATCGTGACCTATTTCAAATATTTTTAGAAATACCATTTTAAATTATCATGATATATTTTACTGTCGATTATTTAAATAAAATAGGGGAAACATGCTCTTTATATTTATTTATATTTATTTCATTCTCTGTGAATTTCATTTCAATTGCTGTTAAATTATATATTTAAATTGATTATGTTTGATGAAAATAGAGATTTTGATTTTGAAAGGGACTTTGAGAAAATAGAATAAAATTGATGTTTATATTTTGGGATCCATGTTAGAACCCCATATGTTATAAGCGGATGATAACGGCTTAGATGCACCTAGTTGTATGATTCCGAGAGGAGAGGACTATTAAATGCGCAGTAACTAATATGGTGAATGAGGTGGGAAAGGCCACCCTTCGGAGGAGAGGTCTATCTGTGAGATGAAGCCACCTCTTGGTTCTATCATGAGTGATCCCTACCGTATTTACATTTCACATGATTTGTGTCTTCTTAATGTATTTCATTTTCAAAATTTCTTATTTAAGCTTACACTGATAATTTGTTACTACTTTTAATATGGTGAACGAGTTACATACTTATATATACATTGTTTACAAGTTTGTCTGAAATCGTTGTATTTATCGAACTCACGTCTTTATCGAGGTTTTTACAAGTTTAATCTTTTAAAGAAAGATGAATTCTTTTACAATAAAATTTAATCTTTCCAAGAATTGCAATGTAAAGGTTCAGTTTTTGAATACTTTTGGTATTTTACTAGACTGAGATTTTTTCTTTTAAAAAAGAAAGAATATTTATTAATAATAATAGGATTTGCAAGTGTTGTACAAAAAAATAATTGATCTTTATTAAATTTAACATGATTTTTAATGGTTACAAATTAAAGATTTGATCTTTATGAAATTGATTATTATTTGTAATCATTACAATTTAAAGATTTGATATTTATTAGAATTATTAATATTTATAATGGTTACAAATTAAAGAATTGATATTTATTAAATTGATCATTATTTGTAATGGTTACAATTTAAAGATTTGAACTTTATTAAATTTAATAATATTTGTAATTGATACAAATTAGAGATTCGATCTATATTAAATTTAATAGGATTTGCAATGGTTACAAATTCAGGATTTGATCTTTATTAAATTTAATCAGATTTGTCACGGTTACTAATTAAAGATGTGATCTTATTAAATTTAATATAATTTGTAAGAGTTACAAATCAAAGATTTTATTTTTTATTAAATTTAATAGGATTTGCAAAAGTTACAAATCAAAGATTTGATCTTTATTAAATTTATTACGACATGTAAAAATTAGGCTTAATTGCACTTTTGATCCCTTTTTGTTTGGACTTTGTGTAATTTTGGCCCCTCAAGTATTTTTCGAGTAAATTAAGTCCTTGTACTTTAAAATTAAGCAAATTTGATCCCTCCCTCAATTGTCTTATACCTAGAACCCTCAAATTCTCACTTTCTATTTAATATCTTCATAAATTTAATTGATTAATTCGTTTTAATCTTCTTAATATGAAAAATCATCAATCAAAATATCAAATTCAACCTAATATCGAAAAATCCCAAATTTTTGTCCTCTTTAAACCCTAATTTCATCATACGAAATCTTTCAAAATTTATCAATTTTCTACTTAACTTTTTACTTTTGAACATTTTAAATTATTTCATATCTCAAATTCATCATATACTCCCAAACAATGTTATAAAAACCGGACCGGTCATTGACTTGGTGGGGGTACTGGGTCACTGGGTCAATGGTCGGACCGGTGAGTCACTGGTTAAACCGGTTAAATCGGTATATATTAAACTATATAAATTTTATATTTAAAATTATGAGATTTGTTAAAAAAATAAATTTAATACTAATATAAATATATTAGAATAGTAATAATATATTAAATAATAAATAAACATATTAATAAAGTTAAATGTATTTATAATTATATAATGTGAGGATATATCATAACATAATAAATATGAAATTAATAAGTTTATAAATATATTATGGACTGTCACTCCTGACAACTTAGTTATTAATATAAGATTATTCGATTAAATTATAACTTTAAACTAAAATCCTTTACTCTGTTCTTTTAATAGAAAAAAAGACGTGTATGTGTGTGAGAAAGTTATAATTTGAGGGAAAAAACAAATCTTTCGTAAAGGTTGCACTTACACAAAACTGAAATGAGAAGGTCGTAAATATAGCCGTATAGCAAATTTTGACTATTCATTTATTAATTAGTATTTCTTTCACAGTCAAATTTGTTTGACTAAGATAACGTGAACCATTATATAAAAAAAGACGCATTAATATTTTAAAGCCCAATGTAGCGCAGTGGTTGATGTTGTAGCCCTTGTGCGCCGGTATGCAGGTTCGAGGCCAGCTGCTGAAAATATCATTTTGCAAAAATATTGTTAACCCGTAACCCGCCGATTTTGGCCGGTTCTACCAGTCTAAACCGGGTCCGGGTTTGACCGGTTCGCATGCAGAACGGTCCAGATTCATCACTCGGACCGGCCAGTGAAGCGGTTTCCGGTCCAACCGGTTGAACCGGCCAGGTCGGGCCGGTTTTAATAACTATGCTCCCAAATATTTGGATTGAAAATGAGAATTTGAGGGTTTTAAGTATAAAACAATTGACAGAGGACCAAATTTACTTAATTTTAAAAGTACGGGGACTTAATTTGCTAAAAAAAAAAATCTAAGGGATAAAAACTGCACAAAATCAAAACTAGAGGGACTAAAAGTGTAATTAAGCCTAAAATTTATAAGTTAAAGATTTTAAGAATAAAGATGAGCATGAAGGGAAGAGTAAGATCAAGACATGGGAGAAAATGTGACCCAAGCTTACACGTAAGTTCTTAATTGAGCACTATTATTAAGATAATTTTATTCAATTGCAGAACTTGCGACAAAAAACTTAGTCCGTAGAAGAGCATACCAGGGAATTTGAAAAGCTCATGATGAAGTGCGACATCCAAGAAAAGGAAGAACAAACATTAGGTCGTTGCCTTGGAGGACTGGACATACACATTGCCCACTAGGTCCAACTTCAGCAATATTGGACTTTAGATGATGTTATTCGTCTAGCCATTCGAATTGATAAGCAATTACCCAAGAAATCCTTATACCAACCTTCTTCCTACAAACACATGTGATGTAAGCCATAAACCCAACAACTTACACTACAAGAAATTCGATAATTAGCATCAGCCAAAAGCCGTCGCTAATGGAGAAAAAATGACGCTACAAAGCTTATTAACGTCAGCCACAACGACGACGTTAATCTGCTCAACATTAATACACGCGAGACGAGCAGAAACGACCGTCACAGAGTGTCGGCCTACCGGATGCTAAAGCCAACGCTATGCTGAAGGTCGTCACAACGTAAATTGAACAAAAGGTCGTTGATAAGCTGTCAAATATTAGTGACGACCATGGTCATCGCTAATAGTGTATGCATGTAGCGTTGATTGTTTGTGACGGTCAGTCGACACTACTATTTATTTTGTTTTTTTTAAATTAAATTTACAATTTTATATTTAGTTTTTTAATTTATGGATTTACGGTTTAATTTTTATAGAAATTTAAATTTTTAAATTTCTTAAAAAATTTATACCACATTTGTAAACCAACAAAGATATAAATAAAAGTTAACTATATTGACACCCAAATAGAAAATAATAATATATATAAATAGTAAATAATATCTATACAAAACGTAAATTCATAATAAAATAATCAGGGTTGATGACGACGACGTTGCTGAGGTGGGCCATGACCATCATCGAGGGACTGATCATCCATGTCGTCGTCATAGTGTGGGTGCGCCTGACTGACACTAGTAGAAGCCCCTGCACAATGGTGGTCCATCACTGTCCATAATTGTTTTCGGAGTCGTAGGAACTCCTCCTCCAAGCGTGCAAACATCTCATAGGCTTGTTCAGCCCTCTCATTAGCTTGGTTGGCCCACTGCCTAGCTAGGATTATAATAACAAGACCATGGCGAATGGAATTTAATGAATATCCTTATTTGTAGTGGTCAAGCTTAGGGGGATTTTGAGGGAAAACTACTTTGGGAAAATATATTCTTTGTTAACTACTAGTAAGGTTTTCAAGAAAATGAGTATTTTTACAAATGAAAGTTATATTGAGGCTTTTACTAAATAACTCGTGCGTTGGTGTGTTTCCCTTCTAGTTCATGGTGATTGTTAGGCCCTAACCAAGTCTTTGTGACTTACCGTTTTATATTGTTTTTCACCCAGATTCCCAGGCAGTCGAGTAGCAGGCTACTAGAAGATTTAGTTGTTCCAAATTCACTGTTATTTCATTTTGGTAGGCCTTGTAACGCCCCCGAGCCGCTTGTAGGAATGATGAGGGTCCCAACAAACCAACACGAATCTTTCCAGTATACTTTGTCCTCACTTGCACACTTTCTGGGAAACTTCCCAAAAGGTCACCCATCCCAGAATTGCTCCAAGCCAAGCACGCTGAACTATGGAGTTCTTATGTTATGGGCTTCCGAAAAGAAGATGCATCTTGTTGGTATAGTTCTCCACAAGAAATTCCTTTAAGTTATCTTCAACTGTATAGTCCCACACATGCACAGCCTCTGGATCCCTCTCATTCAGATGTGGGCTCGGTTCGTTCATGTGTCCATTTTTTGCTTAGAAGCCTGCTAGGAGTCGCTCCTTGTTCGTGCCTCTTTGCACCGGCGATCACTCCCCGCCCTCATCAGCCACCGGCTCTCAAATGCTCACCGACCTCTGTCTGGTTCATCCCCGAACCACACTGTACTGGGAGAGGCTCGACTCTGATACCATTTGTAACGCCCTCGAGCTGCTTGCAGGAGTGATGAGGGTCACCACAAACCAACATGAGTCTTTCCACTATGCTTTGTCCTCACTTGCACACTTTCCGGGAAACTTCCCAGAAGGTCACCCATCCTAGAATTGCTCCAAGCCAAGCATGCTTAACTATGGAGTTCTTATGTTATGGGCTTCCAAAAAGAAGATGCATCTTGTTGGTATAGTTCCCCACAAGAAATTCCTTTAAGCTATCCTCAATTGTACAATCCCATACCTGTACAGCCTCTGGATCCTTGTCATTCAGATTTGGACTCGGTTCATCCATGTGTCCCTTTTTTTGCTTAGAAGCTTGCCAATAGTCGCTCCTTGTCCGTGCCTCTTTGCTTCATTCTCAATTTTCGTAGTTGTCAGTTAAGGTAAAGATTCTTTTCCATTCTTTCTTTAGCCAATTTTGGGGACAAAATTGATTTAAGGGGGGTTAGAATTGTAACATCCCAAGAATTCAAACTCATTTGTGAGAATTAAGTGTATAAAATAAGAATTTGATAAAAGAGATCAGACTTAGGTGGAGAGAAATTGAGTTAGGATAAAAGAGAAGAGAAAATCAGAAAATTGAATTCTGATATTCTCGCTAAAGCGAGAATGGCTTGCTTGAGCGAGTATATCAGTAAAACTTGCAAAATCTTTTTTTGGTTTTTTCGCTTGAGAGATAAGGGTCTCGCTCAAGAGAGAAGCAGGGGAGATTTTAAAGTGCTCTATGGAAGAATTTCTCTTAAGCGATAATGGTCTCGTTCAAGCGAAATTCAACCAGAATTGAGGGGCTCCCTGGACGTGTTTTGCTTGAGTGAGTTGGCTCTCGCTCAAGCGAAATTATTCCAGAGAGGGGGATACTCTCTGGAGTATTCTCGCTCAAGCGAGAAGAGTGTTGCTTGAGCGAGAACGCGAAAGTTGGAGAATCCCATCCCTGTCACTTAAGCGAGAATCCCTCGCTTGAGCGAGAACGCGCGTATCATAATAAAAACATTAATTAGGGAACCACATTTATTATTTCCTTCTCCTTCCTTTTCAATTCTAGAGAGATAGAGATTCTAGAGAGGGGGGCTCCATTGAGTCTCCTTTGAGGTGAGTATAACTCACACACCCATCTCCTTTTTGTGTGTTCTTCTTGGATGAACCCTAATCTTCCCTATCCCTTTCTTTTACCTTGATTGTTCTTGCTTATTCATTGATTTCCTCTATTTTGATTATTTTGCTTATTATGAGATGACATATATTTTAGGGCTTGCATTTTAGGGTTTGATTATACTACATTATGTTGGCGCAAAAACCCTCTGAGATTTGGTTTTAATGTCAACAAACCTGTTGATCAAAATTAATGTTTTCTGTTCTTGAAGTTACTGATGTTTTGTATGTGAGATCTTAGAAAGACAGGATTCTCATGAAGAATTCAGAAAGATCAGAATCCTAATGTTAAGAAACATCAGACTTCAGAATCTTTTATGGAGTGTGGGCAAAGCTTAGAAGTTCTATATGCTGAAGGTCATTTCAGAAGAAAGCCTCAAGACATATCATTTATCAGAAAGTCTTCAAGAAGCTTAGAATGGTTTAATATGAAGTTAGCCTAAGTTGAGAGAGGTGCACATCAAAGTGAAGTCTCAGCTACAATAAGAAAGGATCAATAGTCAGATGCAAGATCTGTCAAGAGATGAGACTCTAACTTAGCTTCATAATCAAGAGATAAGATCAGAATAGAAGATGTCAAACCAAGAAGAGATTCAAAGTCAGCTTGAGACAAGCTCAAACTGTAAAGTCAGATGGAGACCAACCCAAAATCATTGTAAGATCATATTCAGTCCAAGAATGACAAAGAAGAACTTTGAAATATGAAGCTAAGCAAAGATGAGATTCAAAGGCAGACTTGAGATGCAGTCTCAACAGAGATGCAGAATCAGACTTGAGATGCAGTCTCAACAGAGATGCAAAATCAGACTTGAGATGTAGTCTCAATAGAGATGCAGAATCAGACTTGAGATGAAGTCTCAACTTGAGATGCAGAATCAGACATGAGATGGTCTCAGGTCAGATGCAGTCTCAAGATCAGACACAGAGATTAGATACAAACATGAGACAGTCTCAGATCAGATGCAGTCTCAAGATCAGACACAGAGATCAGATACAGACATGAGACAGTCTCAGATCAGATGCAGTCTCAAGATCAGACGAAGAGATCAGATGCAGACATGAGACAGTCTCAAGATCAGATGCAGTCTCAAGATCAGACGAAGAGATCAGATGCAGACATGAGACACAGACATCAAACTCAACTCATCAGAGACGCAACAGCAAAAAGCTAGTCAACACAAGTACACTGTCACAGCAGAGACTGCACCAGAAAAGTACTGAGCACATGACAGAAACTGAAAGACAGCTTCTCTCTCTTCCAACGGCTAGTTAACGACTAGTTTTTCTGAAGACTATAAAAGGAAGTCTCATTATGATGAGACAATGGTGAGACACAGTGAGACTCAGCAGAGATGTTGCTGCACAACCAGAAAAATCCAAGTCTCAAGTGAATCTCAACCTACCTACCTATGCTATCTTAGCCAATATCTTGTAGTAGGTTTAGCTCTTGTTTTGTATTGATTTGTATACACTCTTTGAGTGATTTAGAGAGCCACCATCTAGCTGAGCTCACGGTTTATCCATACTTTGTATGTAGTCCAATCTAGATCAATCACATCTCATCTCATCCCACAAAGTCTCAACTAAGTCAGGAGGTGCCTGAGCTTAGTGTGAGCGATTGTAAAGCCTGGAGAGGCACTGTAAAGAGAATACTCACTGAGTTGCCTGGAGAGGCAGTTGAAAACAAAGAATACTGCATGAGTTGCCTGAAGAGGCAGTTGAGAACAAAGAATACTTGAGACTCAACCAAGGTAGGAGTGCCTATGCTTGGTGTGAGGGGCGTCCTGAAGAGGCTGTAAGAATACTTGTATTGACGGGTTTGTCAATAGTGGAAATCTCACGAGTTGTGAGGACTGGACGTAGCCCAAGGTTGTGGGTGAACCAGTATAAATCTCTGTGTGCATCTCTTCTCCCTATCTCTTTATTTATATTGTGCATCTCATGTCTCAAATCTGTTTGTTAAAGTAAACTAAGTCTATTCAGAGAAAACCAAGTATTAATAATTAAGATCTCATCTCACATCTCATCCTGCATCTCACCTTACATCTCAAGCCTATCTCATCTCAGATCCCATCTCAACTTGAGATCAATAACATCTCATCTAACCTACTTGAGACTCCAAGTGTCAAACTTGAGATCACGTCTCAACATGAATTTAAGTGTGAATTTTCAGGAACAATATTTTCAAGTCTCTATTCAACCCCCCCTTCTAGAGACGTTCAGCCAACTTCAGTTGGTATCAGAGCTTGACCTCTTGGGGTTGAGCACACCAACGTGTGAAGAGGAGAAAGATCCAAGAAAGAAATATGGCTGAAGGGAATGAAGCTGAAAAAGAAAATGCTCAAGCAATTGAATTCTTGACAAGGGGAATAATGGCATTGAAACAGAAAATGCAGAAAAGACACTGAGACTGCATTAACAGAAGCAATAGTCAGTGGTCAAGATTCTTATAGTGCAGAAAAGAACAACGAGAATTTAGCTATAAAGCTGGAGAATGAGGAGTCAAAGGTGCAGCTGGAAAATAAGAATCTCATGCTCAACTTCTCTATTCCAGAAACCAAGAAAATGAAAGGAATCACTGTGATTTGCATCGCCATATCCTATTCCTGATAATCAACGCATGGAGAGTGTGTTGTCCTCTTTTGAAGAGTAGCTGAGGAAAAGTGGTGGTGAGTAAGTAGCACTTGCTGAATCGATCAGAAGAAGGAAACATTAAAAATGACAAGCAGAGCAATGGAGGCAAGGTCCAACAGTGTGGGGCATTCAGCAGCTGAGAATTGGATTAATTCAATTCACGAAAGGAACGAAGTGATATATAACAGAATTGCAGCTGAGAACAAGCTCCGTCAATTCGTTAGTGTTGCTGCAGTTGTAGATGTGTTTAGAGTGGAAGCGTGGATGAATCATTTGCAATCATTGTTATTAGTATTGATAAGGATACAAAGTTCAATCTCCTGTGTTGAAATACAATTCAAAACTGCTGCATAGTGGGAATACACCTGGAGATGGCTTTAACACAGTGACTAAAAGGCAGCTGGGTCCTTAAAAGGGGAATAAAGACACAAGGATTTTCGAAGAAGCAGCTGGACAGTGACAATGGTAAAGGAACAGGCTTGCTGGTTGAGGTAAGTCCATGCGCTAATTCTCTTCTTTTTATTAGCATTTGGAACAAGCTGATAAATGCTCCAAATAATTATTCTTTTAACTCCAAACTTAGAACAGCGCTTTAACATAAAGGAATCAGTGCCAATTGTTTTCTTTTGATTTGCATTATAATTAATCAAAGATGCATCTAGAAGGAAATAATTATACAAATAAAAAAAATGAAGTGACAGAATAACATAACTTATCTTTCATTGTGACAATATTAATTCATTTCTTTCTTCCCTTTTAATTAAAGTAAACACGATAACCTTTCTTTCATTTTTTATTCAAGTCTGAATAGCGCCTCAAAGGCATGAAATGATTATATGTTTAGCTTAAAAGATTTGGAATAAGGGAAAGCGTTATTTAAGAGGAAATGCCAATTTCTTTTTATGACACAGTGATAGTAAAAAAAATGCATTATGAAATGGTTGGCTATTTTGGTTGAGGAATGTAATGTAATGACTGGGTGTGCATCAGTGTGTCTAGGAATCTAGTTTATTAGTAAGAGACCTTAGCTAAATGGCCTTACCAATATAGCAATGACTTTTGAAATTATGAATGGATAAGTGCTTCGATTTATCAGCTGAAAGGATTTACTCTATTCAGTACATTTCTCGAAGCCTGATGATTGAGTATCATGAATGTGCTAAATTTGGTAAAATGATAAATGTTTGATCACTAACCCACTTGGACCCAAGAGATAAATGGGTACCAAAAGTTTTCCTAGTGATTTAATCATGCAGAAATTGGTCCAGTCAAAGAGGATATAAAATCAAAGCTTCTCAAATACACAAAGTGGAACTGCTCAAGTTCAAAATTTATAAAGAGAAGCAATGGGTGAAGAAATCTGCACTTTCCTTGTTTACCAAAGCTAAGCAAAGTATTAAAAGATTCCTTCAAATATGAATACACACATGAGAAAGGGGAACAGGCCCTCTCTAAAAATGCTTGAAGCTTGGAGGTTGAAATTGCTTATACAAATACAAGGAATGGCCATTGGTAATATCAAATTCTTATTCCTCTTTATTCTTGAACTAAAAATGCTTGATCAAATCATTGATAATTTCTGTTACATGTCTTTACTTGTTTTAATGCATCATGGTTGTAGGTGTTTTAATATACAAGCATGCTAGACTTGTAGAGACCTTGCTTGCAGAAGGCATTAAAATCCATTTGATCATTATTTGTTACCTCTGTTGTTCTGAACAACAAATTAAAAATCATATTTTTACTCCCATTTGAATGCCTAAATATCTCATATGCTTACTTAGAATTTGGAGTATCAAATGATAGATATCCTCTTGTTGAAAAGTGCTTTGTACATTCATATCTTTAAAACAAGGTGCCTATTTCAAATCTGAATATTTTCTGAACATTCTATAACATCCAAGTAACTATAAAGTCTACAATCTCATTGCTCAATATGTAAAAAAAAAAAGGTATGCATGATAGTTTTGACAAGACTAATCCTACACTTGAGATGAGAAAGATTGTAGATTTGAAGACAAAGTGGAATGCTTGGATCTCAACAAGAACGATATGAGAAAATCCTCATATCCAAGTCAAAAGGATGTTCAGAAATTATAAAAAGCAAGAAAGTATGGCTGCACTTGAGAAAGTCACATATGAGTCTCAGGTTGAGACTGAGACTGAGACTTAGATGGAAATATATGAGAAAAAATAGTCAAGTGAGACTCCTGTTGCAGCTCTGATTCTGACAGTACAAAAGGAAGTTCATGAATCCTATAAAATGACTACTGCACAAGAGGACAAATGATATGAGAAAGAGGAAGAACCTTCTAAAAGAAGGAAGCACAAAGAAATGACTTAGTTTGAAAAGGAAATGCAGAAGCTGAGCTTATCTCTACATATATCAAGCTGCAAATTCTTAAGTCATGTGGATCAAATGATAACCTGAGGAATACTTCATGAGGTACTCTGAAACTCTAATCTTCCATGATGATACATATGTGATAAATCTTACTATTCTCATTCTGAAAATAGGATTCAAGTATATTGATACTATGCATATTTTAGGATTCATTTTTCAATGACAAACATATGCTTATTTGAATGATTATGTGTTGTTCGGATAATTTGAATTCTGAATGCTTCTCTGTCATGATCTTAATACCGTTTTGAATCTCAACTATTGTGAGTATGCTGTAATGCAACATATGCTTAAGTTATGATCTTGCATCATGTGAGAATTTGATTTTGAAATCTATGTATGATGAAACATGAGCTGATCATATGAAAAGATGTCCTTGAGTCAATTTCATGATAAAAGAGAAAAGAGTAAACTTGGAAAGATTGAATTGTTTAGGAGAAACATCTCTACAAGCCAAGCCTATATGCTCTCCATTTCTTTAATCAAGTCAATCTTCTAAGTAACTGATATAAAAAGGAAATTATGAGATTGAAGACTCATAAAATGATTTTGAAATAAGTGAAAGTTGAAGGCAAAGAGGTTATTGCACTGTATGCAGAAATGTTTCTGATATAGCCTGACTAAAATGATCATAACTTGAGCTACAAAATTGATTTTTGAGTAAAACCAATTTTGTTGGAAAGCTAACTCATAAGAGTGAAAAACTGGAAAGTTTGAAGTTGTTATACTAAGCACAAAAGTACCAGAAAATTTGTTAACACAAATGCAGTTTTACAAATGCTCATAGAAACATGTTTACTTAAAATCATCATAACTGGAGCTGTAGATATTATTTTTCTATGAGACCAATTTTATTGGGAAGATAATTTAAAATAGAATCAAACTGGACAGTTTGAGATCATATTGCTAATCACAGAAGTGTCAGTAATTCTGTAAACACAGCTGCAGTGTTACAAGCTTCAATACAAACATGTTCACTTAAAAGGATCATAACTGAAGTTATAGAAGTCCTTTTTCAGTGAAATTAATTTTGTGTGAAAGATAGCTCATATAAGTATTTTACTGGAAAGTTTCAGAATTTTTCACCATCTTCATAATTCCCAGCAAACACTTCAAGTGGACTCATCTCTCATGTAGTCAAATCTGAACACATCTGTTTTGAATGCTTATATCTGGAGCTAGGAAAATCCTTTTCAAATGAAACCAGATGGATTTGAAAGATGTTGTTAAAAGGTTTAATAGTATTAAATATCACTATTTTTGGATTCATAGATTGATCACAGTGAATGAAAAACCAGACCTGTCACAGTAAGCACTCTATTATAGAACAGCCAACTTTAATCACTCATATCTTATGATAGAAAACTCCAAATGAAATGACTTTTATATCATTTTAAAGCTTGTGATGTCTAGTTTATTGTGTTGAAATCTCATATTTTTATGAACTAGAAATAACTCACAAGTACAGATTAAAGTAGCTAAGTCAATGGATGTTTTCTTATTTGGTGCTGAAACTTCAAGTTAAAATATCTTTAATTGTACCAATCCAAATGAGTTGATTCTTGTGGCATTGGAAAGTTGTCATGATGAGATTTATTGTGATAGAATATAAATTTCTAGATCAATCTATGATAGGAGCAGTACTTGTCAAAGATTAAGGATACATGATAGAAAGATAGTGAAACTTGATCTCTTGAAAGTGATATCTTTGTCT
The DNA here is from genome assembly GCA_026901365.1 of Sesbania bispinosa. Taxonomy (NCBI): domain Eukaryota; kingdom Viridiplantae; phylum Streptophyta; class Magnoliopsida; order Fabales; family Fabaceae; genus Sesbania; species Sesbania bispinosa. The sequence continues at coordinate 120,639 of QLOH01000802.1, read as the reverse complement.
ATGTCCCCTTGATTCCCATATCTGTGATAAACTTTGGTATATCAAAAGAGAATTGTTGTATCAAATTGATGTGCATGTTATGATTTGGAATATTGGGTGAATCAATGAATATCAAGAAGAATTTAACATGGAACACCTCAATCTTTGAAATGTTATCAGAACAGATTTTGTTTAATGCTGAAAAATATGCAGTGATTATGATCTTATCTGCAAATCATATTTGTGTTCTGTGTTCCCCTGCTGTCCAAACCTGTAATCTTGACCTTTTATGCCTCTATCCATGCTCTATAAATTTAACTCACTATAGGCATAAAATTCAAGGTGAGTAACATACTTAGGGGGAGTAACTGAACCAATCTTTGTGCTGAATGTATTATTTCTGCTTGATCATACATCAAATGAAATTTCTATCATCTAATCAAGTATGAAAACAGAATAAGTTAATTGTTCTGGTTTAAGTTTGAGTTCTGTTTTCTAATGATCTATCTGTAGGAACACAGGGAAACACTAGAAGGGGGGGTTGAATAGTGTTTCTAAATATTTTAAGAAGCTTTTCGAAAACAGATTTACAAAACAGACTTTCAGACAGGTTGCTAGAGGGCTGTCTGAAGTTTTTCAGATAGCTGTCTGAAGTTGGTTTCAGACGACCTTAAAATGGTTCTAAAAGAAGTTTCTTCCTTTTTAAAATATTAGATTAAATATTCAGTCCCCTTGATTAGCATAAAACTGAAATGACAAAGATAAGGGAAAGAGAAACTTAGCCATATAATTTATTCTGGTTCACTCACTACCACTTGTGAGCTACGTCCAGTCCCAATGCCAACTAGCACTTGGATTTTCTCTTAATCTTGCAAGATTACAAGTATTCTTTTCTATCAAGCCTCTTCAGGCTCTACAACCAAGTATTCTTTTACAAACAAGCCTCTCCAGGCTCAACAACACAAGTATTCTTTTTCAGACAAGCCTCTCTAGGCTCAACAACAATTACCGTTGAATGGAAAGTGTTTAAGCTCACAAACTATGACAGTTTTGAGACTTAAACAAATACAAATGTACAAAGAAAAACTGAGGTATGCTCAGGATAAATAACTTTGTTTGTACAAAAATGTGTGAAATAAATCAGAGTGTTGCAGCAAAAATCTTGCAGAGTTTTTGTTCTTTTTCAAATCTTCTCTCTCTGTAGGTCTTCAATTGAGGGGGTATTTATACCCAAATGATTGGCCCATTGAACACTCTCATGCTTGTGAAATCCATGCTAGCCGTTGTGAGACAGCTGCTGTAGTACAGAATATTCTCTGACATATTCTGATATTCCCTGACAAATTCTGACACTTTTACAAGGTTTGCTCCTGCCAAAAAGGTGCTCTTTGTTGCTACTGCAATTGCTACTAGCAGAGGACACGTTGTGACAGAGAACGTGCTTGAATTGCATTGCACAGGTGCCGGCTGTTTGTAGCAGAGAACGTGCGTGAAAAACGAGCAGAGGTACAAGGATTGTCACAGTTTCAGACAAGAGATGCCACGTCATCAAATGCTTTCAGACGGCTTTGATGCTTTAGACGGGTTGATCATCTTCAGACAGCATCAACTTCTTCAGACGGATCCAACACTTAGTCTTATATAATAGGCTTCTTGCTGAAAATCATAGATAAACAATTAGACAATTGTATCTATGAGAAACAACTTAAGTTGAATTTGTTGATCATTAAAACTTAGAGAAATTTCAGTCTTTAAAACATCATAAACCTCTTTATGATATTTTTGAGACTCAACATTCTCCCCCTTTTTAATGATGACAAATTTAACTTAAATTGTGCAAAAATTGACATATAAAGATTAGCTCCCCCTAAGACAATTGTATCCTTTTACTGATACAGGTTAGGATAAAATGTTGCTTTTCTTTCACAAGATTAGACATCTTTGATCTTTTCCAGTACTCCCCCTGAATCCTGTAATCACTCCAGATTTTTGTTAGAATTTAATACTCCCCCTTTTGTCATCAATCAAAAGGGAGCCACAGAGCAATAACAGCAACAATGCAATCATGCAGACAGGGTAATACAGGAAAGAAGATAAAACAATTATCAGAGCAACACATGAGATAACCAAAAACTGATTGGATTAAAAATGTAAGGATGTGAAAATAACAATCAGACACTTTGTAGAAATTAACTTGAACAAAAGACATAGGCAGATAATCAGTCCTTCTTCTTCAGCAAAGCTTGAGACAGAAAGGAGATCAGTTCTTCCTTGGCCTTGTCTATGGCAGCTTCAATAGATGACTTCAACTCTTGTTGACCACTTCTTATCAGCTATTGTTCATGGAGAATTTCTTCTTGATTCTGAATAACCTTTTGTGATTTCTCCTCTGAGACTTCACATCTCCTCTCAGATTCTTCACACCTCTTCTCAAGGGCCTTGACCTTGGATTTCAGCTTCTGGTTCTCTTCATACAGGTCAGGTTCAGACTCAACAAAGATGAGCTGAAGGTAGGGACATACAAATCTCAAAACTCCAAAACCAGGCTGCAAGCCATATTCTGAAGGATTGTAGACTGGACAGAAAAAGGTCCCAACATACTTCAGAAGCACCCAAGCTTTGTTGAATGAATCTGCCTGTGGGGGAAAGTGATCTCTTAAGAAATGGTACTGAACATTTGTGGAATGTCCAACACCCATTGCAGACTCAACATCAGGACCACTACACCCAGAAGAAGACCCAGCATCTTCTCTGATTTGCCAATAAGAATCCCACATCCAATTTTCAAGCAAGTGATTCAAGCCTCCTCCTTCTGAGATGATGAACTCAGGTAGACCTTCCCATTCTGAAGCAGTCATGGCTTCAGACAGGGGTGCTGATACAGAGTAGATCTTAGGACCCTTGTATTTCTCATCTTTTCCTTCCTTGAGGGGATACCTAGGAACAATCCTATCGGGTTTCACCAAGATTTTGGTTGAAGGCCTGATTGAACTTGTTCTAGTGGGCCTGTAGCCCATCATTCCAATTCCTCTAGCCAAGTCTCTTTGGAATAACTCAGCTTCAGTGTTCAGCTTCCTTACCATGAGCCATTCCTCATTGCTCAGCTTCCATGAGTCTTCAGAAAATGGGTTGATAAGATCCCATGTATGACCAGGAGGGACAACACCCTTCCTTATCTTCTCCAATCCATCAGCATCATTGGAGTATAAAGCTCTTTCATCAGTCACAGTCCTCTTAGTGAGACCATGATGTAGTGAGACAACATGGGCTGTTCTAAAGTGTTGCAACTCTTCAGACAGATGCTGGAATTTTGGCAAAGGGCAAGAGCCAAAGGAGGTTCTTGTCAGTTTCTTGCAAATGGCTGCTATCTCAGATGAAAGGTTGACTTGATGAATAGATGGAGGTGGTGAGGGTGGTAAAGGTGTAAGAGGTGGGGATGAGGATGGTGAGGATGGAGATGATGGTGTGGAAGATTGAGGTGAAGGTTGAGGTGGGAGTTGAGATAGCTGTATGTACTGAGGTGAGGGGGGTTTGGATGGTGAAGGTATGGGTTCAAGAACTTGGTTTTCTTGAAATGCAGGGGGTTCAGACAGCAGTTTGTCTGATGGTATGATGGGTGTATGTGATGAGGGTTTAGATGGTATGAAAGGTTCAGATGGAGATGTATTTATCTGTAAGGTTGGTAATGGTTGAGAAGGAGGTGGAGATGGTTGTTTTTCTGGTGAGGTGGGTTTTGATAAGGGTTGAGGTTGCTTTTCTGGTGATGAAGGAGGTGAGGGAGTTACATTATCAAATCTCACCTTGATCCTCTTGTAAGGTTTGGGAGCAGCAACTTCTTGAGCCTTAGCAGCTCTTTCTCTTTCTTCCCTTTCCTTGGCTTCCCTATCTTCCCTTTCTCTTTGCTCAGATGAAAGAGCCCTTCTTCTCTTGAAGTAATGATTAGCCTTTACAAATTTCTGATATCTTCCAGCAATATCTGCTTCTTCTAGTTGAGAAGCAATACTTCTGGTAACCCTAACTTCAGGCACTGTCTGAAGTAGTTTACCCTTCTTCCTTTTTCTTTGAGGTGCACTTGAACTCTTTCTTTTCTTTGTAGCCTCAGCAATGGCTGCTTGCTTGTCATCCTCAGCATAAGCAAGTTGTGAAGCTATTGCAAGAGCTCTATCAGTTCTCTCTTGCTCTTCCTTCTGTTCTAACTCCTCTTGCTCAATGGCAGTAGAAAAAGCAGCAACCTGAATCAATTCAGGGTCAGAAGGACATGCAGCTAGTGGTTGAGCAGCAACTGCATCAGTATCCACAACTTCTTCAGCCTGTCCTTCCATTATAGAAGTAGGCTTTGAAGATTGTGCAGGTTCAGACACCTGACCCACAATTTCAGACAACCTTTGAGAAGGTTTCTGAACAGGTTCAGATGTTTGATTCTGCACAGATGCAGAAGCTATCTTAGCTGAGCTTCTCACAGGAAGCTTCTTCAGCTTAGGTTGAGTAGATTCCTTTGAAGGCTTGAACTCATGTCTTCTGATATCACCCTTGAGTTCATTTTCCAGAATCTGCATTGTAGTATTCCTCCTCTGAGCTTTCTCCATCAGTAAGCTTTCTTTCACGGTGGGAGAGGGAGGCCTTGGAGTCAGCTTAATCTTCATGCTCTTCAGATTTGATTCACCAAACATAGGGATTGAGTGGTGATCATAGAGCTGGTGAACTGGAACTTTGAAGTGCAACAACACCTTGGTGATGATGGTGTTGTGAGGAAAACTCCCAGCAGAGTCTCTCAACCTCTTCTGAAGGTGGTACATGATGATATTTGGGAGGTTGATCTTCTGCTTCTTCAGAAGGTGGATGAGACAGAATCTCTCCAGTTCAGACACATGGTTTCTGCTGCCATTTTTAGGGATTACAGAGTTCCCTAAGATAGCATGCAGAACCCTAGCCTTGTCTGTCATGTTCTTAGCATCCAGACTTGCAGGGGAAGAAGTTCCATACAAAAATTCTGTAAAGTGCTTCTGACCTCCATTTCTTGATTCCCAGCCAGGTGAGAAGACATCACCTTCAGTCTTGACACCACAGACGATGGCCAAGATGTCTTCATCAATAAAGATAGGCGTACCAAGCACAGTAGCTTTGATGGTAGTGTAGATGCCTTGAGGGTTAGGGATTCCTCTGGCTGTGGTCCAGAAGTCAAGAATACTCTGCTCATGCCACTGTGAACGATTTCTGTTGAAATATTCAAGCCACCCAGCTGCTTGAAATTCTGCATAAAGGTCCATCCCCAGTGCTTCAAGATCTTCCAGAAAGACACCCTTGGTCTTCACAATGTTATCAGCTCCAGACATCTTAGGTGCCATTGTTGAAGGTTGGAAAGAACTTGAGAGAAAAATGCTTTCTTGAAGATGAAGAATAGCAAAGGTTCTGAGAGAGTAGAGAGTTGTAACGTATCAAGGACTCACTGCCTTCTGTACTTATAGACCTCTGAGTTAATGATGGCACGAACTGGCTGCGCAGACATAGGGAATTGTGCGAAGTGGAAGAGACAAATTAAATGAAATTTAAACCGTCCCTTTATTGCCATGTCATTTGTTCATTTCAGACAAGTGATAGATTTCAGACATCCAGTTAATTTCAGACGACCAAAACTTCAGACAGGTCACATGTTTCAGACAACCTGAAGTTTCAGACACATCATTTTTCATACACACTCAAAATGCATGATGTTCAATTTATCTCTGATGAACTTAAATCTATCTTCAGTTAGAGGTTTTGTGAATATATCAGCCCATTGATGCTCTGTATCAATAAACTGAATATCAAAAACACCTTTCTGAACATAGTCTCTAATGAAATGATGTTTGATTTCTATATGTTTAGCCCTAGAATGTTGAATGGGATTTTTAGATAAATTAATGGCACTGGTATTATCACACAACACAGGTATAACAGATATTCCAACATTAAAATCTTCAAGTTGATACTTCACCCATAACAGTTGTGAGCAACAACTGGCTGCTGAGATGTATTCTGCTTCAGCTCTTGATAATGCAATTGTGCTTTGCCTTTTGCTTGACCAGCTGATCATATTTTCTCCAAAGAAGTGACATCCACCACTGGTGCTTTTTCTTTCAACTCTGTCTCCAGCAAAATCAGCATCACAGTATCCTACTAACCTGCAATCCTTACTTTTCTTATAGCATAGACCAAGATTAGTAGTACCTTTAAGATATCTGAAAATTCTTTTTATAGCTTTGTAGTGAGTGATTCTTGGATCAGATTGAAATCTAGCACACAGGCACACACTGAACATGATGTCAGGCCTGATTGCTGTTAGATACAATAATGAACCAATCATCCCTCTATACAAAGTTTGATTCACTGGTTCTTCATTCTCATCTTTATTTAAAGATGCAGAAGGGTGCATTGGAGTTGTCATTGGTTTGCAATCACTTAGGTTGAACTTCTTAAGCATTTCCTTTGTATATTTCTCTTGATGGATCCATATACAATCAGAATCTTGCTTAATCTGAAGTCCAAGGAAAAACTTTAGTTCACCCATTAGGCTCATTTCAAATTCAGATTGCATTAACTCAGAAAACTCTTTGCACAATGAAGAATTAGTTGAACCAAAAATAATGTCATCAACATATATTTGGACAAGTATAAGATCCTTGTTAGACTGTTTTCTAAAAAGAGTTGTGTCAACTTTTCCTCTTTCAAAACCATTGGTTGCAAGAAAACTGCTCAGTTTGTCATACCAACCTCTTGGGGCTTGTTTCAGACCATAGAGAGCTTTCTTAAGTTTAAAAACATGTTCAGGAAAAGATACATCTTCAAAACCAGGGGGTTGTCTAACAAAAACCTCTTCTTCAATGAAACCATTGAGGAAGGCACTTTTGACATCCATTTGATATAGTTTGATGCCATTATTTACAGCATAAGATAAAATAATTCTAATTGCTTCTAACCTGGCCACTGGAGCAAAGGTTTCAGTGAAGTCAATACCTTCTTGCTGGTTATATCCTTGAGCTACTAGCCTTGCCTTATTTCTGATAACTTTGCCTTCTTCAGACAGCTTGTTTCCGAACACCCATTTGGTTCCAATAATTGTTTTCCCATGGGGTTTAGGAACAAGGGTCCAGACATCACTCCTAGCAAATTGATTTAGCTCCTCTTGCATGGCTAGGATCCATCCTTCATCATGCAGAGCTTCATCAATGTTCTTTGGCTCAATTTCAGAAAGGAGAGCAAGAGAATTCAAATTTCTGAATTTTGATCTTGTCTTAACTCCTTCTGAAGTACTGCCAATGATTTGCTCTTTAGGATGATGTGACTTGTATCTCCAATCAGGTTTATGAGGAGGTATCACATCCGTCTGAGACTCAAATTTGTCTGAAGAGGTTCAGAAATAGCAGGAACTTCAGACAGTTGCTCATCCTTCAAATTGCTGTGATCATTCAGCTTCATACCTGCAAAATCATCCTCTAGATCTGATAGTTCCCTATCAGTCTCTTTGTTATCATTGAATTTTACATGAATAGTTTCTTCAACAGTTAAAGTTCTAGAGTTATACACTCTATATGCTTTAGATGTTTCAGAATATCCAATGAAAAATCCATTATCAGACTTTGCATCAAATTTTCCAAGATCATCTTTGGTGTTAAGTATAAAACACTCAAATCCAAAGGTGTGGAAATATGATATGTTGGGTTTTCTTCCTTTCCACAATTCATATGGAGTCTTTTTCAGAATTGGTTTTACCAATATTCTGTTTTGAAGGTAACAAGCTGTGCTAACAGCTTCTGCCCAGAAGGTTCTTCGTAAGTTGCTTGAGTTGAGCATGGTCCTTGCCATCTCTTGCAAACTTCTGTTCTTTCTCTCAACAACCCCATTTTGTTGAGGTGTTCTTGCCACAAAGAAATTGTGTGAGATCCCATTCTCATCACAGAACAATTGGAAATTTGCATTCTCAAACTCCCCACCATGATCACTTCTTATGACAGAAATATAGAATCCTTTTTCATTATGTACCTTCTTACAAAATATTGTGAAATTCTTAAAAGTCTCATCCTTGTTTCTAAGGAATATCACCCATGAGAATCTAGAATAGTCATCAACAATGACCAAACCATATTTCTTTCCATTAAGACTTTCTGTTCTAATAGGACCAAACAAGTCAATGTGTAGAAGTTCAAGTGGTCTGCTGGTTGAAACAACATCCTTACTCTTGAAAGAGTGTCTTGTTTGTTTCCCTTTCATACAACTATCACACAAAATATCAGATTTGTATGAAAGATTGGGTAATCCTTTAACAAGGTTGTATTTTGCTAATCTTGAGATTAATCTCAAGCTGGCATGCCCAAGTCTTTGATGCCAAATCTGTTTTTCATCTTCAACAGAAATGAAGCATTTTACATTTTGACTTGCTAGATCCTCTAGATCAATTTTATACACATTGTTGTGTCTCTTAGCAGTAAAAAGTGTTTGATCAGAGGAGTCTTTGACTATACATCCTTCCTTGGTAAAGGATACTACATAACCACTGTCACATAATTGACTTATGCTTAGTAAATTATGTTGTAGTCCTTCCACAAGAAGAATATTTTTAATGAGGGATGAAGGAATTATACCTATAGTCCCTATGCCAGTGATCTTCCCTTGCTGATTTCCACCAAAGGTGACCACTCCTCCTTCCTTAGGTCTAAGGTTTTGGAACAAAGACCTTTCTCCTGTCATGTGTCGCGAGCACCCACTGTCCAGGTACCATTTGTGGGGTCTCCTTTGTCCTGTTAAACACGTCTGCAACAGGAATGATCAAGTTTTTAGGTACCCATGTTCTTTTGGGTCCTGTTTTGTTAGCTTTGGGTCTTGCTTTTCTCTTGTGCTTGCACTGAATCACATTGTGTCCAGGCTTACCACAGTGAGAACACCCAGTAACCTTCTTTTTGCCTTTAGAAAAATTTAAGACAGTAGGAGGTTCAGACATGTTGTGATAAAAAAAACCTGGTCCACTTTTGTCAGAGGAATGTCTTTGATTTCCAAGCATTATGTTTAAATTTTTAGTTCCTTTGACAAACTTGGCTATATCATTTGTCAGTTCTACAATCTGTTTCTGAAGTTTTTTATTTTCTTCAGACACAGCTTGTGAACTATGGTTTTCAGTCTCAAGGACCTTTTCCTTGAGCATAATATGTTTTATTTCAAGAGACTCATATTTGTTACACATTTTTGTGTGAGCCTTGGATAGATTCTTATACTCTAGGAACAGTTCCTTGGAACTTTCCACCAGATCATCATACATTTCTTGCAAAGTAAGAGGGAATACCTCAGCTTCAGAGCTGTCTGAAGATGGTAGGCTTGCCATGAGGCACAGATTTGCCTCTTCTGAGGTGTCTTCCTCCTCTTCTGAAGTTGATTCATCCAGGTCCTCCTATGTTGCCATGAGACCTTTCTTTTTCTTGAAAAACTTCTTCTTCTTGAAGTTGTTTTTCTTCAGTTTTGGACACTCAGCCTTCATGTGCCCTGGTTGCTTACACTCAAAATAAATAATTTTGTCAATTTGTATGTCTTTACCTGACTTACCTCCTTTTGAGGTTGAGGGTTGATTCTTTCTGAATCTTCCTCTGTTCTGCAGCATTCTCTTGATCTTCCTACTTAGAAGAGCAAGATCATCATCATCTTCTGAGCTATCTTCAGAGTCTTCATCTCCCTCTGAAGCTGCCTCAACTTGCATAGCCTTGATGTTGCCATGCCTAGACTGTTTGGTCTTGGAGTTTAGGGCTAGAGATTTTCTCTTGTTGTCATCTTCTCCAAGCTCAAGCTCATGGACCTTAAGAGATCCCAACAGTTCTTCCACTCTAAGAGAGTTCAAATCTCTCGCCTCTTGAATGGCAATAACTTTGGGTCTCCAGGACTTAGGCAAGCTCCTTAGAATTTTTCTGTTATTATCTCCAGAGTTGTATGTTCTGCCTAAGGACCTGAGTCCATTTGTTATGGTCTGAAACCTTCCAAACATTTGGTCAATGGTTTCAGATTCTTCCATCTTGAACATCTCATACTGATGTATGAGCATACTTATCTTGGATTGCTTGACAGTCTCAGTTCCTTCATGGGCTGCTGCAAGAGTATCCCAAATTTCCTAGGCAGAGGTGCATCAATGAACCTTCTCATATTCTGATTTGTTCAAGGAACATATCAGATAGAGTTTGGCCTTAGCATTCATCTGGACTCTAGCCTTTTGCTCCAAAGTCCATTCAGTCTTAGGTATAGGCACATCATTTAGCATAGGCACATAGTCTCCATCAGTGACCACATCCTAAACATCAATGTTTGTGCTTTCAATGAACAGCTTCATTCTATCTCTCCAGTAGTGATAATCTTCTCCATTGAAAGCTGGAGGTCTTGTGATAGAGGCTCCTTCTATGATGTATTGCTTGTTACTGTTTGAAGCTTCCATGTGGATCTTTCAGTCCTCAGACACTTGTTAGGTGTTTCAACCCTGAGTAGAGCTCTGGTACCAACTGTAGGAACACAGGGAAACACTAGAAGGGGGGTTGAATAGTGTTTCTAAATATTTTAAGAAACTTTTCGAAAACAGATTTACAAAACAGACTTTCACACAGGTTGCTAGAGGGCTGTCTGAAGTTTTTCAGATAGCTGTCTGAAGTTGGTTTCAGACGGCCTTAAAATGGTTCTAAAAGAAGTTTCTTCCTTTTTAAAATATTAGATTAAATATTCAGTCCCCTTGATTAGCGTAAAACTGAAATGACAAAGATAAGGGAAAGAGAAACTTAGCCACAGAATTTATCCTGGTTCACTCACTACCACTTGTGAGCTACGTCCAGTCCCAATGCCAACTAGCACTTGGATTTTCTCTTAATCTTGCAAGATTACAAGTATTCTTTTCTATCAAGCCTCTCCAGGCTCAACAACACAAGTATTCTTTTTCAGACAAGCCTCTCCAGGCTCAACAACAATTACAGTTGAAAGTGCTTAAGCTCACAAACTATGACAGTTTTGAGACTTAAACAAATACAAATGTACAAAGAAAAACTGAGGTATGCTCAGGATAAATAACTTTGTTTGTACAAAAATGTATGAAATAATTCAGAGTGTTGCAGCAAAAATCTTGCAGAGTTTTTGTTCTTTTTCAAATCTTCTCTCTCTACAGGTCTTCAAATGAGGGGGTATTTATACCCAAATGATTGGCCCGTTGAAGACTCTCATGCTTGTGAAATCCATGCTAGCCGTTGTGAGACAGCTGCTGTAGTACAGAATATTCTCTGACATATTCTGATATTCCCTGACAAATTCTGACACTTTTACAAGGTTTGCTCCTGCCAAAAAGGTGCTCTTTGTTGCTGCTGCAATTGCTGCGTAGCAGAGGACACGTTGTGACAGAGAACGTGCTTGAATTGCATTGCACAGGTGCCAGCTGTTTGTAGCAGAGAACGTGCATGAAAAACGAGCAGAGGTACAAGGATTGTCACAGCTTCAGACAAGAGATGCCACGTCATCAAATACTTTCAGACGGCTTTGATGCTTCAGACGGGTTGATCATCTTCAGACAACATCAGCTTCTTCAGACGGATCCAACACTTAGTCTTATATAATAGGCTTCTTGCTGAAAATCATAGATAAACAATTAGACAATTGTATCTATGAGAAACAACTTAAGTTGAATTTGTTGATCATTAAAACTTAGAGAAATTTCAGTCTTTAAAACATCATAAACCTCTTTATGATATTTTTGAGACTCAACATTATCCTAACTGCATCCCCTACTCAATGTTGGATTAAATAATGATCATTCTGAAAGTTGAATTTTCTGCATCAGCTATTAAAGAGTTGCTAAACCAGCAACTTTGGAAATATGAGCAGATCCTTCACTCTTTGAGGGGGAGTCGTTCAAATTGTTTGCTAACCATGTCTGTTGACTCTGCTAGTTAATAATCACTCATGGAGATTGATGAATCCATATTCCTCTTCCCTCTACAATCATAGAAATCATTCTTTATTCTTTTGGAGAGGAAATGTTGAACTGAAAAGAGAATGGGAAAATAGCTCTCTTGAAGCTTAATTTGTGAAAGATGATCAAAGAGAAAATTGTAAGAATGAAGTTTAAGAAGATTCTAAACTTAGTAAGAGAGATTATGCAAAATATGGATATCAAGTTACTAAGAAATTCCGGAATCTGGACTCTAAAAGCTCTTCTTCTTACCTTAGTCTTTGATTTTTTCTATTCTAACTATACTTATTGGAGCATTTATCCCTTTCCATATCATATTGCCTCATCTAAAGTTCTTGTGATCGTTATTATTACCATATGTGTGATCTATTGTTTTATCATTCTAGGGAAATTGAGAATATTATTGCATATATCTCTTGCTCAAAACCCTCTGTTGAGATCAACCATATGCTTGATAAGAAAGATCATCTCTTTAATGTCATTAGTATAATTGAAAATCAATAGGAGGTGATTATTTGACAGATTTTTCTGATGCTATGTATTTGATATGTATTTCTCCTTCCATCTTTTTGTTGATGCCAAAATGGGGAGAAATAGGAAAGTAATCATCATGTGCATAATAGCATAATTCTGAATCATGCTATGATATTATAGTTTGCATTAAACATTGTTAAGCATGAATTCAGGGGGAGTCCAATTGAATGGATCATATTATGAAAAATATATAGACTCCCATCACCCCTTATATGCTATTATACATGAAAACTTAATTTTGTTCAAATAGGTTTGTCATCATCAAAAAGGGGGAGATTGTTGGCGCAAAAACCCTCTGAGATTTGGTTTTAATGTCAACAAACCTGTTGATCAAAATTAATGTTTTCTGTTCTTGAAGTTACTGATGTTTTGTATGTGAGATCTTAGAAAGACAGGATTCTCATGAAGAATTCAGAAAGATCAGAATCCTAATGTTAAGAAGCATCAGACTTCAGAATCTTTTATGGAGTATGGGCAAAGCTTAGAAGTTCTATATGCTAAAGGTCATTTCAGAAGAAAGCCTCAAGACATATCATTTATCAGAAAGTCTTCAAGAAGCTTAGAATGGTTTAATATGAAGTTAGCCTAAGTTGAGAGAGGTGCACATCAAAGTGAAGTCTCAGCTACAATAAGAAGGGATCAATAGTCAGATGCAAGATCTGTCAAGAGATGAGACTCTAACTTAGCTTCATAATCAAGAGATAAGATCAGAATAGAAGATGTCAAACCAAGAAGAGATTCAAAGTCAGCTTGAGACAAGCTCAAACTGTAAAGTCAGATGGAGACCAGCCCAAAATCATTGTAAGATCATATTCAGTCCAAGAATGACAAAGAAGAACTTTGAAATATGAAGCTAAGCAAAGATGAGATTCAAAGGCAGACTTGAGATGCAGTCTCAACAGAGATGCAAAATCAGACTTGAGATGCAGTCTCAATAGAGATGCAGAATCAGACTTGAGATGAAGTCTCAACTTGAGATGCAGAATCAGACATGAGATGGTCTCAGATCAGATGCAGTCTCAAGATCAGACACAGAGATCAGATACAAACATGAGACAGTCTCAGATCAGATGCAGTCTCAAGATCAGACACAGAGATCAGATACAGACATGAGACAGTCTCAGATCAGATGCAGTCTCAAGATCAGACGAAGAGATCAGATGCAGACATGAGACAGTCTCAAGATCAGATGCAGTCTCAAGATTAGACGAAGAGATCAGATGCAGACATGAGACACAGACATCAGACTCATCTCATCAGAGACGCAGCAGCAAAAAGCTAGTCAACACAAGTACACTGTCACAGCAGAGACTGCACTAGAAAAGTACTGAGCACATGACAGAAAAGTGAAAGACAACTTCTCTCTCTTCCAACGGCTAGTTAACGGCTAGTTTTTCTGAAGACTATAAAAGGAAGTCTCATTATGATGAGACAGTGGTGAGACACAGTGAGACTCAGCAGAGATGTTGCTGCACAACCAGAAAAATCCAAGTCTCAAGTGAATCTCAACCTACCTACCTATGCTATCTTAGCCAATATCTTGTAGTAGGTTTAGCTCTTGTTTTGTATTGATTTGTATACACTCTTTAAGTGATTTAGAGAGCCACCATCTAGTTGAGCTCACGGTTTATCCATACTTTGTATGTAGTCCAAGCTAGATCAATCACATCTCATCTCATCCCACCAAGTCTCAACTAAGTCAGGAGGTGCCTGAGCTTAGTGTGAGCGATTGTAAAGCCTGGAGAGGCACTGTAAAGAGAATACTCATTGAGTTGCCTGGAGAGGCAGTTGAAAACAAAGAATACTTGAGACTCAACCAAGGTAGGAGTGCCTATGCTTGCTGTGAGGCGCGTCCTGAAGAGGCTGTAAGAATACTTGTATTGACGGGTTTGTCAATAGTGGAAATCTCACGAGTTGTGAGGACTGGACGTAGCCCAAGGTTGTGGGTGAACCAGTATAAATCTTTGTGTGCATCTCTTCTCCCTATCTCTTTATTTATATTGTGCATCTCATGTCTCAAATTTGTTTGTTAAAGTAAACTAAGTCTATTCAGAGAAAACCAAGTATTAATAATTAAGATCTCATCTCACATCTCATCCTGCATCTCACCTTACATCTCAAGCCTATCTCATCTCAGATCCCATCTCAACTTGAGATCAATAACATCTCATCTAACCTACTTGAGACTCCAAGTGTCAAACTTGAGATCACGTCTCAACATGAATTTAAGTGTGAATTTTCAGGAACAATATTTTCAAGTCTCTATTCAACCCCCCTTCTAGAGACGTTCAGCCAACTTCACATTATGTAGGATTTCTCATGGTCCTCTTTCACCTTATTCATCAGTTTGTCTATATTTAAAAGTTAGAAATGAATTTGGCCTATGGCCACCAAACCCTAATTAATCAAGCTTGACTTTGGTCCATAATAAAACTAAAATGAGTTTGGATTCGACCAAAAAGTTTGGCTTTGGCCCAAAAAGTTTGTCTTCGGCCCAAATTATGAATATTTTGAAGGGAATCAAGCATGTGGTCAGTGTGCAGCGGAAATAAATGGATTCCCTCCCATGTTATGATCGTTATGCGAAAACATGAATCAAGGCATAAAAGGGTATAAAACAAAAGGTCATACCTTATTAGGATTATGAACGAGGCAATGGAAGTCACGTCTCTAGAGGTGTCCACGCCAACAGCCGGACTAGGATTCTCTCCTCAACTCTGCTGGTAGTGTTTAGAGAGTAAAAGCGACTACTCATGTTTTTACGTGTGTATAGGGGACTGCATCTCATGCTATATTTATAGAGTGGTGGCTAGGGTTTTAACCCCTCACTCTATTAACCCTAACACTTTATGGGTCTGGCCCATTATGTTATAATTCTAATCAAATTAGAATTATTATATTTTCCTAGCGGCTTGTTGTATGCGTGTGACCCAATAGGCTTTTAATATTTGGTTATGATATTAAAATAAAACCCTTTTATATTTAATATCATAAATAGTGAGCGATATCTAGCAATACATCACTATCCAAATATTGAGATTATCAACAACTTTGACGAATCCTATATTACGATAATTTATATGATATGTCCCTTTGTCCAAATATATAATTAAACACAAGGGCATGGATTGTGTCAACCTTGTATAGTTCAATTTATGTTTTCTTGATCCCCAAGTAGACTGTACAAAAAATAAACATCTCATGTTCATCCTCCTGAGCATGGCCATGCATTTTTCAGTCTCACTTTATCAAGAGGCCTACAGATATAACTCCTGTTACATAGGAGGGAAAAATCCCATCTAGGTCACTCACATCCCACCACATAATTTATTACATGCCCAAAAACCAACTTTATGATTACCTTGTTACATGCAACGTTTGATGATATTTAAAGCATATAACTTCTTATGTAGGAATCGTAGTGATTTCAGGTCGAAGGACTTCATATAACATTTATCAATATATGAAACGTTCATGACACTTTTGCAACAATCCATGCAACGTTCTTAAGGTGGGTTTGTCCAGTACACCATTTCTCTTAATGTGCACCTATGTGAGCACATGATATCTCAAATCCATGATCTATGAGATGTGATCATCAATGAACTCACATACTAGTCTAAATGCATCTTTGTCCTAAGATGATACTTGACTAGGGACTATTTAAGAATATTTCTTCATAAGATCTCACGATCAAGTCATCTACCTGATTTCCTATGAAGTTTAAGCTTACTATTCTAAGGACAATAATTATATTCTAAAAGAATAAGTTTTCCTTTATAAAATAACATGATACAAGTTATGGATATTCATAAATATATAAGTCTCTAGTGCATATTCCTAACAATCTCCCACTTGCACTAGAGACATTCAGACATAACTATTATGCCTAATGATCTAGTGTGCCCTTCATGCTTCTGCTGCACAAGGGCTTTTGTTAGTGTGGTAGAATCAGCGACTGTTTCCTGCTTGGAACCTTTCCAGCTCACAGCGCCACCATTCAAACAAAACACATAACCTGATTGCGATCTTTGAATCATCTTTATCGGTTTGGAAGCCAGCATCAATGTAACCTTTACAAGTAGCTCTTCCTCACCTCCATAAATCAAGAATTAATCCTTAGTTCTTCTCAAGTACTTAAGGATGTTGTCGACTGTTGTCTAGTGACCTTCACCGGGATCAGACTGGTATCTGCTAGTCATGCTTAAAGCAAATGATATTTCTGGTCGAGTACATAACATGGCAAACATGATAGACCCTATAATAGATGCATAAGGAATCTTACTCATGCGACCTCTCTCTTCTTTACTGGAAGGAGATTCAGCCTTAGATAGGCTTATACCATGTGAGATAGGCAAAATTCCCTTCTTAGAATCTTGCATGTTAAACTGTTTTAACACTTTGCCTATGTATGTACTTTGACTTAGGCCAAGTAATCTTCGAGATCTATCTCTATATATCCTGATACCTAACACATAGGTTGCTTCGCCCAAATCTTTCATAGAAAAACAATTTCCTAACCAAGTTTTTACAAACTGAAGGGTAGGAATGTCATTTCCTATGAGGAGTATGTCATCTACATACAAAAACAGGAAAACTACTATGTTGTCACTAACCATTTTGTAGACACAAGGTTCATCTTCATTTTTAATGAAGCCAAACTGTTTAACAACTTCATCAAAATGAAGATTCCAGCTTCTAGAAGCTTGCTTTAATCCATAAATGGATCGTTGCAACTTACATACCTTTCCAGCATTTTTAGGTATAACAAAACCTTCAGGTTGTGTCGTATACACATCTTCAAGAAGACTTCCATTTAGGAAGGCTGTCTTGACATCCATTTGCCAGATTTCATAATCATGGTAAGCTGCAATAGCAAGCAAGATCCGAACAGATTTAAGCATGGCAACTGGGGAAAAGGTTCCATCATAGTCTATACCATGAATTTGCTTGAAACCCTTAGCCACCAACTGTGCTTTAAAGGTACTTATATTACCATCCATGTCAGTTTCCCTCTTGAAAACCCACTTGCACCCTATGGGTTTTATCCCTCCGGGTGGCTCAATCAAGGTCCATACCTTGTTAGTGTACATGGAATCCATTTTAGATCTCATGGTATCAAGCCATTTCTCAGATTCTGGACTCAAAAGAGCTTCTTGGTAAGTCATTGGTTCATCTTGATCCATTAGCAATACATCCCCTTCCTGAGATACAAGGAAACCATATCTCTCAGGTTGTTGATGTACCCTATCTAACCTACGCAAGTATTGCGCTACTTGAGCAGGTGGCTCCACAACACTTTGTGGTATCTGCTCTTGTTCCATTGTTGGCTCATTGCTACTCTGTGGTACTTGAATTTCTTCAAGTCCTACTTTCCTCCCACTCATTTTCTTAGAGACAAATTCCTTCTCTAAGAATACAACAGTCCTAGCGACGAACACTTTGCCTTCGCTAGGATTATAGAAGTAGTAACCCTTAGTTTCTTTTGGGTATCCCACAAATAAGCATTTATCTGATTTGGGTCCTAGCTTATCTGAAACTTGGCGTTTCACATAAGCTTCACAACCCCAAATCTTCATAAAATACATACTAGGTCGTCTCCCAGTCCATATCTCATATGGTGTCTTTATGACAACCTTAGATGGAACACGGTTTAGTGTGAAGGCTGCTGTTAACAAAGCATGATCCCAAAAGGAGTCGGGGAGATCAGAATGACTCATCATGGATCGAACCATATCCAGTAGGGTTCGATTTCTCCTTTCTGAAACTCCATTCCATTGAGGTGTTCCAGGAGGAGTGAGTTGGGATACTATCCCACACTCTTTTAGATAGTCATCAAATTGTTGGCTCAAGTATTCTCCACCTCGATCTGATCGAAGTGTTTTAATAGTCTTGCCAAGTTGGTTTTGTACTTCATTCTTAAATTCCTTGAACTTTTCAAAGGATTCAGATTTGTGTTTCATTAGATATACAAATCCATATCTACTGAAATCATCAGTAAAAGTGATGAAGTGTTGAAAACCTCCTCTAGCCATTGTGCCCATGGGCCCACATACATCACTATGTATGAGACCAAGAAGATCATCGACCCTTTCACCTTTTCCGGTGAATGGGGTTTTAGTCATCTTCCCCAATAAACAAGATTCACATGTCTCCATTGATTCAAAATCAAATGAGTCCAAATATCCATCTTGGTGGAGTTTGGATATGCGTTTCTTATTTATGTGGCCCAAACGACAATGCCAAAGATAAGTTGGGTTAAAATCATTTGTTTTGAACCTCTTAGCATTTACGTTATAGATAGGTATTTCGAAGTCAAGAACATATAGTCCATTGTTTAATTTTGCACAACCATAAAACAAATCATTTAAATAAATTGAACAACTGTTTTTCTTTATTATAAATGAAAAACCATTCTTGTCTAAACAAGAAACAAAAATAATATTCCTACTAATGGTTGGCACAAAATAACAATTATCTAACTCAATAACTAGCCCAGTTGGCAAAGTTAAATAATAAGTTCCTACGGCTAAAGCAGCAACTTTTGCTCCATTTCCGACTCGCAGGTCTATTTCACCTTTAGCCAGTCGTCTACTCCTTTTTAGATCATGCACATTCATGCAAATGTGAGATCCACATCCAATATCTAATACCCAGATGCAGAAGCAGATAAATTGACTTCTATAACATAAATACCTGAGATGGAAGTCTCACTTCCCTTCTTCTTGATCTCCTCCAAGTACTTTGCACAGTTTCTCTTCCAATGTCCTGATTGGCCACAGTGGAAACATTTTCCTTCCTTAGCTATCCCGCCAGTAGGCTTCAAAGCAGAGGTACTAGGCTTGTCTTTGCCCTTGTCCTTTGATTTGAAATAGGGCTTCTTGAACTTCTTCTTGCCCTTGCCTTTTTCAGGTTGGACCATCAATATGGCCTTCCCTTTACCTTTATTAATGTTTTTCTCAGCTATTCTCAACACGCTCAACAATTCTGGCAGTGGTTTGTCAAATTAATTCATGTTGTAGTTCATGACGAATTGACTATAGCTATCCGACAACGATTGCAAGACAAGATCAGTGGCCAACTCTTGGCCTAATGGGAATCCAAGCCTTTCTAGGTTTTCAATGTACCCAATCATTTTGAGTACATGAGCACCAACAAGACTTCCCTCTGCCAGTCTACATTGATAAAGTGCCTTTGAGACTTCAAATCGTTCATGCCTAGCATGGCCTTGATCAAGTCTCTTTAAATGTACAATCATATTGTACGCCTCCATGTTCTCATGTTGTTTTCAGCATTCATGGTAGCAAGTATAAGGCAACCTACATCAAGAGCAACATCCAGATGCTTTCTAAAAGCATCCTTGTCATCTTTCGAAGCATTTGCAGCGAGTGTTTCAGGAATAGGCCCTTCCAGAACATACAACTTCTTTTCATGTCTAAGGACAATCCTTAGGTTTCTGTACCGGTCTAGGAAGTTAGTCCCAGACAGTTTGTCCTTATCAAGGACATATCTTAGTGACAGGTTACTTGTTGTGTTTGTTGCCATGGTTATCTATTAACAAAAAATTATGCAAGTAAGTATCAAACATATTTAACAAGGGCTTTAATTAAATATGCCTCCCACTATTTTGATTCAAAATAAGTACCCTCAATAATCAGAAAATCCCATCACTAGATTTTCTAGTGGGCCAAGATCCATATTTCACCTTATTTTAAGTCAGCTTTGGTTGATCGCTTAAGAAAAGGTTATTTAGGTAGAAACACGCTTTCCAATTGCATCTCATACAACTCTTGGATAGTTAGGTGAATAACTTTTATTCTAATTCATCTTATGAATTAATGCCTAACTTAATGCCTCTAGGTTTTTTAATCCTATTAAATATACCTAGTTAAGTCAAAACCCAATGATTAACAGTCGGATATTACTTTTTATCCTATCGCGTTTTACTAGTATAGATAAAGGTACCCTGCTTTGGCAGACCCACACTTCATCGACTCTAGTTTTAACGAGTGTTATTCATTGGATGGCAAAAAGACTTAATATTCTCTTTGAGGGATTTGATCGTTTTAATTTTATTTGTTAAACCATTTAACAAAAACATACATTCATGCATCTCATACAAACAAATGATATGGTTATGGCCTCCTAAAAATATAACTCAAAATTACATCACATATATAATCTTGAAGTCTCATCCACATGTATCCACATGCTCCATTTACTCCATGTCCTCCAGGATATATTACATAACAAGAATAACCCACGTTTAACATACGAGGGGATAGATATGAGAAAAGAATTACAAAAGGAATATAGGAGGTAAGGCACGACACGCAAGTCGTATTTAAATAAAACAACTAAGGCCATAACCAATTATCATGCAAAACCAACATCCAATGATTGTAAAACGAGTGATATAATAAGATGTATATATTAAGCGAGGTTTGATTATGCACATATGAAATAACACACTACGCAGTGTAGCATGGGGGTCCCACATCAATAAGTGTCTCGCATCAAATGAATACTTCACGAACCTGTAAACAGGTAAGTCCCTCGTATCATTCGAATACGTTCTTGTCAGCAAATTGATAAGTGGCATGTTTATCACAGCCAACATTTGAGTCGAGGCAAGGCTTCAACAATTGAACCCATTGACGCCAAGACATGAACTCTTCATGTTCCATGGGACCCTCTAACACCAGAACATATAAATATATATACATCGCACATAAAACAATCAATGAAGGAATCAAAATAATTGAAACGCGCACCTGCGCTTCACCTGCGCTCAGCGTGGGTGAAGCGCAGGTTCCAGTTTTAAATTCTGTAATTTGCGCTTCACCTGCGCTTCATTTCCGCTTCACTTTCTCTTTGCGTGAGTGAAGCGCAGGTTCCAGAACCAAAAACTTGTATGTCGCGCTTCACCTGCGCCCAGCGCGGATGAAGCGCAGATAACAATGTTAAAAAATGATATGCGTTTTTAAATAGAGAAACCATAATATCACCATATTCAAATGATTAAAAGCATAAAACGTGTTTATCGCAAACCAACACTCTGATACCAATTGAAGGGAATCAAGCATGTGGTCAAGGTGCAGTGGAAATAAATGGATTCCCTCCCTTGTTATGATCGTTATGCGAAAACACGAATCAAGGCATAAAATGGTATAAAACAAAAGGTCATACCTTATTAGGATTACGAACGAGGCAATAGCAGCCACATCTCTTGAGGTGTCCACGCCAACAGCCGGACTAGGATTCTCTCTTCAACTCTGCTAGTAGTGTTTAGAGAGTAAGAGCGACTACTCATGTTTTCACGTGTGTATAGGGGACTGCATCTCATGCTATATTTATAGAGTGGTGGCTAGGGTTTTAACCCCTCACTCTATTAACCCTAACACTTAAGGTCCTGGACCATTATGTTATAATTCTAATCAAATTAGAATTATTATATTTTCCTAGCGGCTTGTTGTATGCGTGTGACCCAATAGGCTTTTAATATTTGGTTATGATATTAAAATAAAACCCTTTTATATTTAATATCATAAATAGTGAGCGGTATCTAGCAATACATCACTATCCAAATATTGAGATTATCAACAACTTTGACGAAACCTATTTTACGATAATTTATATGATCTGTCCCTTTGTCCAAATATCTAATTAAACAGAAGGGCATGGATTGTGTTAACCTTGTATAGTTCAATTTATGTTTTCTTGATACCCAAGTAGACTGTACAGAAAATAAACATCTCATGTTTATCCTCCTGAGCATGGCCATGCATTTTTCAGTCTCACTTTATCAAGAGGTCTACAGATATAATTCCTGTTACATAGGAGGGACAAATCCCATCTAGGTCACTCACATCCCACCACATAATTTATTACATGCCCAAAAACCAACTTTATGATTACCTTGTTACATGCAATGTTTGATGATATTTAAAGCATATAACTCCTTATGTAGGAATCGTAGTGATTTCAGGTCGAAGGACTTCATATAACATTTATCAATATAAGAAACGTTCATGACACTTATGTAACAATCCATGCAACGTTCTTAAGGTGGGTCTATCCAATACACCATTACTCTTAATGTGCACCTATGTGAGCACATGATATCTCATATCCATGATCTATGAGATAAGATCATCAATGAACTCACATACTAGTCTAAATGCATCTTTGTCCTAAGATGATACTTGACTAGGGACTATTTAAGAATAGTTCTTCATAAGATCTCACGATCAAGTCATCTACTTGATTTCTTATGAAGTTTAAGCTTACTATTCTAAGGACGATAATTATATTCTAAAAGAATAAGTTTGCCTTTATAAAATAACATGATACAAGTAATGGATATTCATAAATATATAAGTCTCTAGTGCATATTCCTAACATATTTGGCTCTGGCCCAGAATAATATATGAAAACTTGAATTCGGTCCAGAATAAGTGGTGGGATACGTCCCCAAGGAAGACGTTCCTTGTAGTCTGAGCTCCTAGCCTTAGAATTAGTGAAAAGACCTCGTGTGCCAGGTAAAGCAGGTTATGTGCATTTAGATGTTTGAGTTAAGAATGTTTGCATTATTTGATCTCAAATGAATTGACTGTTGTGCATCATTCGCCTGTTCTTCCCACACTGCATGAGTATGGTTATATTCACCGAGACATCTGTCTCACCACATGCTTTGTGGTTATATTATAGATGCACAGGTTCCTTCCCAATCAAGGCAGTTAGTTGAAGGCTTGCAGAAGTCTTAGTTTTCTTGTATTTGGATACATTTGTATTTAGTGGTTTAGTCTAGTATTCTGGATTATGTGTATTATTTTGGAGGGATACATTGTACATGTTCTGCCTTCGGGCCTTCTATTTTGCTTAAGGCACATGTATGGGGGTATCCTAGTAGATGTATACAATTTATATTCATGTGAACCCTCAAGGCATTATGCATTTAGTTTATGATTCCATATATTGTTCAAGTTATCGTTGGGCGCTTAAAAAATTGTATGGTTATTGTATTACGATATTTAAAATGGCGCGAAAAAATTTCAGTAATTTGGGAATTTGGCTTCCAACGAGCCTTATTCTCGAGTTTAGATATTAGGACGTTACACTTTGGTATCAAATAGTTTAATCCAATTCGACTGTGGATTAGTTAGTTCCTAGAGTTTGTTATTATTCTCTTATACATTATTATGGAAATTGATAGACCGATCACCTCGATGTTTGCTTAATGATGTGTAGAGGATCATGGCAGGCAGCGGGAGAGGACGTCCTTGTAACAACCCACCTTCTCCACCATAGGGTATACCACTTTAAATCGACTCAACCATTGACCCAGTGACCTGGTATCTCGACTAAGTCAATGACCGATCTACGTTTTATAACATTGCTAAGTAGGGTTATTTAAAATAAATTAATTTCTTTTTTTTCACGTGCCTAGTGTAGAAACACACAGGAAAACACTAGAAGGAGGGGGTTGAATAGTGTTTTTATAAAACTTTGCGGTTTTTCATATGCCTTTCACAAACTAAGTTTATAAAACTTCAGACATACTTGGTGAGTGTCTAAGATTTAATCCTTTGTCTAAAATACTTTAGAAAACATATTTTAAAATGTTTTCTTAACATTTTTCACAAGTGTTTTATATAAACTCAAGTTCAGAACCCTCTTCTTGTTAAACAAAATTTGAGCACGTGCTCAAACACTTTAAAAAATGTACAATTTTTGTTATAATAATTATAATAAATTATTATATCAAAATATCAAATATTAGAATTAAAGGTAATTTTAATAGTTTAGATATATTTAAAAAGGTTTATAAGATAAATAAAGATATAGTATGAAATTTAAAATAATATTAAAAAATATTTTATAATAAAGTTAATAGTAATTATAATAATTATTTAATCAATGTTCTTATGTAGGTTTCCTATCTTTGTTTAAAGGGTCTTTGTGATCTAGGATCAAGAACAACGTTTTTTAGTTTTCATGCTTTGCAAATGTCAAAGTCCTAACTAAATATTTGAAAAAAATTATATTTTGAATAGTTATGACCATCTTCATTTGGTTTTTGAGTTTTTTTTTTTAATTTTATTATTGACAAAGATAAATGAATGATTGAAAATGTTGAAGAATTTCTTTAATTGGTGACTTATCTTTGTATGTGTTGCAACAACTTAGTTGTTTTGTAAAATTTCACTTGATAGAAAAATTAAAATTTGATTTGGTTATGGGTAAAACTAGCTAGCAAAGTTTTTAAGTGGTTGAAGAACTTAGCAATGCCTATAACCCATAATATAAAATTTTAGTCTTATTCAATTGTATTGCCAAATGCGGTTATATATAAGTTGGCAAGAAAATTATTGGTGTTTAGAAAGAAATATTATAGTTCAATCTATTTGAATTTAAACCTTAAAATAAAATAATGAACATTACGTCTTAAAGCAATTCCAAGAATCTTAAAGTTTTATCCTATACAAGAGGCATTCTTGGAGCACTAGAAATAATGCTCTAAAAGGTCATTCATGTTTTTTTACATCATGTATGTCCTAGAGGAATTACATAAGCAATAGAAAATATCTCACTAAGGGCCCATTACATAAGCATTAGAGATAACGATATATATTATATTGTATGAATTTTTAATTATAGATCGGATAACAAATCAAATAAAATGCAATCTTTTTAAATAAATAAAAAGATATAAGAGTGTGTTAGGAATAAAAGATGTAATCATTTAATTTAACACTATTTGATAAATGAGAATGAGGAATATTAATCATAAGTGAATCTCTTTAGAGAAAAATTCGTTCAGTATAAGAGGGAAAATTTCAAAAATTGGTCAATTTTATGGATATGTACAAAAAATTTAAATATGACTTCGATGGAAAAAAAGTCGGTAGAGAGTATGATTGAAAATAGTGGTGAGACATATTTTAAGTTAGATAAATGGGTTAGGGGGAGCAATTAAAGGGCAAATAGTTATCAACCTTTAAAAAGAGTTAGTTATCCCATTAAAAATGTAACATATATAAAAGGGAAAAATATGTTTTTCGTCCCTATAGTTTCGGTCAACTTTGGTCTTCGTCCCTATAGTTTAAAACCATGGTTTTTTGTCCCTCTAGTTTTAAAACTCCCTAATACTCGTCCCTGATGTTAGTCTTCTCTATTAAGTTGCTTAGCTGGCTAACGGAAGTGCCAACTCTGCATGTGATTGTGCCCCACTCTTGTTGAATCATGTGAGATGTAAATTTTATATATTTTTTTATTTATTTCCCTAATTTCATTCTTATTTATTTTCTGTAGAATCCCTAAAATGTAAAAAACCCTAACCAAGTTAAACCATTACATTCCCGTCTTTTCTCTTCCTCTGTCTCTTACCCAAAGACCATTGTTCTCATTGCTGCTGTTTGAAGGTCGACGCGTGTTCGAAGTGGTCCCATTGTGTGGACATTGGAACGGTGTGTTGCTCACGTGGAGGTTAGCTATCGAACGGTGCCGGTAAGATTCTTTTGGGATGACCATTCTTTTTGCTTCCTTATTTTATTCAGAAAGGAACTTAGGTGTTTATACTGTCTTTATTGTCTCTGTTTGTGTGTGGGGACATGTGGGTTTTAATGTTTCTAATACAATATTGTTTTGTAATGTATTATAGGGATGGGTTTTTCTGTAGCTTTTTACCATATGGGTAAATTCGTGCACAAGCCGTCTGTAACATCCCGCATATTAGTTTTTTTATTAAATCATAAGGTTTAAAGGGTGGTCAATGTGTGAATAATTGAGGAACTAAAAGTTGAAAGGGATTAGGAAATCAAACTAAGTATTAAACTAAGTTTCAGGGTTTTCATTAAGTAAATTTTGGGTGTTTGGGTTACTGGTAATCGATTACTAGCATTGTGTAATCGATTACCTGAGAGCAGTATTTGTGGTAATCGATTACTCACAGTCTGTAATCGATTACCCGAGAGCAGAGTTTTTGGTAATCGATTACCCGAGAGCTGAATTTTTAACCGATTACGCACAGTCTGTAATCGATTACCTGAGAGCAGAGTTTTTGGTAATCAATTACCAGGAAAACTGGGCTTTTGGTAATCGATTACCGAGGGTTGTAATCAATTACCAGAAGGGTTTCTAGTGTCATTTCTGTCGCTGGTAATCGATTACAATGAGTCTATAATCGATTACCATCAGTTATAAGTGCAAAAATTTGTCACTTAAACAGAACATATTTTCATTTCTTTCTTTTCTTTAAAAAAGACCTAGAGAGAGGTTTTGAAATCAAGGCTTGGAGAAGGAGAATTGAGGCAAGGAAACTATTTCACCTACCTTTTCAAGTTGGATTTCGCTCTTGGGTGAGTATAACTCACTTGTATGTTAGAGATTTGTTAGTTCCAAATTGCATGAACCCAACCCTTTCCTTCCCCTTTCTTGATATTGTGTAGTTATCGATTGAATTGGTGTTTTCTTGTTGTTTGAAGTAATTATTGGTGGATTGAGTATATGAGTATAGAATTGAGCATCGGAATCCTTAGTTTCGAAGTTCTCGAAACTATCGAAACTATTGAAACTATCGAAACACCTCGATTGTAACTCATATTAATATTTGAATCGGTTATAGTTCCTTTTTTAATGGTAATTCTTGAATTGAGATGGTTGAAATTAGAATTTAAGTTGAGTTTTAGGATTTGTTATTCGTAGGGACGAAATTCCTATTATAGTCGAAACTAGCGGAATGTTCTTACTTGTTATGTTTAAAACCTTGTATTGCTATGTTATCATGAATATGGTTCATTGAAGTAAATTAAGCCAGTCATCGTGCTGTGAGTAAAATAAATGCTATATTGTATTGAAAACACGACTTCGGTCCAGTTTGGGTGGGATTCGTCCCCGAGGAAGATATTCCCTATAGTCTGAGCTCAGTTCTAACTCTAGAAAGAGATAAGAACATGCCTGCTGGGCACAGCAGTGAGTGCATCACGTTTGCATTTTAATTTAATATTAGTTGCTTGAACTTTTCTGATTTATGAATAATGCCTTGGCATGGATTTCTGTCCCCTACATTCATGCATATGATTTATATTCACTGAGATTTTTATCTCACTACGCGTTATGTGGATTTTACTTAGCTGAGCAGGTACCTCCTTTGCCAGACGCTCAGTCCGGGAAATAAAGTGCAAGAGAAACAACCTCTTTAATTCCTAATGTTTTATATTGATGTAGATATGTATATATGTATATATGGTTGTGATTAGAGGACGGGTACTGTGTAGGAGATCTCTTCTGAAAAAGAACTTTAGTGTTCTGTTGTATAGAAATTTATCATGTATCTATATATTATGATCTTTTGAGTTTGGTTTTCCTTGAGTTGTTAATTTTCTCGTTGGATGATTAATGATTTCTTCAAATAGTTGATATCTAAATCGAAATATCTTAAACTCTAAATTAGGAATTTGGTTTCCAACGGACTAGATTCTGAGTTAGAAATTTAAGGTGTTACATTTTGGTATCAGCGCAGTTCAATCCAATTGGAATGTGAAATTAGGATATTCTGTTGTTTGTTAGTGATCTTCTTTATGTATTATTAGTGAATTGAGAGACTGGTCACCTCGATATTTGCTTGATAATATGTAGAGAATCATGGCAGGCGGCAGGAGAGGTCGTCCAAGGGTTAATCATCCTCCATCTTCATCTTCATCTTCATCTTCTCATGGTCATCCTCCATCTTCATCTTCATCTTCTCAGGGTCCTAACCATGACCCAGTAGCTGCAGCACTTCAAGCACTTACACAAATGATGGGAGAACAACTGAATTCTAATCGAGCTCAAGCGGAAGCGGCACGGGAACAAGCTGCCACCAATGCAGCAGTGCTCCAAGAAATGACTAGGAGGCATGCAGATCCACCACCAGCCCCTGCTGTGGATCCTTTTGCTCTGGGACTATCTGAGTTTCGGAAACACAATCCTCCACAGTTCAATGGAGTTTATGACCCTGACATAGCAGCAAATTGGCTCCGAGATTTGAACCGAGTCTTCGATGTGATGAAATGTACTAATGAGGCCAAGATGGGGTTTGCAGTCTATATGCTGAGAGGGGAGGCTGAAGATTGGAGGAAAACTGCTAAGGTTCGAGCTGCAGAGGCAAAGGCTCCCATGACTTGGGATGTATTCCAGAACTTGTTTTTGGGAAAATATTTCCCAGCCACTATCAAAAGGCAAAAGGAGGCTGAATTTCTACAACTCAGGCAGGGAGATATGTCAGTGGGCCAATATGTGTCAAAATTTGAGGAATTAGCAAAGTACTCCCGCTACCTTCAAGCTGTCACTGATGAGGAGTGGAGATGTACCCAATTTGAAGGAGGACTACGACCTGAACTTCTGGATCGGGTTGGAACATTTGAAATTAGGGATTTTTCTACCTTAGTCAGTAAATGTTATATTGCTGAGAAGAATTACAAAGGAACTACACCAACAACTGCTCCAACTGAAACAAAAGGGAAAAGAAAGTTTGAGATGCCTGTTCAAGGCAAGGGCCCCAAGCCTAAGTGGCAAGGAAGACCAGCCATGCCTACTCAGCAAGTACAACGTCAAGGGACACTTAAGTGTCCTAAGTGTGGAAAAGAGCATTCGGGAGAGTGTCTGACGGGGAAGAATTTATGTTATTTTTGCAAGCAACCGGGTCATATCAAAAGAGCAACTCATTCTTTTATTTCATCTGATTGTGTAAACCAATTGAGATTGTCTGTTGAATCCTTGCCTTATGTTCTCTTTGTAACCACACCAGCCAAAGAGGCTATCTCAACTTCTCTTATGTGTCCCAATTGTTCTATTAATGTACAGGGAAAGGTCTCCAATATTGATTTGATTTGTTTACCTTTAAAGGGTATGGATATTATTCTAGGAATGAACTGGTTATCTTCCAATCAGGTTATGTTGGACTGTTTCAATAAAAAGGTTGTTTTTCCCCCTTTTCCTCCTCCTTCGAGGGAGAGACCCCCTATGCTCTTATCCAGTGTCACCCAAGTAACCCAATGCCTCAGTGATGGGAGTGAATGTTTTATTTTGTTACTTTCCTCAACCCTAGAATCTAAAGTGGATTTGAACGATGTGGCCACGGTCCGGGAGTTCCAAGATGTTTTCCCTAATGAAGTTATGACCTTACCTCCGGACCGAGAGATAGAGTTTACCATAGATCAAATATCAGGTTCAGGACCCATCTCTAGGGCACCATATAGGATGTCTCCACTAGAACTTAGTGAACTTAAAACTCAACTAGAGGATCTTATAGCTAAGGGGTTCATTAGGCCTAGTGTGTCACCCTGGGGAGCTCCAGTGCTGTTGGTGAGAAAGAAAAATGGGAGTATGAGATTGTGTGTAGATTATATACAATTGAATAAGGTCACCATTAAGAATAAGTACCCTCTTCCTAGGATAGATGATCTTCTAGACCAACTCAGGGGTGTCTCAGTGTTTCTAAAATAGATCTAAGGTCGGGTTATCACCAGATTAAGATTAGAAAGGAAGATATCTCTAAAACAGCTTTTAGGACTAGGTATGGACATTACGAGTATCTAGTAATGCCATTTGGTGTTACAAATGCTCCTGCTGTATTCATGGACTACATGAATCGAATCTTCCAGCCCTTTTTGGATCAGTTTGTTGTTGTGTTCAGTGATGACATCTTGATCTATTCTTGTAGTCTAGAAGAACATGAGAGTCACCTTAGGATTGTTTTAGAGGTTCTGAGAGAAAAGAAATTGTTTGCTAATCCTGGAAAATGTGAGTTTTGGATGGACAGGGTCCATTTCTTAGGGCATGTAATTACTAGAGAGGGAGTGTCAGTTGATCCTGGTAAGGTAGAAGCCGTTCTTGAATGAGAAAGAAATAAGACTGTCACTGAAATTAGGAGTTTCCTAGGATTGGTCGGCTACTATCGGAGATTCATTAATGGATTCTCCCGTTTAGCTTTGCCTCTCACAAGATTGACTCGAAAGGGTCAAGCTTTTGTGTGGGACAAAAAGTGTGAACAGAGCTTTTTGGAGCTCAAAGAGAAGTTAACCACCGCTCCGGTATTGGCATTACTGGATTTGTCAAAAACTTTTGAAGTGTATAGTGATGCTTCGAGAAAGGGCTTGGGATGTGTTTTGATGCAGGAAAAGAGAGTAGTGGCTTATTCTTCTAGGCAGTTGAGACCTCATGAGGAAAATTATCCTACTCATGATTTAGAATTAGCGGCTGTGGTTTTTGCTCTCAAAATTTGGAGGCATTACCTGTTTGGTGTGAAGTTTGAGGTCTTTAGTGATCATAAGAGTTTGAAATATCTTTTTGATCAAAAAGAACTCAACATGAGGCAAAGAAGGTGGATGGAATTCCTTAAGGATTATGACTTTGAGTTGAAGTATCACCCGGGCAAAGCCAATGTAGTGGCTGATGCTCTCAGTAGGAAATCCCTTCATGTGTCGTCTTTAATGATACATGAAATGAGCCTCTTAGAAGAATTCAGGGATCTAAGTCTTAGTGTTGAGTTTGGAGCGGGCAGTGTTAAGTTGTATAGATTAGAAATCACCAGTGAACTTCAAACTCTTATCAGGAGAGCTCAGGGTTCAGACCAGGATCTTCAAAATAGGAAGAAACAATTAGGGTTTTCTGAGTCAGGTGAGGGGATGATTCTTTTTCAAGGAAGGATCTGTGTCTCTAAGGGGGGTAGTGTGAGGCAGCAAGTATTAGAGGAGGCCCACAAGGGCAAGTTTTCTATACATCTTGGCATTACCAAGATGTATCAAGATTTGAAGAAGAGGTTTTGGTGGGATGGTATGAAGAAGGATATAGCTGAGTATGTTGCTAAATGTCTAACCTGTCAGAAAGTTAAAATAGAACACCAGAAACCACCAGGAACACTCATGCCATTAGAGATACTTGAGTGGAAGTGGGAGAGTATAGCTATCGACTTTGTGGTAGGTTTACCTCGGGTTCAGGCTGGTTTTGATACCATCTGGGTTATTATGGACCGATTAACCAAATCAGCCCATTTTCTCCCAGTTAAGAATACCTTTTCCCTAAATAAGTTAGCAGATCTTTTTGTCAAGGAAATAATTAAACACCATGGAGTTCCCTCTAGCATTATATCTGATAGGGACCCTAGGTTCACCTCTAAGTTTTAGAATGCACTCCACCGGACTTTCGGGACTGAACTTAAGTTTAGCACCGCTTATCATCCTCAGACTGATGGTCAGTCTGAGAGAACCATCCAAACCCTAGAAGATATGCTTAGAGCCTGTGTTTTAGAGGAGTCAGTCAGTTGGGAGAGATACCTACCCCTCATAGAGTTTGCCTATAACAACAATTTTCATAGCAGTATAGGCATGGCACCTTATGAGGCTCTGTATGGTAGGAAGTGTAGATCTCCTCTTTGTTGGCATGAGGTTGGTGAGAAAGCCCTTTTAGGTCCAGAATTAGTGTAGGAAACTACTGAGAAAATTAAGATCATTAGGGAAAAGCTTGCAACTGCCCAGAGCCGGCAGAAAAGTTATGTTGACAACAGAAGAAAAAATTTAGAGTTTGAGGAAGGAAACCATGTCTTTTTAAAAGTAACTCCTGTCACTGGTGTTGGGAGATCACTCAAGACCAAAAAGTTGAGTCCTAGGTATATTGGTCCATTTCAGATCCTGCAGAGGGTTGGCCCTCTGGCCTACAGGATTGCCCTTCCACCTCACTTGTCAAGAATTCATAATGTCTTTCATGTATCTAAGTTGAGAAAATATATCCCCGATCATTCTCATGTTTTGAGCTCTGAATCAATACAATTCAGGGAAGATCTCACAATTCCTTCAAGGCCTGCACAGATTATAAGTAGAAGTGCCAAAACCTTGAGGAACAAGACAATTCCATTGGTTAAGGTATTATGGGAAGGCCTGTCATCGGATGAAGCAACATGGGAGAAAGAAGAAGATATTCGGAATCAATATCCTAGCCTATTCATTTGAGGTATTATATTCTACCTTCTATGTCTTTAATCAATTTTGAGGACAAAATTGCATTAAGGGGGGTAGAATGTAACATCCCGCATATTAGTTTTTTATTAAATCATAAGGTTTAAAGGGTGGTCAATGTGTGAATAATTGAGGAACTAAAAGTTGAAAGGGATTAGGAAGTCAAACTAAGTATTAAACTAAGTTTCAAGGTTTTCATTAAGTAAATTTTGGGAGTTTGGGTTACTGGTAATCGATTACTAGCATTGTGTAATCGATTACCTAAGAGCAGTATTTGTGGTAATCGATTACTCACAGTCTGTAATCGATTACCCGAGAGCAGAGTTTTTGGTAATCGATTACCAAGAGTTGGTATTCGATTACCCGAGAGCTAAACTCTTAGTAACCGATTACGCACAGTCTGTAATCGATTACCTGAGAGCAGAGTTTTTGGTAATCAATTACCAGGAGTTGTAATCGATTACCAGGAAAACTGGGCTTTTGGTAATCGATTACCGAGGGTTGTAATCGATTACCAGAAGGGTTTTTAGTGTCATTTCTGTCGTTGGTAATCGATTACAATGAGTCTGTAATCGATTACCATCAGTTATAAGTGCAAAAATCTGTCACTTAAACAGAACATATTTTCATTTCTTTCTTTCTTTAAAAAGACCTAGAGAGAGAGAGGGTTCTATAGAGAGGTTTTGAAATCAAGGCTTGGAGAAGGAGAATTGAGGCAAGGAAACTATTTCACCTACCTTTTCAAGTTGGATTTCGCTCTTGGGTGAGTATAACTCACTTGTATGTTAGAGATTTGTTAGTTCCAAATTGCATGAACCCAACCCTTTCCTTCCCCTTTCTTGATATTGTATAGTTATCGATTGAATTGGTGTTTTCTTGTTGTTTGAAGTAATTATTGGTGGATTGAGTATATGAGTATAGAATCGAGCATCAGAATCCTTAGTTTCGAAGTTCTCGAAACTATCAAAACCCCTCGATTGTAACTCATATTAATATTCGAATCGGTTATAGTTCCTTGTTTAATGGTAATTCTTGAATTGAGATGGTTGAAATTAGAATTTAAGTTGAGTTTTAGGATTTGTTATTCGTAGGGACGAAATTCCTATTATAGTCGAAACTAGCGAAATGTTCTTACTTGTTATGTTTAAAACCTTGTATTGCTATGTTATCATGAATATGATTCATTGAAGTAAATTAAGCCGGTCATCGTGCTGTGAGTAAAATAAATGCTATATTGTATTGAAAACACGACTTCGGTCCAGTTTGGGTGGGATTCGTCCCCGGGGAAGATATTCCCTATAGTCTGAGCTCAGTTCTAACTCTAGAAAGAGATAAGAACATGCTTGTTGGGCACAGCAGTGAGTGCATCATTTTTGCATTTTAATTTAATATTAGTTGCTTGAACTTTTATGATTTATGAATAATGCCTTGACATGGATTTTTGTCCCCTGCATTCATGCATATGATTTATATTCACTGAGATTTTTATCTCACCACGCGTTATGTGGATTTTACTTAGCTGAGCAGGTATCTCCTTTGCCAGACACTCAGTCCGGGAAATGAAGTGCAAGAGAAACAACCTCTTTAATTCCTAATGTTTTATATTGATGTAGATATGTATATATGTATATATGGTTGTGATTAGAGGACGGGTACTGTGTAGGAGATCTCTTCTGAAAAAGAACTTTAGTGTTCTGATGTATAGAAATTTATCATGTATCTATATATTATGATCTTTTGAGTTTGGTTTTCCTTGAGTTGTTAATTTTCTCATTGGATGATTAATGATTTCTGGAAATAGTTGATATCTAAATCGAAATATCTTAAACTCTAAGTTAGGAATTTGGTTTCCAACGGACTAGATTTTGAGTTAGAAATTTAAGGTGTTACACCGTCAGTGTGTTATAAGGGGGTGAGATTCATGTATTTCATGGTTTAGATGTTGATAAATGGTCTTATTTCGAAGCTTTGGGCTTAGCTAAGGACTTGGGTTATGCTGATAAACCTAATATGTGGTGGAAGCAGAAAGGGGTTTCATTTAAGAGAGGACTTAGAGAGTTAAAAAATGATGAGGATGCTTTGGAACTTGCTTGTGTTGCTGAAAGTAAGAAATGTGAGATGGAAATCTATTTAGAGCATGGTATGAGTAATGAGAAAAATGTACTGAGTGTTAGTGTTCCTCTGCTAACCAATAATGCACAAACTGAGAATGTAGAGGTTAATGAGGATGTAGTGGCCAGTGAGGGGTTGAAGGATGTTAATGTTAATGAGGAGGTTCCTGTTGATTTTAATGTTAATGAGACTATTAATGTTAATGAGGAGGTTCCTGTAGATGTAATTGGCAGTGAGAGGTTGAAGGATGGTGAGGCTATTAATGTTAATGAGGAGGTTCCTGTTCATGTAATTGGCAGTGAGGGGTTGAAGGATGGTAAGGCTGTTAATGTTAATGAGGGGGTTCCTGTTGATGTTGATAATGGTCAAGTAGATGATGAGGCTGAGGATGACAGTGATGGCAGTGTAGACTCAATGAGAGGTGTGCACTTTGATGATTCTAAGGAGGAAAGGGCATTGGGTGCTGATGATGAGTTTAACCATGCTGATGTGGGTCATGCAGAGGCTGAGTTGAATGAGAAAGTTAATAATATGAAAAAAAACATGCAGCAAATGTAAGGTCACGTATGAGAAGACAAGGTGGAAGTAGGAGAGGTAGTTTTCAGCAGGGAGGAACAAGTGGAGTGGATAGGGATGGGGGAAATGAGGGTACTAAGGGCAATGTTGATGGTTTTACCCCAGCAAATGTGCAAAACATGTAGATCATGGAAGAGGAATATGAGAGTGAGGAATTACTAAGTGGGGCTGAAACCAGTGATGGAGAAGCAATACCAAAGTACCCAAGGTTTCATAAGGAAGACATGTGTAAACAGTTTAAGTGGAAGGTTGGGATGGAATTTGGGAGTTTGGGGGAATTTAAGGATGCAATGCTTGAGCACAACATACTTAATGGAAAGGAAGTGAAGTTTGTTAAAAATGACTTGGTAAGGGCAAGGGCAGTGTGCACAAGGAAGTGCCCATTCACTGTTTTATGCAGTAAGGTGGGTGAGAGTGAAACTTTTTAGATAAAAACTCTACATGGAAGGCATAGGTGTGGTAGAGTCTTTAATAATAAAAATGCTAACTCCAAGTGGATTGCCAAGGTTGTTGTTGACAAGTTTAGGACATCCTCTAATATGAAACTAACTGAAATAATTGAGGATGTTAGGAAAAACTACAATGCTGGAATTAGTGAGTGGAAAGCTTGGAAGGCTAGATTATATGCTAGGAACATTGTTGATGGGGATGCAAGCCAGCAGTACACATTACTATGGGACTACAGTGCAGAATTGAGGAGGGTCAGTTTGGGGAATACTTGTAAAATACAACTTGAAAGAGTGTCTCTTGACCTGCCACCTAGGTTTGGCAGTTTTTATATGTGTTTGGAGGGATGTAAAAGGGGGTTCTTGCAAGGTTGTAGGCCTTTTCTGGGAGTAGATGGGTGTCATCCGAAGACTTAGTATGGTGGGGTGCTTTTAATAGTTTGGGAAGAGATCCAAATGATCAATACTTCCCATTAGCTTTTGCTGCAGTTGAGCATAGGTTCTGCCTCAGACACCTGTATGCTAACTTCAAGAAGAAGTTTGGAGGAGGAACCATTCTAAGAGATTTGATGATGGGGGCCTCAAAGTCAACATACATTCAATCCTGGGAGGAGAAGATGGAACAGATAAAGAACTTAAACAAGGATGCATATGACTGGTTAGTAGCAATTCCCACTAAATCATGGTATAACAGAGGAGGGAGGATTAAGAAGGAGATGGGGGATTTTGTTATCGGAACACACGTTCTTTCGATTTGGGATTTAGGGTTTTATAATTTTATTAAAATGAATATAAGAAAATTTAGGAATTAGTTTTTATTTAATTATAAAATTTACATCTGACATGAGTCAGCAAGAGTGGGGCCCAATCACATGCTGAGTTGGCACTTCCGTTAGCCAGCTAAGCAACTTAACAGAGAAGACTAACGTCAGGGACGAGTGTTAGGGGGTTTTAAAACTAGAGGGACAAAAAACCATGGTTTTAAACTATAGGGACGAAGACCAAAGTTGACCGAAACTATAGGGACCAAAAACATATTTTTCCCTATATAAAATTCTTTGACAGACTACAAAAAAGAATAATAGTTCCTTTCTTTAAAAATGCACTTTTGAAATTTTTAGAATGTTTAGATAATCATTTTTTTTGGAAAATATTATGTTATCAATAAATTAAAACAATTTTAAAAGTTACTATAGTTTTTAACTTCTTTTATAAATATAATTTAAAATAGGATTTTACGGATATACACGGACAATATAAAAAAAATTACATGTTGGAGTGGAATAAAGGAGAAAGGGAAGTAGCTTGAGTTTATTAGGATATATTGTGCAAATAAAAAATTGAGGCATGAATAAGAATAAAAGATGAATAGAGAAAAATAATCATTCACGTTAATATGTAATTTTTAATTTTCATATATTATAAATTCTATTTATTAAAAAATTATTGTATGTATTTTTTTTGTCAAATTATTATTGTTTGTCAAATACGACAAAATGTCCCGCGCAATGCACGGATACACGACTAGTTTATATTAATAAGGGAGTGGTTGATCAATAGTATAAAGTTAAGACTTTTGGTATGTTCACATTTATTTAATTTTGCATGTTATAAAATTGAGGAGGGTTATAATTACACCGGTGTAAGTTACACCAAGTGTTACACCGCTAATAACTACAAATCGAATATGTTTTTTAGTAATCCAACCGTTGAATTATGTTTGTTCTTCATCATGATTATATGTGCCAATTTTCGTAAAATTTTGACACTAATAACTTGATAATCAAATGGTTGGATTTTTCATATATTTCAAATGTATATATAACGTTAATCTTGAAACATCTCAATGACATATCAAATAATTTCGGATTAATGTAAAATTTTATATGTATGATCTATATGATAGTAACTTTCAATCCAACGGTGGACTATTTAATACAATGATCCGTTAAAAAATTATTCAGCGGTGTTACACTTGGTGTAACTTACACCGGTGTAATTATAACCCTCCTCTATAAAATTGGTGTTATATTTGAATCATTTATATGTAATTAAGATATTTTAATTACATTTATATGGAATAAATTTAATGACTGAGATTTTAAAATGATAAAATCATTGTTAATTATGAAATTGATGATTATGGAAGGAATAATCAAATAAGACAAATATTGCAAGGGTAACAAATTTTAGAAACGAAGTTTATAGTAGGCGTTATATAATTTTTTAGTAGATATTAATGCTTGATTTTATATTTATTTTAATTGAAATAATTATGTATTTTATTTTTTGATTTAATAATGTTATTAATACGGTATATAATTGATTTTCACTTATATTTGTTTTACATTTTTTGTGTATATATAATAATTTATTATAATAATAATAATAGGATTTTGACACTAATGGGTTTATGAAAAATAGAAATTAGTGCCCTTGATTAGAAACTAGAATACTATCGTACATGGTTTATTCATTTGGCATAAGAAGAATCATTTTCTAAATATTTTGTATTCATTAAAGTATATCATATTTCAATTTTTGCTCACGCTATCAACCAATGAAAATAAATATAAATATTGGTATAATACCATATATAATTGATGTTTATTATTTAAACGTGATAACGATTGAGAATTTGAACTGATAAAATAATTGTTAATTATGAAATTGATGATTGTGGAAGGAATAATCAAATGAAAGAAATATTGTCCCCCATAGAGGTTTTACCCAGCTCGAACATGATTGCCTAGGGATGTCAACGGGGCGGTGTGGGTAGTGCCTACCCGCATACATACCCGTTAAAATTAACGGATACCATGCGAGTAACGGGTATCCGCGGGTATTCACGGGTATCTATTAATGTTTAAGAATTTAAATATTATAAAAAGAGAGAGGAAATGTTGTATAATATATTATAATATCATACTATATATATAAATAATCATTATATAACACCATTACGTGTTAACATATTAAAAATATCGATCATAAAATAATATAAAATAAATTATATTTCATCATAAAATACTAAAATATCCTAATATTCAAATATAATTAATAGAAAAATGTTTTAATGAGTATGTGGGTACCCGCAGAACGGGTCGGGTAGTATAATATCCATCCTCATCCATTATATAAATATGCGGATACCCATTGCGAGTATATCCACGTTTTTTTACATCCCTAGGTGGATACCTGTGGTCGTGTACAAAAAAAAAGAGAAATATTGTAAGGTAAAATATTTTAGACAATATAATTTTATATTGGATATTAATGTTTGGTTTATATTTATTTTAATTAAAATAATTATGCACTTTAGTTTTTGATTTAATAATATTGAAGTGATGATAAAGATGATATTAAATATTGTTATAATATTGCATATAATCGATTTTCATATATATATATATATATATTAATTTCTGCGTATATTTAATAATTTATTATAATAATGATGATAATAGGATTTCGATACTAATTAGTTTATGAAAAATAAAAATCAGTTACATGATTAAAAATAGAATAATATTATAGATGGTTTATTCTTTTGGCATATGGAGATTTTTTTTAATATTTTATATTCATTAAAATCATTTAATTTTTTGCTCACGCTATCAACCAATGAAAATACGAATGAAAATATGAGAATAAATTTTCAGCAAAGGCCCTTGCTTGAAATTTCGTCATGTGTGTGCTTTTATAATATAAAGTTACTATACACTGACAGTGTAAAAAATTACTATGTTATTAAATTCAGTTTTACATCAATTAATAAATATGACACCTCATGTGTTATTAAATTCAATAAATGATAGGACAACACATCATTGGATGATGGTGTAAAACTTTTTTACATTGTCAGTGCATACTTATTAAATCCTTATAATATTTAGAGTGAATGAATAATTTGCCATTTCCATTAATGGTTTGCATAATACAGAAGAGTCAAGAAGGTGAGAAGACTCCTACACTACAAGGTTAATGAACAATGAATGCTGACATTTGGTGATGTTGTAACGATAAATGGGTAGAATTGAGTGTTTCAAATAGATTAAAAGCTCAAGGATGTGTAGGTGAGTTTTATTAGAAGATGACACAACAGATTATAAATGATATGGCAAAAATTGATTTATTTAGCGAAAAAATAGATGAAATGGCAACATGATAGATCTCGACTCAGCTTTTATATATATACATATATATATATATATAAATTCGTTGTGCCTAATATTGACTCATGTCGGATATGAACCCTCGGATTGAACACAATGACTCCATGTGGCATGGGAGGAGCACTTATGAGCTTGACGCCCTAGCTTCACAAACCTTGAGCACGGGGGACTGTGTTCCGTGTTGAATACCAACCTATTAATGGGCCAATATTTAGTAGCCCATTTAGTGAAATACAATGGATCAATGTCATTTACTTGGCACAATCAGTCATCTATGGGATTCAAGACTAAGAGTCTCGTGCTCGACCTATAAAGCCAAAAAGTGACTCTAAGTTAAATTATCTTATACTCTCATACTAATGGCTAGATTTGACCCTTGCTAGGAAAAAACACTATCGTTAGAGAATTTTGAAAACAGTTACAAATGCAATGAATGTCAGGAATTTTCAATAAAATCTTTTTATTTATTAATATCATAAATCTTAACCAATATTCGTAGAGTACTTGTTTACACGACCCTTATTAAGTTTTTGAGAATAAACATGAAAAATTGATGAGTTTTTGTTGTCTTTTTTTAAGCTTAACTTAAGAAATTGAATTTTAATTCTACACAATATACATTCCAACATTTGTCATCCAACCATTAAATCTACAAAAGGGAAAAATACACTTAAGACAAATTCTTCACATGTTATTCCAACATTCATATGAATTCAGAGATCATTACACATAAGTTTTTCACCAATACAAAAGAATGTCAGTTTGCCCTGAAAGCCTATACACTCAAGTTTTCTGATGAATCAACAGGCCACACCATGTCTATCCGTGCATGAAACTAAAGTTAATTCAAGGAACATCATCATCATTGATATTGGAAGGCATTGATTCTCTTAATACATGTAATAGATGACACATTATGTGCGGCAGACAAACACATGCCGATGAGATTTACTTTATAGGAGTTTCATATAACGGCTGCATTCTAGCTACTTACCACGCAATTATTTATTACGGTACTATGCATTTCATGTCACACTAACTAATTAGTTCTGTGTGCATAGCAGCAACTTACTAGCTGCAGGAGCTAATTCTGTTAGATAGTTGGAGGGAATATCCATGTTTTCCACAAGATTTCTAATCTAAGCTTAAATCCAGAAGGATATACGTGAACAAAATATCTTCAAGGAGTATAATGTTATGGAATTTATGTTAATTACCTCAATAAAAAGTAGCTCCCCCTTCATAAAGCTCACGCCTGGTCTCAATGAATGTATGTGAAAATGTCCCAAATCTGCCATCTTGGATTGTTTCTCTTATTACATGAACGAACCTCAAATAGTGGTGTTAAGGCTGCAAAATTCAGTATAACATTAATAATGCTTATGTGTTAAAAGTAGTAATACAATTTTTCTTGTTACTGTCACAATTATTTGTAGTAGTATTATTGACAAATTGAAGCAAGAAATTTATACATTTGTGGCAGAATTTGTGCCAGCATTTCATGAACATCTAATAGGTGACTGGTGTATACTTTAGTATGATTCTGGCATGAATAGGAAGCAGCATCCCATAAAAGGAAAAAAAGAGAATGATAGCGATACGGGGTCTATTCCTTTTACCCAGCATCTCACCCAAACATTGTTTGCCTCCTTCGTCTACTCTCCCTCTATTCTCACTCCCCTCAATCAAATTCTCTTCCTTTCCCTTTCCACTACTTTCTGTTAGCTCAGCATTCTGTGACGATTCAGACTAATAGCATGCGCATTTTCATCAAATCCTATACTGTCCTCCTTTCCCAATTCGGCAGCTCCACTGCTTCCTGTTCCTATTTTTTGTGTCCAGAATATATACCATGGTAAATGGGGGCCTAACAAGTATCCGGAAAATTGAAAGGAATTAACAACCTCAAACATAACATGAATTGTGAGGAAATATACAATGGCAACGGATACAGTCAGGCAACTCAACTTAATAAAAAAGTTAAACAATGCTATAATGTCATTGTGAATGAAATCTAATTACAAAGTACAAACAATTTAAATCAAAACTTTCTTAACCACTTGTAGTTTATCTTGGTTTCTTTTAACTAGTAGACTACCCTGTATCTGATCTCTCTCTTTGTTGGGGTTTCTATAAATTTACTCCACACGTTCAAACTATCTCAGATAAGATTCTACTTTTCTTGTCGGGTATTTACTGCCCAGCATTCAATCCTTTCGATCATAGGCATATAGCATAACAGCTGTGTGATAAAATTTTCATTTAAGTTTAAGTGGTGTACTTTTCTATCACAAGTTTAGTAAAATCTGTATAAGCTACTGACCAAGATGTCAACCTACTACTGATCAAGTCACTTCCAATCTGGCTTAGCTGAAAATTACCTTGATTCCCTCTCTTGTCCAGTGAAAAGGTTAGCGCAAATCCTCCAAGTGAGGGATTAGATGTATGTATAAGCCATAACAAAAACCAACCAAATTCAATGACACAACAGACCAAGGTGAAAAGGGATATTGGACAAATGGAAATTGGAATTAGCTACTTACGTTGAATCAAAAAGATCAATTACAGCAGCAACTCCCAGCAAGATCTGGTC
This sequence comes from Sesbania bispinosa, assembly GCA_026901365.1. Classification (NCBI taxonomy): domain Eukaryota; kingdom Viridiplantae; phylum Streptophyta; class Magnoliopsida; order Fabales; family Fabaceae; genus Sesbania; species Sesbania bispinosa. The sequence goes on along the minus strand of QLOH01000802.1, from coordinate 78,274 downwards.
TGTAAAGTTAAAATCAATCTGTATGTGAAACAACTTGTAAACACACTAAATGAAAAAAATAATCCATTTTAAGATCAAAAGTGTGTTCAATAGATTAGCAGCACAGAAGTGTGAACAAAATGATAATGATTAATTATTTGCCAACTAATGCAAACCAGAAACTTAGAACAGAACAGTAATACCACAATACACAATTAGTGCAGAAAAATAAAGAGATTCCAAGAGAAATCAACAGTGAGCAATACCTATCAACTCCCAAAGTTAAGGGGTCCCAAGCCTAAGGCCGATTTCCTCACAACAACCACACCACCTCGCTGGGCCCCTTGCCTTCCTATTTCATTCCCGTAACAGAATTGCCATTCAGCATAACAAACTCCCCTGCCCTGGCATCAGGTTAATAGTGTGATCTCTTCGAGATGGAGGTAACCCTTGAGGGTCCTTGAAAACTTCTGAAAACTGTTCCAATACTGCAGCCAACTCCTTATTCTGATTTTCAGTCAGCTGCTTAGAGTGACCCACCTGATATACGGAAAATGCCCACATTTTATTTTGTGTCTGTATATTTGTTTATTCTCAATCAAGCTCTGTAATGATGAAATAGAAGAGTCAGTTCTCCCTTTGAACTCAATTCATGGTCAATGTCTCCCAATTAGTAGTTACATCCCCTAATGTTATTAGCCAAGGGATTCCCAAAATAAGGTCAAGTCCTCCCATGTCCAGAACCCAAACATCCACCAAGCAAGTATAGGTCCCTAACAGATCAAAAGTGTCTAAAATTATTGTCTGATCAATGATTGCTCAGAGAAGAACAATTTAGATGGCTTTCTAAGCTGATTGGCTGTGATTTAGAAATAGCATATAGGCCTAGAAGGTAGAATAAGGTAACCCTATCCTTGAATTTGATGACTTGGAGGACTGGGTGAAGGAACCCTAGTGTGAAAACCCTAACACAACTCCCTAGTCATAAACATTCCACATAGATAAATAACACTAGGGAAAACATGGATCAAACAACCAAGACACAAGCAAGGATAAGAAAGGGCTAGGATAGTAGGGTCCATTTAAGATTCCACAACAAGATGGGGGTGAGCGTGTGGGTTACACTCACCTAAATCAAACTCGAAGAGGGGAAAAGTGGTGGTTAAGGTGTGGTGGTGAGCTCCTTGCTTCTCAATCCTCCTTCAATCCCAAGCTTTGGCACTCTTTCTCTCTATACTTTCTCTCACTAAGGCAAGGAAATTATGTGGGTTATAAAAAAAGAACCCTAACTTTGTGTTTTAAAAAAACTGCACTCACGCATTGTCGCTCAAGTGAGAAGAGAGAGAATGTAATTTTTGATTGGGTGACCTCATCCTCGCTTGAGCAAAAATCATGCAGAAAACCCCCTGCTCTCTGCCTCTTTTTCACTTGAGAGCGAGAAAATACTCGCTTAAGCGAAAAAAACCAGAAGAAAATTTACCCATTTGTCAGATATTTTTGCTCAACCAACAATGCCCTCACTTAAGTGAAAATCACATGGAAAACTCCCAATTTGGTAACAATTCATATTACCTTCAGTATGAACTAGTTTACAAGTCATACTTTTCTCCTTTTGGAAGAACTTCTGGATTGAACATACAAACTGCCTGGCCTCCCCCTCAAAACTTTGATCAAGCATCCTCATACTTGAATGCACCAAATAATCCACGGGCTTACTATTCCTCTGTTAATAACTCATCTCTTAATAATTTTTGCACAAACGCCTGTTGTAATTTCACTCCTATATGTCATAGTCAGCCTCGTCCTACACCTATGGCTTATGATACTGGTTCCTCTTGTGCACAACATGAGTGGTTCCCTGATTTAGGAGCTACACATCATGTGACTTGCAACTCAGCGTGTTGGAAATAGAGTGGATCTTGAAGCACTATATAGGGGTAATGGACTATCAGTTCCCATTAAATATGTTGGTTGCTCACACTTCACATCACCTACACACTCACACACAGTTAGTAATGAAGAATTTGCTGCTGGTTCCCACTATAACTCGCAATATGTTAAACGGCAGTCAGTTTACTAAGGGTAATTTAGTATTTTTTTAGTTTCATCCTTACTATTGTCTTGTCAAATCACAGGAGACTAATCAAAGTCTGCTAGAAGGATATCTTGGACCTTATGGATTGTACAAATTCTCTAATCTACAGCTGAACGCCAAAGAAAATCCTGCACAATATCAGTTCACTAATTCTAGTTTTCCTTTATCAGTTCATACCAATAATACTTCTGTAAATGATAGTTCACAGTACTCTTTCTGGCAGACGTTTAGGTTAGTCTTTGATTGTAAAGAAGGTGTTATAAACTTGTTATATCCTTTTTATCAACAAAGGTGTATATGATGCCTTGTTGAAAAAAAAAAAACATGAGCTTTAGTCTGTCTTCCTCCAAATAGAAAGCTATAGGCTGCAAATGAGTTTTAAGAGTTAAAAAAAATCCAGATGGCACAGTTATCCGTTACAAAGCTCGTTTAGTTGCTAAAGGGTTTCATCAACAACCCAGGTTTGATTATGTTAGAATTAGTCACATGTCTGATTTCTGTACAAATCCCAGATTAGGTGCTAATTAGCCTAGATTTAGAAATTACATTCATTTGTAATTAATGTGCATATATTATAAATACAGTGGTGTGTGGTCTGGTATCAGTTGCTGAAAGATCCTAGGGATCACTGTGCAATTGTGCCTTCTCTTCCGGTGGTCCTTTTTCTTTTTTTTCTTTTCCAAACAGTTGTGCCCTAACCAGCTGCTCCACCACTTCCGATGATACCCACCGCCGAAGAACCACCACCATCAGACCCAGAAGCCGTCGGAGCCCCGCCGCCAACCACCGCCGCACGCACCGCCACAACCTTCTGTGCGTTTTCTGCACGCGCCCACTTTTTGAGCCCATTTTTCCATTTCCGGCCACCTTTTCACGCCGGCGACCACTGTGGGAGGCCGTTTTACCTCCGTCTGACCTTTACCTCTCTACAGTGTGCCTTGCATTTACTCCTACCCTCCGACGATGTCTGCCGTTGCTCCTGTTTCAAATGCTGCTGCTGTCACCAATGTCCCACTTATCCCCTGCGACAAACTTGTAGGTGCTGCCAATTATTCCTCCTGGGCTGCTGCTGTTGAATTATGATTTGAAGGCCAAGGACGTAAAGATCATTTGGTCAAACAGATCAAGGATATCCCCACCAAGGACCAATCCCGATGGAAACAAATTGATGCATCTTTGTGCAGTGTTCTGTGGTTCTCTATTGATGCCAAACTTCAAGCACAATACCAGTCTTTTAAGACATGTTATGATGTCTGGACAAAAGCAAAGAAGGTGTACTCCAACGACATCAATCGTCTCTACACCGTAGTCTCTAATCTCATTTCCGTGAAGAAACAGGACATGGACATGCAAAGCTATTTGAGTAAGCTTGATAGTTTGATTGCTGACTTTGATTCCCTTATGCCATTTACTGACAATGCAGATGAACATGCTAAGCAACGTGGGAAGTTTTTCATTGTTCTTGCCCTTGCTGGTCTCCCATATGACCTTGACTCCGTCTGCAATCAAATACTCTCTAGTCCCACCATTCCTTCATATGATACTGTTTGTGAACAGTTACTGTGGCTCTCTGTTCCTCAATCTTTCGCTCCATCAGCTTCTGCGTCCTTTCTTGTGTCCAATGATTCTACAACACTGGTTTCCAATTCTTATCATTGCGGTGGACGAGGAGGTCGTGGAGGCTATCGCATCCGCCCTTGGTGTAACTATTGCAAAAGGTTTGGTCATGTTGAGGAGCAATGCAGAACCAAGGCAAATCAACAGCAGCCTAAGATTTTGAATGTTGCTCAATTCGCAGCTTCTGGTACTAGTGATCAGGTCTCACTTTCCACTGAAGAATATGATGAGTACATCCGACTCAAGGCAGCTATGCAACCCACTACACCTGTCGCTTTTGTTGCTCATACTGGTAATCCCGTTGCCTTTGTCTCTCAGTCCTCATCCCTTGGACCTTGGATCCTCGACTCAGGCGCTTCTGATCATATGTCCGGTAACAAATCCATGTTTTCTCACCTTACTTATATGAACTCACTTCCAAATGTTACCTTAGCTAATGGTTCCCAAACTCCCGTACAGGGCATTGGACAGATTAACCCACTTCCTACACTTTCATTGGATTCTGTTCTTTATGTTCCTGGATGTCCTTTTAATTTGATCTTCATTAGTAAACTCACTCGTACATTACCTTACTCTGTTACCTTTGTTAATAATTTTGTTCTTGTGCAAGATCGAAGTACTGGACAGACGATTGGAGTAGGACATGAGTCTCGAGGATTGTATCATCTTTCAAATCCTCCCCTTGCATGTTCAGCAGTTGAGTCTGCACATCTCATTCATCAACGTTTGGGACATTCTGGCCTTCCCAAGTTGCGTCTTATGGTTCCTAACTTGTCTAAATTGTCCATCCTAGAATGTGAGTCATGTCAATTTGGGAAACATGTCAGAAGTTCTTTTCCCGACAGAGTCAATAAACGAGTTGCGTCTCCTTTTCATTTAGTTCATTCAAATATTTGGGGTCCCAGTCGTGTTACTTCATGTTTGGGTTATAAATATTGTGTTACCTTTATTGACGATTTTTCACGTTGTACTTGGTTATTCCTCATAAAAAATCGATCAGATATTTTTCCAATCTTTCAAGCCTTCTTTTCAGAAATACAAACACAATTTGGAACCCCAATTAAAATATTACAAAGTGACAATGCTCGTGAATATTTGTCTACACCATTTCAGTTCTTTTTGTCATCACAGGGTATCATCCATCAGACGTCATGTGCTAATACCCCTCAACAAAATGGTGTCGCGGAAAGGAAAATAGACATTTGGTTGAAACAGCTCGTACCTTGCTTCTTCACAACAATGTACCACTTCGTTTCTGGGGGGATGCAATTCTCACTGCTTGCCACTTAATCAATCGAATGCCTTCCTCTGTCCTAAACAACCAGGAATTAATTATCGACTCTTTTATTTTGATTGGTGGTTCTTTGATCTCGCAAGCCTCTTAGATCCAAGCAAATTTCGCAAAGATAAATTCTAAGTGTTTTCAACCTTGCTGGCAAATAACTCCACCCAATTCCCTTATTTGAAAAATTTCCTGGTCATTTCCTCCCAATTGGACATGACATCCGCTAAATTTCATAACAAATTCACCCCTAAAATGAGATCAATGCCACCCAACTTCAAGATCCAAGCATCTATCGTACAATTATAATCCCCCACTTTAAAGGAAATTCCATTACACCTCCCTTGGCCAACACCCTGCCCCCATCTCCCAACCGCACTACAAACCCTCAAGCCATCTCCTCATATTGCAGTCCCGACGCAGTGACTAGTTTAGGAGCAATTAAATTGTGTGTAGCCCTACTGTCCACCAAAATTGTGTGTGGCCACTACAACTTGTCATCAAAGAAGTCCAACTTCAAAACATGCAAAGCATTGATGGAAGCTCATAACTCATTAACTGCACTCAAGTTGAAGAGGAGGAATCATTTGATGAAGAGACAATTGCATTTAATGCAACTACCAACTGAAGCACTTCCAAGCTGATGAGGTGGCATTGTGGGCGACCACATGGAGTCTTTTATGCTGAATTATTGTTGTTTATTTATGCTTTCAATAAGGGTTAGGAATTACAAAACATTTGATTAATATTTTGATGGTTACAAGACAAGGTTGTAATGAGTTTCAAAGGCATTAAAAGCCTTGTCTACTAGCCGTTTGGGAGCTAGCTTGTGCGCATGAACCTAGTCCTTTTGTGGGCTTCATGGAGACCTTCTATTTGCTCTAAAGTTGCGACCAACATGGATTAAAAGGCTGAGTAAAATACCATCAAGAGGGGCGGCCAACATGTGCATAATTTGGTGAGTAAAGTATCATTAAACATGTGCTATCAAGTGAGTAACTTGGCTGAATTGTAAGCCATCATTTGGGCGGCCAACACATGCTACACATGGCTAAAATAAGGTGATTAAGAAGGTGATAAATGGCTGGTTCAATAGCCATCAAAGTGGCGGCCACACTCATGAAAGGAAGGTTACACATTGAAGGCACACTTGAAGAAAGAAGGCTATATGGTGCGGCCACTTATTGGCTGAATCAATGGCTACTTTAAGTCATGTTTTATGGTTACATTTCTTGTATTATGGCAGCCACATGTGCATCCAAAGAGCTGGTAGGGTTGCGGCTAGGATAGTTTCCAATAGGTGCATTTTTATTAAGTTTTTATTTAGGGTTTTTATCAATTAAGTTATAATAGTTAACTAGGGTTGCATGGGAAATGTATGGAGGGTATTTTAGGGAAAATATGGGCGTGACCATGCAGCTGAATGCATGACATAATTGATCTTGTAAAATCCTATAAATTCATGCTTCATGCATACAATAAAGCACGAAATGAATTATGCAGAAATTTACCTATACTTTGAGAGTGTTTCTCTAAGTTTCTTGCTAGTCAAGAGTTGAGAATTTATCAAAGGATCCTTCCTTTGTGTGTATGTTCTCAGGGACTTATCTTTCAAGTCTTTGAAAGTGTGACGTCCTTTCCTATCTTTCCCATCCTTTATTTCTTCTTCTTCGAGTTTTTTTTACCTTTTGTTTTTGTGCTCAAAATCTATATTTTTCCTATACGTTAAACTTGGTTTCTAAGTGATTTATTTATCAAGTTTTCTAAAGGGTGAATATTTTTTTGGCAAGGTTACTACTTGGTTCTCAATTTTTTATCAAAGAAAAAGGTATTATCAAAGAGAAAAAGAAAAGAAAAGAAAAAGATACGTACGTGACAAAAGAAAAGAAAATAGAAATGATGAATTTTTGGTAGAAAAGTGTTTGTCAAGGAAAGTGCTCTTTTATTCAGAAATTTCTAAGGTCCATGAAAAATAGAACCTCAAGGTTCATATCATTTATCCTATAGAGGAAAATGAAGGGGAAAGGAAGTGATAGAGGAAGATTATGAAGAAACAGAAATTGATGAACAGATTGAAGAGGAGGAGCAAGGGGAAGAGATCTACAACCTTGGTAGCATCGAGTGAGAAAGAAGAGGGGTAGGAAGATCTAGAAGAGGATTATTGATGATTCCTAATTTGCTATTAAGATATACTTCTATTTACCCTAAACCCGGGATAGCATTTAAGGGGTTGGCCGATATCCTAATTGACAACTATGATACTTTGAAAGGCCCATCTAGAATATTTCAGGCTTAGGGGAGCAAAATACAAGTCAAGGGAATAGGCCCAAAACATATAAAAAGGTAAATCTTTGCGAAAACCAGTAAAACAACTATTGATAAAAGCATGTTGTTGAACATGAGGAGATGAATGAGGAAGGAAAAATATGAAGTTAAATTTTGAGAGGTTCAATAACCAATTATAAAATTATTAACAACAATTTAACAGTTTAGCCTATATAAAGGAGTTAGTTGATTTGAAAGGCATATTGACTTAGGTGTCTATGAAAGAATCATGTCATAGGTTTCATTTCAATTGACTCCTCCAAGAGTCCCAGTGTTTCTAATGATGTATCTATTAGTAGCAGTTATTTTGAAATTTATTAATAGAGAAGAGCTTTAAAGTTTAGACACGGATAATACTCCAAAATCAACAATCAGAACACAAAAATGTCACATGAATGATAGCAAGATAAAAAATAAAGATATCAGGTGATGCGGTTATTCCACGGATAACAGAGGTACCTATCACTTGATTTTTACTCCATTATCTCTTCCAGAACTCTGAAATCAGTCAGATAAAAAAGTAATAAATTTTACATGCTTTTGCAAACTTTCTGTGAATTCAACCATGTGATTTAAAAGGACTGAGTTTCAAAGATGTTTACCTAGTATGTGGATAATGCTTAAACTTGTTCTATTTATACTGTAGAATTGCAGCTACATGGATGAATAGAAGCAGTCTGAGGTGGGCCTTATATACAGGGAAAAATGTACATATCAGTAAGGGTTCATGTTTTGTTAGAAAAAAAGGCACTGTGGCACTGGCTACTATCAGTAAGGGCTCATGTTTTGCTTTAGAGAAATTGTCCATAAATTCACACTGTGGATTGCATTAACCTCAACACTGCCTAACAACGCAGGAGATTTCTAGTTCAGACACAGTTAATAACAAAAGCAAATTAGATTAGAAAACCACCTGGAATCCTCTAAAATCAACAATCAGAACACAAAAGGTCACAGCTAAAGTAGATGCTTTAACAGTTCTGCATATATAAAGCAAGAGATCGTTGATTTGAAAGGCATATTGGTTTAGGTGTCTATGAATGCTTCTAATGAGGAATCTATTAATAGCAGTTATTTATCTTTCAAGTTATAACAAAAACATATTAGATTAGAAACCCACCCACCCTGAATAATCAAAGATCTACAATCAGAACACAAAAATGTAACATGAATGATAGGAAGATAAAAAATAAAGACATCATGTGATGTGGTTATTCGACGGATAACAGAGGTACCTATCACGTGCTTTTTACTCCATTATCTCTTCCAGAACTCTGAAATCAGTCAGATAAAATAAGTAATAAATTATGCATGCTTTTGCAAGCTTTCTGTGAATTCAACCATGTGATTTTAAATGAATGTGTTTCAAAGATGTTTACCGGGTATGATGATAATGCGGGGTAAACTTGTTCTATTTGTACTGGAGAATTGCAGCTACATTGATGAATAGAAGAGGTCTGAGGTGAGACATGGTATGTCAAGCTTCTGTAGTTTTTGTTCCCTTAGTTGGCCTTACATATAGGGAAGAATGTCCATATCAGTAAGGGTTCATTTTTTGTTAAAATAAAAAAGCAATTTGGCACTGTGACACTGCCTACTATTATACCAACATGCTTTAGAGAAACTGTCCATTATTATAACAACATGCTTTAGAGAAATTGTCCATAAATTCACACAGTGCATGGCATTTACCTCAACAGTGCCAATTATTATAACAACACAGGAGATTTGTAGTTCAGACACAGTTAATAATAAAAGCATATTAGATTAGAAACCCACCCGGAACACAAAAAGGTCACATGAATGATAGAGAGAGCAAAAAAAAAAGATATACAGGTGAGAGAGAGCAATAAAGTCAAGCTGGTCTGAAGCAGAATCTGCAAGAATGTTGTTCCCATTGTAACAGAGAAAAGTTAAATAAAAACATGAGTAGATTCCTTAATGACTACTTCAGCTAATAAAAAGATGCCAATAAGGTTCACTGAGTTTTGTAATAAAATAAAACAAGATATCCATTTGTGAGAAAACATGGTAGGCTTAAACCAACTAAAGTAGATGTTTTATACTGATAACAAATACTAGGTGCTAAGAGCACAGAAGTGAGTGAGTTTGGTCATTACGGTTAAGGAGTTTCAACCCTTCTGGGGCTGTCACCATGATGAACCAAAAGCGACCTTCCTCAAATCCCAACTCAATGGCTAATCACCATACTTGTTGCTCGATGGTGATCCTTGCAGGCTAGCTCTCAGAGTAGTTTCGTTTACCATTGCAAAAACAGAATGAAAATAAAGTAAGAAACCAGGCACAGTAAACGGAAAGGGGTAAACATTGCAATAGGAAAAGAAAAGAAAATAAGAAACCCTAAGTGGAAAAAAAAAAGAATCGGGGGCGCACCGGGCACCGTAAGCATAGTTTTTTATGCTGGGTTTAACCGTGACTGGAGCGGAGCAATCCCACGGCAGGGTTAATGCTGGGTTTAACCACCACTTGCTTGGCAACGTGAACAAAATATTGAAAGAAAGAACCATGGAGTGAGAGAGAAGACAGTGTAGACACGAATGAGTGGGAGTGGGAGTGGGAGTGGGAGGGAAAAGTGACAATGGAGTGCTTGAAAGAGGGAAGAATAAAAACGTGAGAGGTGATGAAAAAAATAAAATCATGAGAGAGGCAATTTTCGGATGGAACGCGGGAAACGAATTTCACTGTGGCAATTTTCGCAAGAATAGAGGCAAAAGATGACAACCATGAGAGAGAAGAATAAAGATTTAAATAAGGAGGTTTATTTAATGCAGAATGAAAGTAGTAGAGCATAGAAGGGGAATTGAATTGGTATGGGGAGGTGAGTGACATGCGTTGTTCCATCCACGAAGCCGGACCGTCTCAATAGTCTATTATTTCCGCTGCGAAATTAAAAATTAATTGATATTAGTTTAAATGTGGTTTTTTTCCTGGATCCGTTTATACGAAGTCAAACATAGAGGAAAAATGAAACAATTTTTCATGCAAGGATAATTATATCAATGTTTTAAAAATCAAACATGTAATTATATCATGGTTCACGATTTAATGATTGAATTATGGTTGAACTATGGTCGAATCCGTATTAAATAAATATTTATTTTAAATATTATATATTATTTTAAAATAACATAAAATTATAAGTAGTTAAGATATATGAAGTTATAAATTGATTTAAATAACTTTATTATTTATGTTAAAAGTATTTTAAATTAAAAGAAAGGTTTATGAAAAAAAATAAAAAAAATTAATAAAATAATAAATATATATGTCCAATTCCCAAATATATGTTTTTATTTATGTTAAAAGTATTTTTAATTAAAACTTTTTTAAATTAAAATTAAAAAAATGTATAAATTATAAAAAAACTATATAAATTAACACGTGTCTCTATAGTTTTGGTCAACTCTGGTTTTCTTCCCTATACTTTAACTCATATGTTTTTTTGTCCCTAAACTTTCTAAACCCTCGAACCGCGGTTTCTGTCCGTCGGTGAGATCCGTTGACCTGATGACTAACAAAATTTACATGTCAAACTTAATAGTGACGCCCAAAAAATTGACCAATTATATAATTCAATTGTTTATTATTTTTTATTTATGAAAAATAACCGTAATTACTAAATAATGTTTTTCACCTTAGCAGTTTTTACTCGATAAAAACCTTATTTCATAATAATGGCTATTTTAACAATTAAAGTAATAAGTAAAAATTAAGGGTTAAATATGTTTTTGGTCCCTCAAAATATGATGAAATTTGATTTTGGTCCCTCATTTATTTTTTCATTGGTCTTGGTCCTCAATTTTTTAAAATGACATGCTTTTAGTCCTCGTTATTGACCGTACTCTGTTAAGTCACTTTAACAGCTCCACTACAAATTCAGGCTCCTCAATTTTTCTAATATATTAATCATTTAACTTCACGGAGTATATTTATAAATAAGAAAAAAATTTAGGGTAATTTTCTACTCTTCCCTTTATAAAGTACTCCCTCCGGTCCTATTTATAAGAACCTTTTTGAAGTGGGTCTTGGTCCTTTTTATAGTGACTTTTTCAGATTGTCTCATGCATTAATTATTATTTGACAAAAATACCCCATTAGTGGAGGTAGATGAGTAATTAATTAGTAGAGAGAGTATGACACAATTGAGTAGTTAAATAGAAAGAGAAAGATAATGGGTCTCAATAAATTCAAGGGTAGTTTAGTAAATGTGATACATATTCATGACAAATTTGTTGTAATCAACTAAATTAACCAACTTCCTTAATCCGTGTGAAATAGTTAAAAAGTTCTTATAAATAGGACCGGAGGGAGTAATTTTTATAATGAATATAGGTTTAGGATATATTGTTAGGGATATTATGTACCAATATACTGTTATTTATATTATAAAAAGTTAGTGAATTTTTTAAAAGACTCATAGGTTTATGAATGAAGAAGCTTCGGATATTAAAAATTTTAAAAAAATGTTCGTATGTATCGTAACCTTTAGGGCCAACCATTTTACAGATTTATGTACTATAATAGAAAAAAATGAAAATAATAAAAAAGAAAGCAAATAAAGAGGGAGAAATAAAGAGAAGGAGAGAGAAATAAAGTGAATAGTCAGTGCAAAAGATGAACCATGTTGGAGAATTGAAGGAAAATAAAGTTTAAAAATTAAATAACTGCAACGTAAAATTGAACCACGCATGGGGAGGTGTGCAGCGTGCGGTTCCAAGCTAGCAGTACTAAACTGACAATTACAATCACTTACAGGAAAAGGAAAAATTCATTGAACTAAAAAGAGATCAAATACCCAGGTGCGCGATGACCAATTGCAACAATGTAAGGAATGACCAATTGCAACAATGTAAAGAATGTCTCCCGTCATTTTCCGCCTCTGAAGTAGACATTAGAAGAAATCATTAGTCTGCTACGGATTTTAATTCTGTAGTTATTCTGCAGTTGTTCCGCAGCTGATGTCTGCTACAGAGGCCACCGACACGGGAGACAATCCGGATCCATTGCAACATTATAAGAAATCATTAGTCCTATATTATTAGCCAAATTTGGTAAATAAAAATTTATACAATTCTAATATGGTTATAACATTCGTGTATTAGTATTTTGTTATATAAAGTAGGTGTAAAATAAGCAAATAACTGTAGAACTTTTTATAGAAAAAAATTAGATTTATATAATATAATGATCGGGATATATTAATTCTATATTAATAAAATAATTGGGTTATTGAAAAAGTTGTTAAGCAACTCATTTTAACATTTCCAAGAGTGAAATAATATTCATACAACAACTAATACAATATATTTTTCGTTACCTGATCTTGCTATCACATCACTAATCGCATCACTAATTTTTTTTATTATCTCTGTCCTTAGGGTATATAGAACATTATTTTAACCTGATCTTCCTCTCACAACGATAGTTATGAAATTTTTAACCTGTTTTTGTAAAATGATGTCATAGAAAATGAGAAACATCATTAGCACGATTTTAATTTTTATAATTATAATCTGAGAATCATGTGATAAATTGTAATCAGATTTTTTAACCTCTCTATTCTGTCAAGTAATATATGTACACATTAATAGGCGAGCAATAATGATAATATGCTGTGGATGTTGACTTTGGGCAGGCACTTTGCTATCCAAAGTTCAACCATCATTCTAAGCAAGACAGGGTGGCCATTTTTTGGCCAAATTCAATCAATTTCCCATGTTTTTCATTTTAACCTATTTTTCGGGTAGTAGGAGTGAGAGTAGTCCGGTAGAACATACAGGTAGGAGGTGAAACTTGGTCTCCAAGGTTTTGGGGCCAAATTATGAAAACTGATCCCCACCAAGGTGGGGATCACCCCGCTTTGTTTTCGCAAATTCAATCATCTGGCATGAGTTTGGGAGTTGCAGGGGCATATGTGCAAAAAAACAAAGTTTTTCGACTGTGTCGGATGCCGAC
>QLOH01000802.1:50000-57500 GCA_026901365.1 Sesbania bispinosa | reverse complement strand
AAGGTATATAACGATCAAATTAAGCTCTGATTTTTTGCATGGACATCAATGATATTACATGCAATGTTCCGTCTGAGTTTCATTTCATTTCATGAAGGCAATGAATTTTAATGAATTTTTTACCGAAACCCGACACATTAAACCATGGATATCACACCACAGTGAATGTGGTCACCCGGGTCACCCTGACTGGGATCACCCAAGTGGTGGATATTACATCACAATGACTAGGGAGTGACCCGGGTAGGCCTCACATGGATGGATCACCCGAGTCATGGATATTACATCGTTGTGACTGGGATCACCCGGGTGACCCTGACTGGGATCACCTGGGTCACCCTGATTGGGATCACTCGGGTGACCCTGACTGGGATCACCCGGGTCACCCTGACTGGGATCACCCGGGTCACAACATCCCAACTTTTGATAAGTTAATTGTGAGATTTATAGGTTTTTAATGTGGTTTGAATCTTAGGAACTAAGTGTAAGGGGTAGGGATGGGTAAGGTTAAGTCAAGTAACTCATTTTGAACTAAACCCTTGAGTTTAGGCCACTGGTAATCGATTACTGAGAGCTGGTAATCGATTACCAGAGAGTTTGGAATATGGTAATCGATTACAGGAGCTAAGTAATCGATTACCAGAAGGTCTGGCCCCTTGTAATCGATTACATAACCCTTGTAATCGATTACCAGCAGCCTGGAAACTCAGTAATCGATTACAAAAGATGGTAATCGATTACCAGGTTCCCAGAATGGGTTCTTAGGCTAATTTTGCCTTCAGTAATCGATTACCAGGGTTTGGTAATCGATTACTGAGCGAAAATATAAATACCCAGGACGCGAAATTCATCAGAATTTTGGGAGAAAACTTAGTTTTAGAGAGAGAAAGTGTGAGTATAGAGAGAGAAAGTGCCAGAACGAAGTAGGAACGCCGGAACGGAGCTAGGAATCTCAATTCTTCCATCTAATTACTTGAATTGCTACATTTGGTGAGTAATTTCTCACTTGAATTTTAGATTTTAGGAATTGGTCTCAATCCCTTGAACCCCCTCCTTTCTCCCCTTTCTCTGAATATATCTTGAATATATATTGATTGTTTGTGTTTGTACATGTTGGTTGATAACTGGGAACGATTTTAATCGGTTAGAACGGATCGATTCTTGATAATCGATAGTTTCGAAACTTTCGAAAACTCTCGAAAGTTTCGAAACTATCGAAACGTCGAAACGTTTCGTTTCCTCCGATTAAACTTGTTCCGAAATGAAAACTTAGGATTGATAATTGGATTCGATATTGGAATTGATGAGTATATGGGCTTGACATCGATCAAGCGTCGAAATCTCGTTCGTTTCGGAATGTTCGAACTATCGAAAGTGTCGAAATTAACGAGATTCGCAATATTCATCAATTCCGGGTCCTCGAATTAGTTGCTCAATCTATATTTGAAAGATTATGGACTTCGGTCTCTTTGTGAAAGAACATAGCCTTTGGTTATGACTGGACTTCGGTCTCTTTGTGAAAGAATGTAGGGTGGGATTCGTCCCCTGGGGAGATATCCCCTGTAGTCTGAGCTCAGGTCTAACTCTAGACTGTGATTGTACATGGCCTATTGGGCAAGCATTTTAAGCATACCATTGCATAAGTTAAATGGAGACTGTTATAGTAATTTAAAGCCTGAATTGTCATGAGATATATGTTTTGCATACATGCATGAGATTTGCTCACTGAGATAGTATCTCACCACAAGTTATGTGGATTTTGATTAGATGTTCAGGTTCCTTCTTCCCAGCTTAATGAGCCTCTGAGATGATTTTGGAAAGCTGAAGATTTAGTGCTTATTGTATATATTTAGTGGATGGCCTACTTTTGTATATGTCATTTTGTAGTAGTTAGACTCGTTTGTATTTCGGAATTACAATCTGAACGTGTAGTAACTATCTGGACTAGAATTGTAAAATGGACTGTATGACTCTTCACTGTTGGGTAGTTTACTTGATGTAGTTAAAAGACTTTAATTTCTTTATGGTTTCATTTAAATTATCCTATTTTGTTGGAATTGCGATAATTTAATAGAACAGGTCGATATTTAAAGTATAGCATTCTAAATTCTGAGTTAGGAATTTGGTTTCCAACGGACTAAATTCCTGCTTGAGAATTTAGGGTGTTACATTTTGGTATCAGAGCAGTTCAATCCAATTGGACTGTGAGGTTAGGATTTTCTGTGGTTTGTTAATAATTTTATATGTATTATTTTGTGAATTGAGAGACTGATCACCTCGATATTTGCTTTATGATATGTAGAGAATTATGGCAGGCAACAGGAAGGGTAGGTCAAGGGTAGATCGTTCTTCTCCACCTTCTTCATCTTCCCCTGAAACGATCCCAGATCCGATGGTGGCAGCTCTCCAGGCACTCACTCAGATGATGGGGAATCAAGCAGCTACCAACACAGGCAATCTTGCAAGAGTTGGCTAGGCAACGACCGGAGCAACCACCACCCACCTTGGACGTATTCTCGGTTGGATTGTCTGAGTTCAGGAAGCACAATCCTCCACAATTCAATGGAGAGTATGATCCCGACGTGGCGGCTAGGTGGCTTAAAGACTTGAATAGAATTTTTGAGGCCATGAAGTGTGTTGATGAAGTCAAGGTGAGCTTGGCAGTGTATATGATGAGAGGAGAGGCTGAGGATTGGTGGAGGACGGCTAGACTACAAACGGCGGGGGCAGGAGGCTCCTTTAACTTGGGAGGCCTTTCAAAATCTGTTTTTAGAGAAGTACTTCCCGGCGACCATCAAGAGGCAGAAAGAAGCGGAGTTTTTACAACTTCAACAAGGGGAGATGTCAGTTGGGCAGTATGTATCAAGGTTCGAAGAATTGTCAAAATTCTCTCGGTACCTTCAGGCGGTAAATGACGAGGAGTGGAGGTGCACCCAGTTTGAAGGAGGCTTGAGGCCGGAAATAATCGATCGAGTAGCGGCCCTGGAAATCAGAAATTTTTCTACCTTGGTGAGTAAATGCTACATTGTTGAGAAGAATTGCAAGGGAGTAACATCCTCTGTGACACCACAAGACTAACAAGGGGAAGAGGAAAGTGGAACTTGGGAATTCAAACAGGAGCTTCAAACCTAAGTGGCAAGGAAGACAACCAGTGACTAACCAACATTCACAACGCAAGGATACTAAAGTATGTGCAAAGTGTGGGAAGGAGCACGGGGGAGAGTGCTTAATCGGGAGGAGGGTATGCTACTTCTGTAGGCAACCTGGTCATTTTCAAAAGGATTGTCCTGCTGCCAAGGGAACCCAGAAACCTCAATCAACTGGAAGGGTTTTTACCCTCAGTGGTCAAGTGGCAACTTCCTCAGATAATTTGTTAAAAGGTAATTGCACCCTAGGAGAGGAGACTTTAATTGTATTGTATGATTCAGGAGCATCCCATTCCTTTGTTTCTTTTGAATGTGTAAATAATCTGAACTTGTCTACCATTTCCTTGCCTTATATTCTAAATGTTGTTACCCCCGCTAAGGAAACAATATCAACTTCTCTTGTGTGTATGGACTGTCCTTTAATCATACAGGATAGAACTTTTGTTGTTGATTTGATTTGCTTGCCTTTGATTGGTATTGACGTTATTCTGGGAATGAACTGGTTATCTTCCAATCAGGTGTTGTTAGACTGTTTTAATAGAAAGGTTGTTTTCCCTGATTTTTCTGTTCCTTCTAAGGAAAGGTTACCCATTCTATTGTCTAGTGTTTCTCAAGTTTCCCAGAGTATCAATGACGGGGGTGAATGTTTTCTGTTGTTACTTTCCTCAATTTAGAAACAAAATTTGATTTGAGTAGTGTGGCTACGGTTCGGGAGTTCCAAGATGTTTTTCCTAATGAAATTCTTACCTTACCACCTGAGCGAGAAATAGAGTTCACCATAGATTTGATACCCGGTTCAGGACCCATTTCTAAGGCACCCTATAGGATGTCCCCCTTAGAACTTAGTGAACTCAAGAGGCAATTGGAAGAGTTGTTAGAAAAGGGGTTTATTAGGCCTAGTGTCTCTCCGTGGGGGGCTCCAGTGTTATTAGTGAAGAAAAAGGATGGGAGCATGAGGTTATGTGTGGATTTTAGGCAATTGAATAAAATAACAATTAAGAATAGGTATCCATTGCCTAGAATAGATGACCTCCTAGATCAACTTAGAGGTGCTTCTGTGTTTTCCAAAATAGATTTGAAATCAGGATATCATCAAATCAGGATAAGGAAGGAAGATATTCATAAAACTGCTTTTCGAACTAGATATGGACACTACGAGTACTTAGTAATGCCATTTGGTGTTACTAATGCTCCGGCAGTGTTCATGGATTACATGAATCGAATCTTCCGACCTTTTCTAGATAAATTTGTGGTTGTATTCATTGATGATATTTTGATTTACTCTTCTAGTATGGAAGATCATGAGAAACACTTGAGGTTGGTGTTGGAAGTTTTGAGGGAAAGGAAATTGTTTGCCAATCCGAACAAATGTGAGTTTTGGCTAAACAAAGTCCATTTCTTAGGTCATGTAATTTCAGGGGAAGGGGTCTCAGTTGACCCTAACAAGGTAGAGTCTGTTCTTGAGTGGGAAAGGCCTAGAACTGTTACAGAAATTAGAAGCTTTCTAGGATTAGCTGGCTATTACAGGAGATTCATTAAGGGTTTCTCCCGTTTGGCATTGCCTCTCACCAAGATAACCAGAAAAGGTCAAGCCTTTGTGTGGGATAGTGATTGTGAGCATAGTTTTCTGGAACTAAAACATAGATTGACCAGTGCCCCGGTGTTAGCATTACCTGATGTGTCTAGAACCTTTGAGGTATTTTGTGATGCCTCTGGGAAGGGGTTAGGAGGTGTTCTAATGCAGGATAGAAAGGTTGTAGCTTATGCATCTAGGCAGTTAAGGCCTCATGAGGAAAATTATCCTACCCATGACTTAGAATTAGCTGCTGTGGTTTTTGCCTTGAAAATTTGGAGGCATTACTTGTTTGGTGTAAGGTTTGAGGTCTTTAGTGATCATAAGAGCTTGAAGTATCTTTTTGATCAAAAAGAACTCAACATGAGGCAAAGAAGATGGATGGAGTTTTTGAAAGATTTTGACTTTGAGTTGAAATACCACCCAGGTAAGGCCAATGTAGTGGCTGATGCTCTTAGCAGAAAATCCCTGCATGTGTCATCATTGATGATACAAGAGATGAATCTCCTAGAGAAGTTTAGAGATTTGAACTTAAGTGTGGAGTTTGGGGTAGGTAGCATTCAGATGTACAGGTTAGAAATTTCCAGTGAGTTTCAAACCTTGATTAAGGAGGCTCAGGATTGGATCCTGATCTTCAGGGTAAGATGGGGCAGGTAGGATTTTCCAGGTCAGGTGAGGGATTAATTCTTTTTCAGGGAAGAATTTGTATCCCTAAGGGAAGTAGAGTTAAACAACAGGTATTAGAGGAAGTTCATAAGGGTAAGATGTCTATACATCCTGGTTCTACCAAGATGTATCAGGATTTGAGGAAAAGGTTTTGGTGGGTAGGTATGAAGAGAGAAATAGCTGAGTTTGTGTCTAAGTGCCTAACTTGTCAACAAGTGAAGGTGGAACATCAGAAACCATCTGGAGTTCTATTACCCTTAGAGATTCCTGAGTGGAAGTGGGAGAGCATAGCTATGGACTTTGTGGTGGGTTTACCTCGAGTCCAATCAGGGTTTGATACCATATGGGTCATAGTCGACCGTTTAACCAAGTCAGCCCATTTCCTTCCAGTTAAGAATACCTTCTCCCTGAATAAGTTAGCTGAGTTGTATGTCAGAGAGATTGTCAGGTTACATGGCATTCCTTCTAGCATCATTTCTGATAGGGACCCCAGGTTTACTTCAAGGTTCTGGAACGCACTACACCAGTCGTTCGGGACTAAACTTAGGTTTAGCACCGCTTACCACCCTCAGACTGATGGTCAGTCTGAGAGAACCATCCAAACCTTAGTAAGACATGTTAAGAGCCTGTTCTCTAGAAGAGTCGGGCAGTTGGGATAAGTACCTACCACTAGTAGAGTTTGCCTACAATAACAAGCTTTCATAGTAGCATAGGCATGGCTCCATATGAAGCCTTGTATGGTAGGAAGTGTAGGTCCCCTGTTTGTTGGCATGAGGTGGGTGAGAAAGCCCTGTTGGGCCCAGATTTGGTTCAGGAAACTTCTGATAAGATTAGAATGATTAGGGAAAAACTTGTAACTGCCCAGAGCCGTCAGAAAAGTTATGCTGATAAAAGGAGAAAGGAACTAGAATTTGAGGAAGGAGAACATGTATTTCTTAGAGTAACTCCTGTCATTGGTCTAGGGAAGTCTGTGAAATCCAGGAAACTGAGTCCTCGATACATTGGTCCCTTTCAAATCTTGCAAAGAATTGGTCCTCTTGCATACAAATTGGCTCTTCCACCATATCTTTCCAAGATCCATAATGTTTTTCATGTATCTAAGTTAAGAAAATATGTGTTTGATCCTTCTCATGTCTTGTCTTCTGAACCAATACAATTAAAGGACAACCTCACACTACCTGCAAAACCTATACAGATTGTTGACAGAAGTGCCAAGACTCTGAGGAATAGAAATATTCCTTTGGTTAAGGTAGTTTGGGAAGGTTTATCCTTGGATGAAGCTACTTGGGAGAAGGAAGAGGTTATCAAGAATCATTTCCCTATGTTGTTTGAGTAATGGTAAGATTTCATATCTCTCACTTAGTAAATTTTGGGGGCAAAATTTCTTTAAGGGGGGTAGAATGTAACATCCCAACTTTTGATAAGTTAATTGTGAGATTTATAGGTTTTTAATGTGGTTTGAATCTTAGGAACTAAGTGTAAGGGGTAGGGATGGGTAAGGTTAAGTCAAGTAACTCATTTTGAACTAAACCCTTGAGTTTGGGCCACTGGTAATCGATTACAGAGAGCTGGTAATCGATTACCAGAGAGTTTGGAATATGGTAATCGATTACAGGAGCTAAGTAATCGATTACCAGAAGGTCTGGCCCCTTGTAATCGATTACATAACCCTTGTAATCGATTACCAGCAGCCTGGAAACTCAGTAATCAATTACAAAAGATGGTAATCGATTACCAGGTTCCCAGAATGGGTTCTTAGGCTAATTTTGCCTTCAGTAATCGATTACCAGGGTTTGGTAATCGATTACTGAGCGAAAATATAAATACCCAGGACGCGAAATTCATCAGAATTTTGGGAGAAAACTTAGTTTTAGAGAGAGAAAGTGTGAGTCTAGAGAGAGAAAGTGCCAGAACGAAGTAGGAACGCCGGAACAGAGCTAGGAATCTCAATTCTTCCATCTAATTACTTGAATTGCTACATTTGGTGAGTAATTTCTCACTTGAATTTTAGATTTTAGGAATTGGTCTCAATCCCTTGAACCCCCTCCTTTCTCCCCTTTCTCTGAATATATCTTGAATATATATTGATTGTTTGTGTTTGTACATGTTGGTTGA